>BMAU01001278.1:0-596605 GCA_019973935.1 Trichonephila clavipes | reverse complement strand
CTCTCGGAAGCTTAAGCCTCGCTGATCACAATCAATTCTCGAAAGTTTAAAAAGCTCGCTGATCACAATAAACTCTCAAAAGCTTTAGCCTCGCTGGTCACAATCAACTCTCTCTCGGAAGTTTAAGCCTCGATTATCACAATTAACTCTCGGATTTTCAAACTTTACCATTTTTATTCCCAGGGTAGTGATAAGTCGACACCACTCATTTACCCCTAATTTTGAATAAAGGATAACTTCTTATACTGTAAATATCGATCATTATTTTAATTAATACAATATTGTATATACATTTTGATGAAACCCAAATAAAAATGATTTTGCTTAGCTCATCCTGCTCGGTTTAGTCTCAATTTTCAATCCTCCAAAAAGCAATGTGTTTCAAGATCCTCATCAAAATAAATTATGCTTATAAATTTGAATAAATAATACTAAAAACTTACTAATTTGCCTCTGCACCTGAAACTTTAATGACTGTGAAAAGAACTTTTGAAAAATTCCTTAGTTGTTTCCAAATATTCCATCCTGAAGTACCGTATAAATTGGTCAAATAAATGCAGCTTTCTTTAATAATAGGATTTTGGAATAACTAAATCTCTGATATTCAGAGAAAAATGCAAGGAGAAAAATTAGCACAAGTGTCATTTTTGTTACTTGACTGTAACTCAGCATTAAGCGATACAGTTATCATAAACCAATTTTGTAGATAGACCAAAGAGTCACTTCGAACATTTAAGAGAAATCAAGTGCAATCAAATAATTTTCTTGTGTGTTCTTTTAATTTATTTAATATTTTTGTCTCTGTCATTGTGTATAACTTAATGCTTTTATTACTACTGTGAAGAGCCCACACTATTTTGCCTAAGAGTCAGTGACTAAATTTGTTTGTTTCTAATCATCTCTTTCATAACTTTACTATTAAATCTTCATATGTTTATATATCTGTATTCTTGAGCTCACACCTCGTACATTTCTTAAATTAAATGGATTTTGTATTTCTCAATATTTTAATTTATACATACATCATATGTGTCATTATAACAATAAGTAAATATAAAATATTTGTAAAGGGGATTTCTCGTATGGGCTTATGTGATTTTAATTTTTTGAGCTTTTGCAGTAAATAATTGTTTGTGAACTAATACTTTTTTCGAAAACATAAATTTATTCCATTTTTTAAATTTATGAGTTACTAAAAACACATTTTTTAACAGTTTGTATATATTCACACATCTGTCTTGAAGGTGCTTTAAAGCAGGGAGTGCCCAACACGCTGCCCGCAGGCCGCATGTAGTCCACCAGTACGTAAGTTGCGGGCCAGCGACTCTTTTTTAAACAAAATTTAAATATCAGGTTTTTAAAGTTTTTTATTTTGAAATTTATTTGAGGGGAAATTTATATATATATATATATATATATATATATATATATATATATATATATATAAATCTACAATGTATTATCCTGTTACCTGTTCTTGTTTTTAAAATAACTCTTTTTGATAATAGAAATGTCCTTTAGATTAAAATAGATTTATATTTTATCAAACAGTTACATTTGATTTTACTATAATAAATTACATTTGTAATAAATTCCGAATTGCATTATGCATATTCTTTACTATGGATGATACATGACTCTCTGTGTGTGCGATTGTCATTTCTCCTCCACCTTTTCTGTTGGAGTGCCCAAAAGCAAGAGGCAGTCAGAGATGTTTTTAAAGCTTAAAAAGTATTCAGGACGGTTAAAAAAAGGGAAATGTATACTTAATTGTTTGCGAATGACAGCGCAATCAAATTTCAACAATGAGTTGCGAAAGTTCAATTCAAAAGGAACATCGTAATTTCCAAGAAAATGACAACTGTAATACTTTAAACATTATTTGATCATTGCATAATTATTTTATACAAACATTATTATATTATCTTTGTCTGTATACATGAAAAATAATGAAAACAATAATAATAATTCATTCGGTTCTAAACTTTTACTCCAAAAATGTTTTTTTTTGTTTCAAATCTGTTTCTAAAGGTACATATTATGTGCACCCACTTGAGATTATAATGTTTTCAAAGTGGCCGCAAGATCATTTGGGTTAGCCATCCCATGCTTTACGGTATGCTTTTACTTTAAAGTATAAAACAACATAAACTGATCAATTTTTTTCCATGTGAAGGCTTTATCCTGATTCAATCTTGGAAACCATTCCTTTACGAAAGGTCTAAATAGAATTTGTTCTCAAAGAAAGAGTAAAAATCTACCTTTCGTATTAACAGGAATAGACCCCCCATACGTACTTCAATCATTTTCTAAGTTTTAATTTTACAAGATAAGAAGTATTAGCCTTTTTTTTCAGCCTCAAGGCGGCTTTTAGCATTTAGTCGAAAGCGCTAGTCAACAGGTTTTCACTTTAGTTAAGCGACATTCTTTTTCAGATCTTACAGAAATTTTCCTTTGATTGTTATATTTTGAAATTTTAGTTTTTATGCATGGATATTTAAATATTTTTTAGTAGATAATTGGCTTTTAGTTTTTAATTTTCCTATATTGTGTCAACTAAAAATTTAATAAATTTTAAATATCACTAGAAAATAGTATTCATGAAAACAATGATTATTATATCAGTAACAGAGATTTTTTTTCATTATTACAACACTTTTTATTTGCTTTTATTATTTTTTGAGAAAAAGAGTATTGCATTATATAACATTTTCAGTTCTACTGGAAAATGCTGTCATATTACCAAACAACACCCTCACAAAAAATGTAGCATCTTCAGAAATTTTTGGAGAAGCAATGTGTATCATTAGACCCTCATAACTAGATTAAGAGCTTTTTTATATAAATATTTATAAACTTCATAGGGGTTAATGTGAATTTGTCCTTGCACCGTTCTACTTTCATATTGCAAAATTAGGGGGCAATTTGACACGGTTTTAGTATTTAGTTATTAAACAATTTCTTTGCGGACTCGAAATATTTTTCATACGAGGAAAGATTTTTTACTTGGATATGTAGAGCCAAAGCGGAACGTAGAGTACATGCAATCTTCCCTCTTCAAATTCTTAAATCTCTGACCATTACATTCGGTAATTTATAAAAAATAACTGTAAATTTATCTTTTTGAAGTTATTTTTCAGATTATTTCGTAATTCTTTAAATGTCCATGATTCTGAAGATGTTTGTCAAGTAAGGCCAGCTACAAAAAATTTATCAACTTCCAGCCACTCAAAAAAACAGTGTCGTAGCAACGTAATCAAAGGCAAAAAAAAAAAAAGAATAAAGATAAGGGGCCCTATCTTGGTCGGATTCACAAAAATACATTAGGTATGTCCCTAGCTATTTATTTATTCGGGAAATAGAACTCATCCATCCAGACGTCTTAGAACTACAAAATGGTCCACCGAGATATACACAGGAAATGATACAAAAGAAAATAAATAAATGAATGCATGAGCAAGAAAATACAATAAAATATTATTATAATTATTTAAAAGAAACACCTTTTCAAAGAGCCGTGGAGGAGGGACAAAATTACACCAGTATATTGCAGATACAAGAAAACTGAGAAATATTGAAACTATCATATGTATTATGAATCATATTCTTATTAAAATAGAACTAGGGAGAATTTGTTTCTTGTGTAGGTTATTTTTAAGATGTAATAACCAGTACAGTAAATTTTTTCATGAAACCTGAAGTTTATTTTCAGGTAACAGTTTATCAAAAAAAAAAATGAAACAAAATTGAAAATAACGTTAACTTCTTAATAAATAAAGTTCGCATCACTAAAGAACAAACGAAGGAAAAAGAATTTGGGAATTCCCTACAAATTGAAAATTACTTTCAACCGGATTGTGATGATTATATTTATGCTGCAACCTTTTACACTTATGTCTTAAATTTTGGAGGCAATTATCGCAAATTCGGCATGCATGGTGGTCAGGTTCAGCTCCTGAGCTTGGTAGCTAAGCCACTGCTCGAGAAATTAACTGGTTTGTTGAGTAGTGCAGAGTGCCACTGAGAATTGTACCGCGTGCCATAGGTTGCCGACTCCTTCTTTAAAGCAGACTTTAGTTTCTGCGGGATTTAAAATACTATTTAATCGTTTCTATGTT
Organism: Trichonephila clavipes; assembly: GCA_019973935.1. NCBI lineage: Eukaryota > Metazoa > Arthropoda > Arachnida > Araneae > Nephilidae > Trichonephila > Trichonephila clavipes. The sequence goes on along the minus strand of BMAU01001278.1, from coordinate 592,487 downwards.
TAAAAGGGACAATAGCTCTAATAGAAAATGTGTTATTCCTAATTTCGTTTCGGTTTCTTTCACAAATGTTCTAACATCTTTGAGTCTGTTGTTACATGCGTGAATTTAGAGCGGCTAATCCTATTGAGAAATATCAATTTGCAACGTCTTTTAGGTAAATATGTATTAAATATTATTGTAAAGAAGAATTTTTTGTTATGCACTGCTGGTTGTAAAAAACACACCATGAAGGAATCATCAGAATTAATTGAACTTTTCAGCAAGTATCTATGATAGAGTTTTACGTAAAATAGTAAAGTTTCAGTACCACCGCACATGCGTGGCGTGCACGCCCTCTAAACTGACGCAGAAAACATTTAACTAGATGACTGTATTGGGACGTTGAGAATATTTAAGGATTATATCTGTTGGTGGCGGGCAGCAGGTGAGACCTTAGCATATCTGTACCACATTGAAATAAAGATAAATTCAACAACTTAGAGTTTGAACGGGGAGGATTATATCGGCCTTCGAGAAGGAGGATTTTCCTATCCCACCAATGAGGAAGCTCGTGTGCAACGGAACAGTTCCACGTTGATGCGAGTTTGGAAGCTGTGGACAACAAGCCCCGAACAACTCGAAGAAACTGGCTGCGGTAGTTGGAAGGTGACGTCAGCTTTGCAACGTTAGACTCACTGCTCCACATGACGGTGAATGACCGTACAGCTTCCTTCAGACGCTGATTTCTACTGCTACAGGTGTGCTAATATCGGCTTCGTCAATTCGTTGATGTCTGCAACACCGTGGATTGCGTGCAAGGGGTTCCTTTATACAGGATCCCCTCACGACAAACCATTGACGGCTGCGTCTGCTATGGGCTCATGAGCACAGAGCCTGGCAAGCTGATTGGCACCAAGTTGTCTTTTCAGATGAATTACAGCAATTTGTGGGACCAATATGGCCGCATTCGCGTTAGACATATGTCGGTGATCGCTGTCTTCAGAGTGCGTTATATAGTGGCTTAACACCGGGTTATGGTTTTGGTTGTGATTTTTGTATCATGGACGATCAATTTGCTACACTTTGAGGGTAGTCTCAATCGCAACAGGTACGTCGTGAAGTGCTCTCCTACAGCCCCGAAGTCGTTCCCTTCTTTTAAGGCATCCCTGAGTTATCTATCAGCTGGATAATGCACGCCCACATGTTGCGAGAAGACTGTTCGACACTTCTGTTCAGCCCAAAACATGCAGCTTCTTTTTGGTCTGCTTATTCGCCGTATATGTCGCCTATTGAGCACGTGTTGGATTTGGTTGGTCGGTTTTCTTGCGTGTTCCACACCTCGCAACCTCAAGAGACAAACTTTCGCTGCGAATACAAGCAATATTGAATTCTCTTTCAGAAGCAGATATTCACAATTTGGTTTGACTCCATGCCACGCCGTATAACAGCACTTATTGCGAGCATGTGAAATTTGGCTACATCAAATACTATTTTAGGACACTTAACAATGTTGTTTTTTTTTTTGCTTTTGAAAATCCCGTCATTTATTTGTACTAATGCAAATCGTATGTGCATTACATTTCATTTAATTCTGATGATTCCTTCATGATGTTACATTTTTTACAAAACAGTAGTTTAAATTCTGCTTCAATAATAGTTGAAATTTAAAATTTAAAACAAATTTTTTGGTCCACTATGGTAGAATATTTATTTAACTTTGGTATTAAAAAATGTATTTTTTTTTTTTTTACTTTTGGACCAAGGATTATATATACAACTAGATAAAAATACCTATTCGATTTTATGACGTATACTTGATTTTATCCTTAGCAAAATTATTATAATTAAGATCTTAAGATTTTGTTTTTATCAATGTGATTGTTTTATATTGTTTTATTTTCATAGACCATGTAACTTAATTCTGAAAGCATTGTGCATTTTTATTTATTTATTCATTATTTCAGAAAACTTCTAATCTCTAGTGATTGAAAATTTCATTAAAAAACAAAATTGCGCAGAATAATTTTTCATCAGAAGAAATTTCATTGAAGATAATTCTCAAAATTACTCTCAATGAGGTTGCTCAAAGTAATTCTCAATGCTTAGAAATGAAAAAAAAAATCTACTGTGTTTATTTAGTTTCTTCAATTCTAATCTAAAATTTCAATTAGTAAAAAAAAAATCCAAAATTAAGACATAATTACTCATTATTTTAATATTTATTCTTCAAAATACCATTTGTTAAAAAAATGCAAATTAAAAACATTTTTAAATTAATATTTTAAGAAATTCTACAAAGAAATGTCGATTTTCATTTTATGTAGTACTTATGAAGACAATAAATTTTATAATATTGTTAAGTCCAGATTTATCGATAGACCAAAGAATGAAAAGGAAAATAATATGTTTCTATTTATTTATTACCTTCGGTAGAATAAAAATAAATTTATTATCTATTTGTATCATAATCAAAAATTCCTCATCTATACTTAAAGAAGGTTTAGAAAAATCTAAATTTTTAGCATGTAAATCTTGATTTGACATTGATGATAGTATAGATGTTGGGGAAATTAATTTTCGAATCATTTTAAAAAGAGTTGAATTAGGCTTAATTGTTTTTTTTTTTTTTATTCATAAGCATGTAATCAATGTACATATTTTCAAAACACTTGAAAAATTACCTTTTTAAGAAAAGAAAAATGCGAGAATAATACTCATTAAATCCTGTTATCTCAAATTACTGAATATTTATGTTTATATTTTATTGACCGCGAAAAATTAATATTTTTAAACTCTAATTTTGCTAATGGATTTATTTTGTTGTAATTTTTTACTCTATAATAACTTTAATCCATATTCATTTTTCTATTTGAAACAGTAGATGTATTTCGAGGTCATTATGGATCCATTTGAGCTCTTAACAATATAAAAATTTTTTTTTTTTTACAGAAACTCTTTGATCTTTTCTTTTTGAACAAAGTATGTTTTTCATTTCAGTTCAATTCAGTCATCTAATTGTATTAAAAAGTTCCACAATAAAATTCAATTACAAAATGGTTAAGTTCTTTTTTGTGGAACGCATAATGTTAAGAATATTCTAATCCTTAACTCTAAAATAGATACTTGAAACATAATTTGGGTTTCTTGTTTGAATATTTTTAAATTCGAGAGCTGTGAAATTAAAAGCACGAAAAGTTCCTTCACATCCACGAGAAAATTAAAATATTTACTTTATCCGTAAAAGTAAAATTTTTTATTCTTAAAGAAAAACATTTTACTTGGTGATGGATTTTTATTGAATGGAGTATATGTATAAGAAAGCACCGTTGAAATGCATTGGCACTATACCGACAGTATGTCGAATGCTTCTATTGAAAATTTAGCGAAACAGTGTGTTGTAGTTACTCAAAATAATAAGAAAGTGATTCTATGTTTCCATATTTCAGCGAAATCAACATGCTAAGCAAAACCTCAAAGGAAAGTTTTTTAAAAAATAGTTCTCTTTTGGATCATACTGACTCTGAACCTAAAGAAAATCAATCATCAATTGGGAAGCTTATCTAAATTTATTGCCCATTATTTAATAGTAAATTTTTTTCTTTGATTTATATTTTTAGCAGGAATAGCATCCACGCGTTCTGTTTATGATATAAAAGCAGCTCCTGCCTACATTTTCATTGATATTTTCAGTGTTATGCTATGGTTCATACTGTTAAACAAAAAAAAAAAAAATATATGAATTCTCTTTGAATTCCTGAATTCGCATGATTTATTAATTCATATTTTATTAATTTTTACAACTTTGTAAATAAATAAATAAAACTAAAAATAATTAAAAAAATGTAAATAAATTTTTATGAATGTGTACATGTGTGTGATGTAAATCCTCCCCATACAACATATGATAAATGTGTGTGTTTGAGTTGGGTCAGTATTTAATAAGTTTTTTTGAAATTTGCTAGAAAAACAATAACAACCTTTATTTTAGAAATGTTTCCTTTAAGTTCTTAAAATACAATATGAATTAAATAAAATAATACGATAAATTTTATTTCATCACATGCATCTAAATCGGTTTTTGACTAACAATCAAGAGATTTCTCTTATGAAGTATCAACACACACACAAGTAATATAAAAAAAAAGAAATAAGTCAATTCTACTTTGATCAACAAAGAAAAAAATTATTTTAACTGCTTTTTATTAAATAGTTACCATTAATACAAATATGTATATACATATGACAGAATTACAACATTAAATGGTAATTCATTTTTTAATTAATTATCATTAAAGTACCGGATTGTCATCAAAACAATCATGTATATAAAATTTCAATTCAGCTAAATGCTTTAAAACGTGAGAAAAATTTGTTTTCAAGTTTTTTTTTTTGACCCAAGTCACTAAAAATGAAACCAAGGTGGGGCTGTATCTGTGATTCTTTAAATAATTAGTTTCAGTCAATTAATTTTTTATAAAATATATTTAAATTACTGTATTGTCCTCCAAAATAATCATGTATATAAATTTCAGCTCAATTGAGCGCTTTAAATGTATTTTATTAACGATTGAAAATTCCACGGAGATAAATAAATAAATATATATAGAGTATAGTAGGAACTGAAAAATAAACTCTTTATACGCTTCAAAATTATTGTATAGTTGAATATATATGTAGGAAAGTTGTGTTCTTTGCGATTTCGAATAATTGGAATATTTTAAATTTCCAGTGTACTTCGAGAGAGATATGTGGGAGATGGTGGCCTCAAACGAACTGAATTGAATTGAGAGGCCAATCGAGGAACTCGGAGCGTCTGACGTCAAACGCATGAGGCATCTCAATGCCCAATCAGGGATTCGAGCGATGACGTCGAACGCTTATAATCCCTAAGCGCGGGATCGTTTTTTTGGCTTGCTTGCCTTCACTCGCACACCGGACACGACGGAGTGAGCTCGATCAGAAACGGCATTTCTTTAAACCTAGAAATGTTTGACGCCCCCATCTCTATAGGTGAATCCTGCTCTCTTTCTCCGAATTAACTTTTAATCTATTTTCTTGTAAGCAATTTAAATCTATAAATATAATCTGTTTTTCTTACTTTAATAAATTGATTTGTTCTTTAAATTTGGTTCATGCTTTCTTTCGTTAAGAATTATATCATTGCCCCTAGACACCCGCCCACAAATTGGGGGCTCGACCGGGATGTTAAACTCGTTTTCTTCGTATTAGGCATTTGCCTATATATATATATATAGCAATAGCCTTATTCATTATTTTTTTTCCTCGTGCTCACCTTTCAGCGACTTTTCTTTTTTTTTTCAAAACGTCGAGAACTCACCCGTCCGTCGGTGTCAATTTCAACTTCCTTTCTAATGTATTTTTTTAAAGTTTGCTTTGGAAAAAGAGTTCGCCAGCGATCCTGAGTGCGTCGTCAACAATTCCAGTGAAATTCAATTTGCATCGTTCAGGAATTTCGTCGTGATACATTCTATTTTTCCGGGCGTCGTCGCCGAAAAATCAGCGAATCGCCAGTTTATTTTTAAAGAAAAAGGCCTGTGCCAGCGATCCTAAGTGCGTCGTCATCCATTCCAGTGAGGATCAGTTTGCATCGTTCAAGATTTTCGTCGTGATCCATTCTGTCTTTTCGAGCGTCATCACCGAAAATCAACGAATCGCCGGGTCAGTGTGGTACTTTCTCATCAAATAACGATTGCAGAAATTTACGAAACTATCGTCTGTTCATGTCATTTTAAAATTCTTTTTCATGTGATTAATAACTAGGAATCGTGAATATTTTATTTTTTCTCCTCGCATAAATTCGTTTCGTAAAAGTGTTTTGTAATAAGAGTATGTTGTCTAATTAGCGGTAGTTGTGGCTAACTAAATGATTTGATTGCGAATAGGAATGATTTGTGAAAATTGTGCATTGTTTTTAGATAATATTTTAGCAACTGGGAAATAGATATTTTGTCTATTTTTTTTTAAAATACTTTTACGAATATTTTGTGGTTTTACTTTTAATTTATATGTTATTATGGATTTTAAGGAATACTGCTTTGCTATAGATTCTTCCAGTGTGTTTTTATTGACTACATTTCGAGAAATTGAGATATTACTGTCATAATTTTTCGATTTCGTTGTATTAATATTTTTAGTGTCGATTTTAGAATTTTTTAGTATCTGTTCATTTTATTCATATACCTGTTATAATTGTATTTTATCTACGTTTTGTCTCTCCTCTTGGTTGAGTAAAAGGGAGCTTTTCCTGCGTTATTGTATAAACGTTTCGCATCCGGATAAGTATTTGGGGAAAATTGGGCTTGGTTTAAAATTTTAAATTTGTTCTCTGAGCCGTCACTCTTGATCTTTCGTTGCAAAAATGGCATTTCTTCTCTCAAAGAAAAAGGAGCATCTAATAGAACTCGCCGAAGAGTTAGGGTTGATCGTCGAAGCGAGCTTGACTAAACCAAAGCTAAAGGATCCATCGTGAAAAGCCCAGATTACATCGAAGATGATGTCAAGGTAATGATCGATAGCATTGTGAGGGATCGCATACGTACAGAAGAAAAAGAAGAGAAAATGCGACGAGAACGGCGAGAATATGAAGAGAAATTGCGACGAGAAGAGCGAGAATATGAATTAGAGAAGTTGCGAATACAGGCTGAAAAAGAATGCTAATACTATGAATAACCCCGAAAATGTACAAGCACCGAAAGTGATCCACGAAACTTTTTATAAGTTTAATATGAAGGATGATATTAGCTTGAACCTGACATTATTTGAACGACATGCGGAACTGACATTCTTGCCGAAGAAGGATTGGGTACAGAAGCTTATAGGACTGATTCCTATCGACATTGCTCATTTGATTGCCAGAGAGCCAGCGGATAAATGCAACGATTACAACCACGTTAAGGGGTTACTGTTAAAAGATTTAAGTTATCCCCGGAGAAACTTCGTCAACTCTTTATTTCTCACCGAAAATCTAATGAACGAACTTGGCAAGATTTTTTCTACGAAATACAAACATACTTCGATGGATGGATTTCCGGTTCAAATGTAGAAACTTTCGACCAGCTGCGAGAACTAATTATAGCCGACCAAATAAAGAAGAGTGCACCGTACGAGCTTCAGGAACACTTTTAGATGAATGGTCTACTATTAACTCACCGGCCGAGATAGCAGAAAAATTTGAAGAGTATGAAAGTGTCCGAAGAACATTAAGACCGAAATTTTACAATTCATTTGCCAAGGGAAGATACGAAGCCAGCGGATCAAGCGATAATTACTTTCAAAGAACTGAATATCCCCGGGGTGGAAGTAATAGGCGTGAGAGAAAACATTTTCAATTGAACGGTACCTCCTACTCCGGGAAAAGTAAACGACTAACCTGTAGCTACTGTAAAGGACCAGGTCATTATGCCGTGGATTGCAATGAAGCGCCCCAAATGTTCGAAAATTAACAACTCTACAGACTCCTCAATCCAAATCTGCTCACGAATCTCTCGAGAAAGAATTAAGACCAGAAAAATAACCATGGGGAACAAGATTATTGAAGCTCTCGTTGACAGCGGCAGTTCAGTTTCACTCATTCGAGAAGATGTAAGCAAAAGGAATAATCGAACCTTCGAAACTCTCGAAAGACATTTCAGTATTGATCGGACTGGGGAAGTGCGAAGTCAAAACAAAGGGTCGTTCCAGAGAAAGATTGAACTAGATGGAGAAGAATATTCTCTGACGTGGCATGTCGTACCTACGCCGAGTTTGGAATTTCAGGCGGTAATAGGTTCAGATATACTGGAGCAAGCCTCTGTCTGCTTCTATAAAGAAAGTGTTCAGTTCCGAAAACATGAGGATAAAAACTGTTTTCCTGCAAATGCAAGTATACGAAGCAGAAGTGGAAGACGAAATTGTAGTTCAACATGTTACCAATCCACAAATACGAAGAGAACTGTTTGAATTAATCTCCAACTATGAGCCAAAGAAGACCGAAATGACAAATGTGTCCATGAGAATTATCCTGAAAGACGACATACCGGTTTTACCAACCTGCACGCCGCTTATCATTTTCTGAGAATCAGGATGTCAACAAGCAAATCGATGAATGGTTAGAACAAGGGATTGTAAGACCAAGCTCATCCGAATATGCGAGTCCAATTGTATTAGTTAAGAAGAAAGATGGTACCACACGGTTGTGTGTAGATTATAGAAGACTGAACCGGAAATTAGTCAAGGATCGTTTTCCATTGCCATTGATAGAGGATGTATTAGATAGACTACAGGGAGCCAAAGTGTACACAACGTTAGATTTAAAAAATGGATTTTCCATGTTGACGTTAATGAAGATTGCAAGCACCTCACTTCCTTCGTTGTTCCAGACGGACAATTCGAATTTAATAAAGTACCTTTCGGTCTAAGCACCAGCCCCAGCGTATTTCAAAGATATGTGTATAGTATCTTCAGAGAGCTCATGCGGAAAGGCATTGTAATAATTTACATCAGTGCTTCTCAAACTTTCAATACTGGCGCCCCCTTTTCAATCACAATTTTTATCGCGCCCTCCCCCTTATACATAATAATTTACTGAATGCAATAATAATACACTTTTACGATAAAGCAACAATATTTATTATAAACCGTACAAATTCATGACATAAGTATTAAATTTTGTATATGTTACTTTTAAGCAAAAAAGTTAAGTAATAGGATAATTACTAAGTTATTTTTCCTTTCTCTGATTTTAAATTGGAACATATTACAAAATGCAGTGGTTGCTTAGAAGACAAAATATAGATATCAGCTAAATATAGAAAATGAACTCAGAGGGTCAATTTCTTATCTTAAAACTCCTTTCAACTCCTGTAAGACAAGCCCATGGAAGTAGCTAATAATTATTAAACTTGTTGTTAATTTAGTATTAATTAATTAGTCATAAAATACTCTGTGCACCACTCATACATTAAAAGCAGTGTTTCTCAAACTTTCAATACTGGCGACCCAATTTTCAATCATAATTTTTGTCTCGCCCCCCTGTACAACAATAATGTATTTACTGCAATAAAAATGCACTTTGAGAGAGAGAGACGCTAAAGTTACAATACGATCTTAATTATAAACCGTACAAATTAATACGATAAGTATATTAAATTTTGTGTATATGTAACTTTTAAAAGTAATATATATTTTAAGAAAATTACTTAAAATATATATTACTTAGAATTATGTTATTTTTCTTTCTCTAATTTTTAAATTGGAACAGATCGCAAAATGATGTATTTAATTAAAGATTTATTTCCTTCAGCATTCATTTCTCAAAGTACAAATGTCATTAGAAAATGGTCTAGTCAATGTTGCTCTCTATCATATCCATCACATCTGGCATTATAGGGTACGTTTGCGTGAGTCTGGGCAGCCTATCGGACGTCTGCGCAAAACATGTAAAAATGCTTTTCCTCGTACAATTCTAGTCAGTTTTGGTCGACTCGATACTCCTATAGCTACCGAATCTAGCTTGAATGTACATTTTTTAAAATTTACACGTTAATTGTAATTCACGGTAATTAAGTATTTACGGCAGTAGATTAAAACAATATCATACATACATTTTTAAGTCGTAAGCAAACATTCGATGATAACAGAATCAACAAGTACACAGACGAACGAGCATAGTTCCGAAAATTAAAGCAAGGCGATAGTCTCAAAAATACTTAAATTTTCGATTTACAACTACTGAAGTAAATGATGGGGGAAAAATCCCCAGTTCGATATGTGTTAAAACTTACAAATCTGTTGAACAACATGTGAAAGTTGTTTTTAAAACATGTAAAATCATTTAGCTATGTTGGCAAAGAATTTTAAAAAGTATTTTCTGGATGAGAACAGCTTGGTAGCAAGTTACGAGTGGATTAGGGATCTATTTCAAGATACTCCAGAAGGGCTCTCAACTTCCGAAGAAGAAATCTTCATAGATTTCACATCCAGTGAAAAATTAAAGGCAATTTTGCAATAAATCGCTCTTTGAATTTGGGGTAGAGGTGGATGAGGAATTATCTGTACTGAAAACAAAAGCACTTCGTATACTATTACCATCTTCAACATCCTACCTTTTTCAAACCGGATTTTCTGCAGTGGATGCCTTGAAGACAAAAAATATAGATCTCAGCTAAATATAGAAAAATAACTCTTTAAGTGTCAATTTCTGATATTAAACCTTCCTTTGAAAAACTTTCCTCTACAAGACAAGCCCGTGGAAGTCCCTAATAATTATTAAACTTGTTCTTAATTTAGTAATAAGATTGATTGATTAAATATTAACGTCGCACTGTTCAGCTGCACGAGGGCTTTTGACGACGGACCATGTAATTTTTGAACCATGGTCTAGTGACGTGGATGACACCTGAGCTGGCACCCCTCTCTCCTAACTACCACACCACACCAACGGGAAAACGTTTCAACTCTCAACAGATTTAACGTGCATCGCTGCCCTACACGGCGGGTCTTTAGTGGTACTAGGCTCGAACTCGTGACAAGGCAAGCCAAGATCCAATACCTATACCACTCGGCTACCGCGGCCAAATTCAGTAATAAGAAATTATTTATAAAATACCTTCTTCAGTACTGATACATCAAACGTATACTGGCTGAAACACCGACTCTTCGCACGAGTTCATTTTTTTTTAAAAATAAAACATTCTTGATATAATAGCTGAACTGTAAGGAGAGTAAAACTGTGTGCACGACATTGTATACAAAAATATAAAATGATTTTTTTAGATAAATGCTATAATTGTAAATAACTGTTTAAAAGAACTGTAATTTTAAACCTCACACAATTAGCATTTAGAATTAATGTTAAATTATGAAAAAGAATATAAAATTCCGATGAAGAATAATTGTGTTACTTTTTAACACTTAAAGCGAGAAGACTTCAAAAAAGTTTAACCCGGGAGCAGGCGCGTACTCGATACTAACATTAATGGTTGTGCGGGGGACTCAGTCACCCCAATCATTTGTTTAGAATTATTTTTTTACTGTACACGATACAAATCGGAATTCTAGTGAATATTTTAATTTATAGAAAGTATACTTACCTTCTTTCAAGGACTATTCAATTCTTTGATGATTTGAGAAAAAAAATCCAATAAAACTGAACTAAAATGATTCAAAAGTACAAGACCATAATATAGGACGCAAATCAGACACTTTTCAATTATCCTACAGAAATGTTAAACCAATCAATTCTTTTCCAAATATCGCAAAACTCAATTATTTACAATTTCCTTAAACGAAAAGCAAACGCATGAAAGATGGGAGGGAACTAATATTGATAATAACCATACCATAAGATTGAAGGTCAATCAAATGATTAGCAAACGTACTATGCAGCCTGGCTGAAAAGTGAATCATGACTTCCTTTTCTTTTTTCTACAACTAATGTACAGTATTTCAATAATAATTACAGTGGTGAATTGTTTATCTTCTTAGAATTTTTTCTCAGGGTCTGGGTTTCGTTTTTCTTTTAACGAGTAATATTTTATGTTAAAACGTAATAAAAAAAATCTCTCATTGAGGAAAAACAGCAAATAAAACAAAATGTTTTTTTTTCTTTAATTTGGTTTTGGGATCAAAGATAGCTATTTGATGACGGAAAAAGCTAGATAATAAATATAAATTATGTCAGTGTGTTGTTGTGTGTATTTTTTTTTATTATGGAAGAAAGCATTTTTGTTTTACTTCTCTTTCCGGTTATTTTTTTTAAAAAAAATTTTAAATTTTCGATACGCTCGCGCCCCCTTGTAGGGTCATCGCGCCCCCAGGGGGCGCGCCCCCACACTTTGAGAAACACTGATTTACATGGATGATTTGGTGATTCCTGCTAAAGATGAGAAAGAAGGTTTAGAAAAACTAAGGGAAGTATTAGAGGTTGCCTCGAAGTATTGCTTAGAAATGAAGTTTAAAAAATGTCAATTCCTAAGAAGAAAAGTAGAATTTTTGGGCCACGTCGTCGAAAATGGGACAATACGTCCTTCAATTGCAAAAACAATAGCCGTCAAGAAGTTTCCAGTACCAACAACAGTCAAACAAGTGCAGAGCTTTTTTAGGACTCACCGGTTACTTTCGCAAATTTATTCCAGCGTACTCTCAAATAGCGAAACCATTGAGTGACCTAACAAGGAAAGACAACCCATTTAAGTTCGAGCAACCCCAAATGGAAGCATTCGAAAGCTTAAGAAATTGTTGACTGAAAGTCAGTATTAAGCATTTTTCAGCAAGGAAGAACTACCGAATTACATACCGATGCGAGTCAACAAGGATATGGCGCCGTTTTACTCCAAGAAGCAGAAGACGGAAAATTACATCCTGTCCAATATATGTCGCAGAAAACGACTCAAGCAGAAGAAAAATATAGTAGCTATGAACTGGAAGTTCTTGCTGTTGTCAACGCTTTAAAGAAATTTCGCACCTACCTTCTGGGAAATCATTTTAAAATCATAACGGACTGTTCAGCTTTTCAAAAGACTATGGACAAAAAAGATTTAGTTACTCGTGTAGCAAGATGGACATTACTGTTAGAAGAGTATGACTACGAGATTGTACATCGTTCCGGCCAGAGAATGCAACATGTAGACGCTCTGAGCAGGTACCCAGTCACCATAATTACAAGCGATACTCTCACCGCAAGACTACAAAGAGCCCAACAAGAAGACGAAAATATTCAAAATTTAAAGTCACTAATAGGAACAAATAATGCTACGGACTTTTTATTAAAAATGAAATATTATACAAATACGTAGATGGCCGCGAATTAATAGCTGCACCAAGGGGATATGCAAACCGAGCTAATCAAGTTAGCTCATGAGAAAGGGCACTTCTCATCCGCTAAAACAGAAGAAATTGTAAAACGAGAATTTTTATACCTAATTTAAGCAAACAAGTACAAAACGTGATCATTAACTGTGTATCTTGTATTCTAGCTAACAAAAAGTGTGGGAAAAAGGAGGGATTTCTAAATCCTATTCAAAAGAGGACGTGCCATTAAGCACTTATCATGTAGATTTTATTGGACCTTTGACGTCTACCAACAAAAGATATCAACATATCCTCACAATAATTGATGCCTTTACTAAGTTTACCTGGCTTTATCCCGTAAAATCCACCACCCTAGAAGATGCACTAGATAAATTAAAGCTACAACAAAAGACTTTCGGCAATCCCAAAAGAATAATAACAGACAGGGGTTCTCCCTTTTAACTCCAAAGGATTTGGTGATTATTGTACCGAAGAGAAAATCCAAAATCTGCAGATCACCACCGGCGTACCCCGAGGGAACGGTCAAGTGGAGAGAATCCACCGAACTCTAATCCCCGTTTTGACCAAGTTGTCAATCGACGATCCTACAAAATGGTACAAATTCGTAGACCGACTTCAAAGAATTCTAAATAGCACCTCCAACCGAAGTACCAAATGGTCTCCATTTGAACTATTGACTGGCGTTACCATGAGAAATAGGGAAGACCTTTACCTGAGAAACCTATTAATGGAAGAGATGGTAGAAGAATTGCAGGAACAGAGAAACCAGCTACGACAAGATGCGAAAAGAAATATTCAGAAGATTCAAGCAGAAAATAAAAGAACCTACGATAGGAAACGCAAGAAGGCACCTAGGTATCAAAAAGGAGACTTAGTGGCCATCCAGAAAACACAATTCGGATCAGGTTTAAAATTAAGGCCTAAATTTTTAGGACCATACAAAGTAATCGAAGTTAAACCTAGAGATAGGTATAATTTTTTTTTAGAAAGAGTAGGTAACCATGAAGGTCCTAAATTAACCTCTTCTTCCGCCGATTTAATGAAATTTTATTCACCGGGATGAGAGATTGAACGTTTTTAATTCATTGTGTGCTGTGCTTCTCTTTTATTTTTATCTATTGTCATTCGTGTTTTTTGTTTGCGTGAATTGTGTTGTATTTTCTTATCTTAAATTTTTAATGTTCTAGACCAAATTATTCGACGTTATGTCAAATCACTGGGGTCAGTGATTCCAGGATGGCCGAACTTGTAGGAAAGTTGTGTTCTTTGCGATTTCGAATAATTGGAATATTTTAAATTTCCAGTGTACTTCGAGAGAGATATGTGGAGATGGTGGCCTCAAACGAACTGAATTGAATTGAGAGGCCAATCGAGGAACTCGGAGCGTCTGACGTCAAACGCATGAGGCATCTCAATGCCCAATCAGGGATTCGAGCGATGACGTCGAACGCTTATAATCCCCAAGCGCGGGATCGTTTTTTTGGCTTGCTTGCCTTCACTCGCACACCGGACACGACGGAGTGAGCTCGATCAGAAACGGCATTTCTTTAAACCTAGAAATGTTTGACGCCCCCATCTCTATAGGTGAATCCTGCTCTCTTTCTCCGAATTAACTTTTAATCTATTTTCTTGTAAGCAATTTAAATCTATAAATATAATCTGTTTTCTTACTTTAATAAATTGATTTGTTCTTTAAATTTGGTTCATGCTTTCTCTTTCGTTAAGAATTATATCATTGCCCCTAGACACCCGCCCCACATATATACATTGAATATGTGTGTGAAAATCTCTTGAAAAGTACGTTTAATAATTTTAATAATTTCATAATCACGAATGCATTGAAAAATTGGATTAATTTTTGGAATATGGAATACACCCCCCTCCCATTTTGAGATTAATTTCAATTTCTTTTTATTCTCTTTTCTTAATTTTAATGATAATCTACATTCATTTTATTTATTTGTGAATTATTTTATGTACAGGTCTGATATTATTGGCGAAGATATTTTCTTTTAAACTGAAATCAGCAAGTTTTATATTTCTGTTTATTTCTCATTTAATGTAATTGAATGTCCAATATCAAGTTAAATTTAAGAAACGTTTTAGTTTTTTATTCAATTTCAATTTTCTAATATTCAGAAAGCAAAAAAATATTCGGGTTAATTAAAGCATTTTTTTTAAAATTGGATTTTTTTTTCAGTTTTGAAAGGAAGTAGCAGGTGGTGTCATCTAGTGAATATTGTCGGAAGCTATTGTAGATTTTGATTTTTTTTCTATCTGATAAGGAGTAACCAGCACGTACAAAAAAGGAAGAAAAAAATCGGAAATCGATAAAAAACATTTATATATCGTTCTTAAAAATTTTTCAGAAATAAAATTTAAATTATTAAACATTTATAAATTAAATATACTTCAAAAGACTCGCACAACTACACTAAACAATATGATTATCTAGGAAACAGATACCAGTCCCTATAAAATATTACTTATAACAACTGCTTAACTTTAAAGAAAGCGAAGCACTTCATTAGGAAACAATGCTGGTTATCTAGGTTAAAGTGCTTTATTTATTATGAAACAATAAGCAATTATTCAACGCTTATTAAGGTTACTTTTTAATAAAGTGATTGGTTGATTTTATAGTAATTTATTTTAGAATTAATTTAATTTATCCATGGTACGTTTGCAAAGTACTAAACAAATATTAAATCAAAGGTGCACTTTTTATAAAATTAATTGGTGTTGTTTTATGGATTCACAGGAAAAAATAATTTAAAATGTGAACAAAAAGGAGAATAAATTATTAAGAAAAGAAAGATCAAAAGGAGATCTACATTTTTTTAGTATAAAAATTAAATACAATTACTTGAATGAGTTTTAAAAGTTTAAGATTGTTTTAAATTCATGGTACTCTTGGCTCTAATAATTTTGTAACCCTTTTTTTGTTTAGTAAAATGCATTTAAAAAAAATTCTTTAATAATTTTAATTTTTATCAGTTGTATATGATTAGAAGAGACCACTACAGCAGAAAAAAACATAATTTATGAAGAGAAACACAGATGTAGGGCTATTGGTACCAACAGTGGAGTAAACAGACATCTTTATTTTTTATAGGGAGGAAATAAATTTTAAACCACATTCATATTAAAGCACCGAAATGTAATTCCTATGTTAAAAAATATAAAATCTGTTGGTCTATGAAGGGAGAAGGAGGGAGGCTGATTGAGTCCCAAACACAAGCAAGTAATAGAGCTTATTTTCGGCAGACATCTCTTTTTTTATGCACTGCAAAACCTTGTTACGATTTTCAGAAACTTTTCCGTAAACACATCACAGTTCACGTTATCCATGGAAGCAGTGGTGTGATCCTTTTAATTTTTCTTGCGATTAGTTAACATTGATGCTATTGCAAAAGAGACTGATATCACCCCTTTCATTAACGTGTTCATACACGAGGGCTTTTGGCGACCCACGTGGGATAACTCTGCCAAACTATCACCCCTTAACTCTGCTTTTCTTTCAGCAAATGAAATAATTTAGAAATGAAAAATATATAAAATATTCGAAGAATTATCAGTTTTTTGAAAAAAAATCATTAACTTTATTGGTTGTAATAGATCTGCGTTTCTCTCGCGATCACCTAGATGTGTAGTTGTAAGGGAAGAAGTACCAGAAAATTCCAAAATCAAAGTTATTTATTTAGTCAAATAAAGTAACAAAAAACAATCTATTCACGAAGTGAATGTCAAATGAGTAGCACGGAGAAAGCAATGATTACTAAGCAATTATTTGGAATCAACTTATTTATCTCAACGTAATCTATCGTTGATTCCTAACATCAAATCTACTAATTCAACACATTGGCAAAACACCACCCTTAATCTTTACAAGCGAAAGTAAACCTTATTCAATCTCACCTGCGTAGCGAATGTAGCTGCTTCCTACCTCCTTCCTAGAATTTCAAAAAACTCTGACTTTATATAGTTGAACTAATCTGAATATCACGGTTTCTTCTTGACAGGGATGGCTGCGAATTAAACATGAATGCCAACCCAAAGATTCTTCAAGAAGATTAGGGACAGGACGCCTAAAGATCCGTCACAAATTATCATAGCTTATCGCTTTACTGTCTATTACTTTTAGATATCCTGATTGTTTGTTGATTCACTATTATTATATTTGTACAATAAAGGTTTTCCTAAAGCTTTGATCATTGCAAAATCGTTAATGACATCATTGTCCTCAATTTAAATTGTGTGATATCATTCTCAGTTCACAGTAGCATCAAACTGTTAAGCTTTTCATTTTCCCCAGTAGATGCTTTCCTAATTCCGCGCACATACTAATACAAACACAACGCATACATGATTCGCTAGGCGGGGTTGAATCGCTGTAATTTTAATTTTTTCTCTTTTTCCGTCCTCCATTTTTCTGCACCCACAAATTTTTTGCTTCCTAGGTACATGCCTAGTGTTGCTAAACTGATAAGCGGTCATGTGAAGAGGAAGTATCGCGACAATGCTTTTTAACACGCTTTTATAAGTTTCACTTCTATGTAATGGAATATTTGAATTCGAGTTTTACCCACTTTAAAAGGTCAGATGAATTTAATATTATTGAATGTATTAAGAGTTAAATTACATAAGACTCCGAAATGTGATGAAAATAGATGATAAAATATCTTAAAATAACAATAAATGTCCTTTAATTTTGGTCCACACCATGTTTCCCCAGACAATTACAGTATAAACTACACTGCTGACTACCATAAATGCAATACCAAGAAATACAAGAGATAGCACAACAAAATTTATTTTGTAGATAACATGTTGACCAAGTATCAAATGATTAATAAATCATACTTCTGTGAAGTGTGGTTCACGCCAGAATCAGTAACCATAGTAGCCGCCATTATTGGAGATCACCGCAGCCACACGCCGCGGCATTCATTCAAAGAGACTTTGGATGTGTTCTTGAGGTACAGCAGACGAAGCAGCTTCCACACGTTGCCAAAGTTGATATGGTTTGGCAGCTGGAGTTGTAATCTGGGTCAATCGTTGAGCAACCATGGATCGCATGTTTTCTATCGATAAAAAGATCCGGAGAGCAAGCCCGCCAGGTAAGCAATTCAATCTGGTGATTGACGAAGAACCTTTGGACAATAATTGCCACGTGTGGTCGCGCATTATCCTGTTGAAATATGGATGTGGCCAAGTCCTGAAGGTAAGGAATGACATCTGGCTCCAACACCTCAGATATGTAGCGCTGGGTGTTTAAAGTACCGGCAATGCGTACTAGAGGAGTGGAAGAGTGGTAGCCAACACCGCTCCATACCATAATACCCGGTGCAGGACCAGTGTGGTGGTGCATAACGCAGCTGTTCAACATCCTCTCTCCACGGTGTCTCCAGACTCGAATACGACCATCGTGATGTTGCAGACAGATGCGTCACTCGTCAGTAAAGACAACTTCATTCCATTCTGCCGCCCACATCCTTCTTTCATCGCACCATTGTCGGCGGAGACGTCTGTGGTTCTGCGTAAAGTGGATGTCTTGCGGACAGACCACTCTGCTGTAAACGGCGTCGAATGGTACGCGCAGACATTGAATGATGCGTTACAGACTCAATGTGCTGTGCCATGGTTCGTGATGTGACTGAGCGATCCGTCACTGCCATGTGCACAATTTGCCTGTCCTCACGTGAAGTGTTGAACTGAGGTGGATGCGATCGTCCGTCGTACCTTCCTGCATCAAACGGTCACATTTACGCATTACAGTTGTTTAGTTTCGACTAACATGACTACCGATTTCCTTGAAAGATAATCCATAATCTCGGTATTGCAGATAAAACTGAATATTTCCATCATGTACGAAACTCCATTATAGTGAACATATTGTATTATCATATTGTAGTAAAGTATAGTATCATATTATAGTATTGTATTATCATATTATTTAAAGTCGTGCAACAAATATTCAAACATTCCAAAGTGCCCCAATTTAAAACTGAAAAAAAATTTAAGTTTTACGTACAAGTCTGGCAATTTTTAGCTTAATTTAGTAGCATTATTATTGTGTACATAAATTCTTTTGTCAAATTTTTATGAAAATATTAAGTTAAGATTAAGCTGAATAATCTGTCGTCGTAACAAATGCTTTCAATTTTATGCAAAAATATATTTTTAATTAGAAAAAAAATGTTTTCAGTCATATTCAATTAAATTAGTGTTTTAAAGTAGAAAACACATAGGTACATTGGGAAATAACATAAGGAAAAATTAAAGCTTTATGGCTTTATAAAATTTTGTTTTATAACTTTAAAAACTTTAAATGCGCTTTTTTCAGACTAAATTTTGAAGGTATATGTTTTCTAAGCCCAAAGGCCTTTTTTTTTCAAGATAGAACATTAAAATTTTTTTATAAGTTCTTCCAAAAGTATGCTCTATAATGGCTAGCATGGAATTTAGTCTGAGAGATATCTCTAGTCCTTTTTTTTAAAGAATTCTAACATTACTATTTTTGAAAAAATCGTATTTTTTCCAGGTTCAGCTAGAAAAAGTTTTATTAAAAATCAACACAAGGGAACATATTTTTAAATCCATACTAACTTTTGTTTACAATAAAATAAAAGAAAAATAACTTAAAATTACTAAAAAATTTTATAAAGTGAACATTTTATAAATTTTCAAAAAACTTTAAAAAAATTCTTAATTTTTTTAAAATTGTAAAACAATGGCTGGTCAAACAGACTTTTTTACTAACAGAATTAGCTTAATTATATACTCTAAATATAAAACTAAAATTATTTTTACTGTATTGTCTTCAAAAACATTTATTGAAAAAGGGTACGGTGTAGCCTTAATTCTTTGGGTAATAGAAAAAAGATAAGATGCATAAAATGGTAGATAAGATGATAAAGTGAACAATTCTCAAAATCCCGGGCAGTTTTGCTACCAAGTACATTACCCCGAACAGCACTAGAAAACCGGAATTTCCCGGCTAATCTCAGACTTATGGTAAGCTCCTTGCTCATTATATACAGGGGGTCCTAAAAATAGCACCGAGGTACACAATTTGAGATTTGATGTAAAAGATCGCATCTACGGTCTCAAAATGCATAGTACTCATCAATATTCCGTAATACTTTAAAATATGATTTAATGCTTGCATTAAAAGTAAGACATTCGATATCAAATAGAAATAAATCTCAGTCATAATAAAGCTGATGAAAGGATATACACCCTGAGGGTGCAATAAGAAAACTACCTATACTTCTGAAAGGAAATATACTTACAAAACATTGTTTTTTTTTTTTTTTTTAATATAGCAGACGAGATGCGTTAGACAGTTTGTAAGGAATTATTTTCGGATAAAGAAATAGTTTTTTTCATTCTCGTGCCATAATTCAAATATTAAATGATTGGAATCCAATCCATGCACCATAAATCAACTGTAGTCGGCAACACTTTTAAATTCAAATGATATCAGGGAACAAAAATCATGATACATGACGATATCGGACAAATAATATGCTTGTGCACGCGTTTTGGTTTGATTACATTCTATCAATATTTTGTTATTATATGTAGATTTTTGAAATTTCTTGTTTACTTTAGTAAAGGGTATGATTTTGATTCTTAATAAATTATTTTTGAAAGAAGTGATGATTTTATAATTATGCTTCCCCCTTTTATGGATATTTCACTGCTAAAGATGTTTCACACTGTCAAACAAATCAAGACGGAAACAGATGAACTGCGCATTCCACACTTTTTTCTTTCATTCTTTAATGCAAAAATATTTTAAAACAAATTTTTAACTTTATTTTAAGTTATAAATTAATAATCCATACGTGAAAAGACTTCCAAAAGCGGACAAAAGAAAATTTATTTCAAGATCTACACCACCACCTATAGACAAGTAAATGATTTCTTTTTCCTTGATATTCGTGAAAAGCATGATTTCTTCGAGTATTTTCGAATCGGGATGTTGATGATTATCAATTAAAAATCCTACAGTTCTTCTGATTTTCATCATATTCTCTTTAATCCTACAGCTAAACTGCGTCAATGCCAATATTACAAGTGAGCATGTGACAGCGTTACTAAATAATTGTAACGCAAGAAAACATGGGACCGAGTTTTGAATAAAAAATGACAATACAGTGTACAAACTACAAAAGCAAATGGATAAGAGGAAAAACAGCGATATCGATAAAGTCTATCTTAGAAGATAAATTTTCTTTTCGATGGAGTTATAATCTCTTACTACGCTCATATATTTAGAAGGAGAGTTACTGAAAATTTTTATTCTTTCGTGAATATACCATGCGTATGCATATGAAATGAGACGATTGTTTTAAAGAAAAACACAATAAATTTGGGGAAACTGTTAATATTTCTTTATTTGAAATAATATCCATTGCTAGGTACACATTTTGCCCAACGTTTGGGCAATTTGCGAATACCACGCCAAAAAATGATCGGTCTTTTGAGGCCAACCAGTCATCAAGCCAAGATTTGACGTTTTCGTAAGAAGTGAAGCGCTGGTCAGCCAATGCGCGTCCCAATGATGCAAATAGGTGGTAATCGGAAGGAACCAAGTCTGGCAAATAAGCCGCATGCGCTAAGGGTTCCCAGTCGAGTGCCTTAACAATGTCCTTGGTCGGTTTAGCACGGTGGTTAGGTGCGTTGTCATCAAGGAAAATCACGTTGTGCTGCCGTTTCTTTTATTGCTCGCGTTTTTCGTGTATAGCATCGTTTAAATTAAGTAATTTCTGCCTTTAGGGATCAGTATCAACGGTTTCGCCGGGTTTGAGAAGCTCATAATAGATTGGTCCTTCCTGATCTCAGAAAATACACAGCATTGTCTTGCGACCGAAGCGATTCGGCCTTGCGGTCGATATGGACGACTTTCCGGTGCCAACATATGATCGATTACAATTGGGATTCTCAAAATAAATCCATTTTTTATCGCCAGTCACAATACGATGGAGATATGACTTGCGTTTGTTGCGGGCAAGCAACATATCGCACACGAGTTTTCGGTTTTCCTGTTGACGATCCGTTAGCTCGTGTGGTATCGATCTACTGACCTTTATTATCTTGCCCATTGCTTTGAGACGACGTAAAACAGTGCTCTGGTCAACATTCAATTGTTATGCAAGATGTTCTTGCGTCTGGCCATCATCTTCATCCAGTAATGCTTGCAATTCAGCATTTTTAAATTTTTTGATGGTCTGCCACGCTCCTCGTTTCTCACATCGAAATCACCATTTTGAAACTTTTCAAACCACCTGTTCCACTGCGCACGGCTCAGAGAATTGCCACCGTATGCTTCTACAAGCATTTGATGTGATTCGACAGTATTTTTCTTCAGTTGGTAACAAAAACTTAATGCTGTCCGCAAATCGTGGTAGGAAGGCATAAAATTCGACATTTTCAACACAGTAAAAAAAAAAATACAATGCACGCTGAAACTTGTCTAAACGTAAACTAAACATGAGTATCAAAGATCAAACTATAAAAGAATCACATGTCACGGTTTCGTATTGTTTGCATATATGCGTGACGACAAACGTTAGCAATCGTCTCATTTGTTATGCATACACCTGGTAAAGAAGATAAAGATGTATAACGGTGGATGAGAAAGCACATGGATATGGCAAAAAGGCATGGATAATCCAAATAAAGTAAGCAGTAAACACACTGAGTTATGAATTCTATTATCGTTCTATATGTTTTATCCTGAATTAGATATCCAAAAGTCCACTAGCTAATCTTGATGTGTTTTTTATGCACCAGGTAAGCGTAAACTGCTCAAAGAAAAAGCAATAAAACACAAATAATAAACAGTAAAAGGTTTATGAAATGTTTATTAAATTTGCGATCGCTTTTAAACAATCTATATTTATATTTAACCGAAAATATGAGGTCTTGTAAATTATTCCTTTGAGAAAACAACGTTGAAATCCATAAGGCAAAAATAGAAATATTTTCAAATAGAAAAGCAAAGCTTTCTTTTTTATCTCGCGCATAAATGAAACCTCTTGCTATAGCTAAAATTACCCAAAGAGCAGATAAAAAGAACACTATTAGTAAAAAAGTAAGGCAAAAATTTTAGAAAGTACGTAATGAACAAATTATTTACACGGCAATTTAGTGTGAGAATAATCCACAAAGGAGCATTTGTAAAGGGAACGTCCATCGAGTTTCTTCTGCGTTCAATTATACTAAATATATTTATGAACATTTTTTGGGTGAATTTAGATTTCTATTCCTAGTATATTCAATGCATTTTTTTACTACAATTATCTAAGAATAATGTTTAAAAATTGAAATCACATTTACCGTAGAATTGAAAAAAATTTTCTTCAGAGATATGATCATTTAAATACACTTGAAATATTTTTGAAATTTTCAAAAATATAATTCATTTCCTCCGAAATGATACGTCACACAGTTCAAGAACGCTATCTTAATTTATAGTGAAGGGATTTTTTTTCTTCATTTTCTTGCAGAAACATCGTTATATTTAACAAAAATGCTCTCAATGCATTGTTCATCCAAATTATAGGTTTAATAAAATCCTTTTTTGTTCATTTCTTATTTATATAATATACGTGTATGAAGAGATGCTTTACTGATAATTTAAATTCTGATTCGATATACGTTTCTTCTGTCATACTCAAGCCAAAACAGTAAGCAATTGCTATTTCAAATATGTTTTGGAACTTTTCTGTTCCTTTTTCCAGTAATAAAGTTTATTTCCGTTGTGTCAACGAAAAAAATTGGCAGATTATTTTAAAGATATATTATAAGAAAATCGGTCTAAAATATTTGGACTTTCGTCATGTTAAATGGAAAATAAATAAAAAGACTATTCCCAATAAATGAGATAAATTTTTTGAAGATTTTCGTATTTTTTGAAGAACAAGCAATAAACACTGAAGATTCGATGTCGAATAGTTGTTCAATTAACTTGGAAAACAAAAATAAATATATACATTTTTTCCCATGCAGATCTGAATTTATCCAAAAAAAGATAGAAATTGAATTTTCTATTCAACATTAATATTTATTTCCGTTTAATAACTTATTTGATATATGCAATCATTAAAAATCGTATTTAATTCCTTTATCGTGAGAAATAGTGTGGTTAATTTAAATTTCTTTCTTGCGAAATGCATTAGTTGAATTAAAGTAATATCCACGTCTTCTTCTATAAAAACCAATCTTTTGGGAAAGCCTGAAAAGTTTTATGCAAAACGAATGAAATGGTGTGAAAAGAAATCAATGACCTTTGAATCAATTTCGAATTCTTATATTTATCGGTTCCAATGTTCGTGTTGCTCTTGTAAATAATGCACAACTAAGGGAGTACAATGAGTCGAATAATATAATAACGTATTTTCATTTACTTATAATGCCATTATCAGTAAAATTCAATGAAAGAAATATGCTTAAATGCATGTTTCAGCATATATCGTTCACAGAATTCTAAGAGTGCATTGTTTCCCATTTAAAAGATTAAATCAGGAAAGAAAACAAATAAAGTATTTTCCAATACACACACATATGTTATTTAATTTTTTCATTTATAGAAAGAAAGTAAACAACGCACATTAAAGTTTATTGCACTAGAATCCAAGAATGCCCGGCCTATTCCCTGACATATAGTGAGCCTACACAGAGACAGATACATATACACACACGCACGCACATATATAAGTGCGAGTGAGCATTTGGAAATATATATATATATATATATATTCTCTTGTTCTATTACGCAGAAATTTTCTACCGAAGGGGAAGGTTGGGATTCTATAAAGCAGGCTTAAACCTACTTCACCGTAATAAGTCGGTGAAATGCTTAGAAAATATTATAGCTATCCATTTTGTCAATTTACTTTTTAATATACTGAATGATCTTTTTGGTTTATTGTTCTTGGTTATTAATTTCATTATTTTTTAATTTTTTTGTTTTGTATGATATATTTCAATATATTTATATTTATTTCAGTGTACTATATATATAACTCTTACGTACATAGCTCCTGCTATATACGTAACATTCAATAAATACTCGCGAGCATATTATTTTCATAGTTATTTTCTATATCGTTCTAATTTAAATTAAAAAATGGTGCGTTAAAGATAAAAATTTCAAAATTGTGTAATGGCCTTATAAGTATATTCATTAATTTCAGGTATTCAACTCAATGATTTAGAAAACATCTGTAAGGTTTTGTTCAGTTTTTTTTTATTAATTGACGTTGTACTATGAAGTCATGCGAGGGGTGTTGCTGTGACGGACATCGTAATTTTAAACCCTCGGTGGAGTGAAATAACTAACACCTGAGTTAGAACGTCACTTCTAACTTCCACGCCACGATAACGTGAACACTTAAGAGTCTCGATAAATTTAATTTGTAACTCTCTACTGCAAGCAGATGTAAACAGATTCGAATCAATGCTTTTAAAAAACGACACTAACCTCGGCTTCAGAGTAATCACCACTCAAAATCATTGATTGAAATTATTCATTCTATGAGAGTGAAACTATCTACAAAAATTAATATTAAATCAGTTTTTGAAATTTTAGCTTAGGATTTTCTTATTGGATAAAAACACTTTTCTTGGAGGACAAATTTTGAGGAAACTTAACATACTTAAACTTAGGTTAAGGTGTCTGACTAGGTTGAAAGAATGATTTTTAGATATTTGATGTTTGAGCCATTAGAAATATATATATATATATATATATATATATATATATATATATATAATAAAATAAGAAATAAGAAATCAAGTGAAAAAAGTTGTAAAACCTATAAAGCCTATGAAAAATGAAATTGGAGTTCAAGAGACACAACACATGATGAAACAAAAAGAGTCTTTGGACTAAACTGGAGACCTATTATGATTTCTAGAGCTGTTGCTGAATTCGGCTAGTGATGAACAAAAAAACATTAAATTCCATGTAAATGATGGCATAAAAGAATTATATGAAAATACCAACAAAGAATTCACAAAGACAATTTTTTTTTTATTTATATACACTGGTGTGCAAAAATTAAGGACGAGACGGTTTTTTCAATATAACTTTGTACAAAAGCTTTCCAAATCAACACATTTAATACCGTACGATCCCCAATACGTAAGGACATGTGTAATGTAAGCAACACTTACTAAAAGAGAAATCAGAGGGATATAAAAAGAAGCTTGATTGAAAAAGTAGCATGGAGCGCAATGCGACTGAAGGCCGAAACATCCCTGTGATGGGTGTCCAGCAAGAAACATCCGGTCTTTAGTAGGGGATATGATCTCCCCTGACTTCTAGGCAGGTTTCATAGCGTCTGCCCATGCTGAGAATGAGGGTATCAATGAGTTGTTGAGGCATTGCTGCCCATTCGTCTTGCAGCGCCAATCGAAGCTTCCGAATCGTTACTGGTGGTAAGGTACGAGCTGCCAAGCGTCTGCCTAGAATATCCCATACATGCTCGATGGGATTGAGATCCGGAGATCGTGCCGGCCAATCCATACGTTCAATATCCTCACTCTCTTAAGAGCTGTTCGGCAGCTACTGTGTGATGATATGGTGCATTGTCGTCCATGAAAAGGAACTGCAGACCCATAGCGCCTCTAAAAAGACGCACATATGGAAGAAGAATCTCGTTACAATAACGGGTCCCGTTGACTGAAACTGCGTCGAAGATGTGAAGGTCTGTACGACTACCAAGCATGATGCCTCTCCAAACGAGAACACCGCGACCTCCATACCTGCCCCTTTCAATGATGTTCGAGGGATGATCGCGGCTTCCCCGCTCTCTCCAGATGAGTATGCGATGATAATCGCTACTCAAACTGAATCTGCTCTCATCTCTAAAGAGTACTCGTCCCCATTCATTGTCTCTCCAATTCCGGTGTTCCCGGCACCACAGAGAACGCCTTCTTCGATGAGCAGGCGTTAAAGGTACACACCATACAGGGCGTCGTGCAAACACACCACCACCGTGCAGTCTTCTGGCCACGGTAAAACGCGATATCGGTCGTCCAGTCGCCTGTGTCGTGTGTCTAGCGATTTCTCCCGCTGTCTGCCGCCTGTTTCTTCTGGCCTGTAAGACAATGTACCGGTCATCTGCGGGTGTGGTTCCTCGTGGACGACCACTACCGAACCCCCGGATAGCTGTTCTTGTAGATTGAAATTGTCTCCAAAGTCGTGAAACGATGCCGTGAGCAATTCCGAACTCTGCAGCCACACTTGTCACACTGCGGCCTTCCTCCCACTTCCCAATGATTCGACCTCGGGTAAAAGCATCCAGTTGTCGTCTAACAGATTGATTATTCTCCATTTCTCGCTGAGGCAGCAAGTCGGTGTGATTTTAACTGCTATACAGCGTGCAATCCCTTTGCCAGAAATACACCGACAACATGTTTTATATTACTCAGACACTTCCCCATTACGTCTACCTGCATATCTGCGCATGTGCTACCGTACATCACCTTATTTCAGTGTTTCTCAAACTGTGGGGAGCGCCCCCTGGGGGGGGGGCACGATGGCCTTACAAGTGGGGCGCGAGCATATAGAAAATAAAAGATTTAAAAAATAATTTGTTTACTGGAATGAATTAAAACAAAATACTTTCAGACATAATAAAAATGCACTTTTACTCTGATATAATTTATAGGCGCGCGCAAGCGATATTAAGTCAGCCAAAATAAAAATTTCTTAAATACATAATTAGCTATCTTTGATCCTATAACCAAATAAAAAAACTTTTATTTGATTTGCTGTAATCCCATGATGAAAGATTTTTTTATTACGCTTTTTTTTAACCTAACATACTACTCTTTCAGAGAAAAAACAGATACCAGACCATTCATCACTGTCATTATTTTTGAAATACTGCACATTATAGCTGTAATCTGTTTGACCTTCTAAGTTATTGGTACAGTTAGTTATGGCCCCTCTCTTATGTGTTCTCTGTTGTGCTTTTTTGCATGCAAACGAGTTTTATGATATTTGGAAAACCACGGAGAGCACACACACACAAGCACATGAAGGATTACTCGGACAAGACATATTTTTATATATATTCTCAACATCTAAATCATAACGAAAAACTTTCACACAATTTTTTAGCTGTAACATACATATTATCATAATGAATATACTTTTTACCCGGAAGTGGTCGCGCGGGACACACAGATTACGAAATCGTTAATTCTGGCAAAACTGTTTATTTATTACCAAAGAAAAATTGAAAAGTACTTGAAAGTAGGTAAGTAAACTTTCTCTTAATTAAATTATTAACTGGAATTTTGTATCGTGTACAATAAAATAATTATAAAAAAAAGATTGGGGTGATTCAATAACCCCGACCGTATCGAGTGCGCGCCTGCTCCCGGGTTAAAACATGTTGATTGATTGAATATTAACGTCGCACTGTTCAGCTACACGAAGGCTTTTGGCGACGAACCACTAAAACATGTTGAAGTCTTTTCGCTTTAAATATTAAAAATAATACAATTATTCTTCATCGATATTTTATATTATTAATCATTATTTAACATCAGTGGCGCACACAAGGGGGTTCGGACCCCCCCAAAGCCCTTGATTGTTTCCAGATTGATTATAATTCTAAGTTTATAGTACGCAAAATTTAATTAATTATTTGTTATTAATGATTAATTTTATTAATTAATGCTAATTATTTATTCAAGATTTAGTTTTTTACTGTGTTTCGTTCCCGAAAATCGACAAAATCAAAAGAAACCTGATACAAGATTGGTGAACTTTCGAACCCGGACCCCTCCTGTAAAAATTCTTGTGTGCGCTACTGTTTATCATCAATTATAAATGCTAATTCTGTGAGGCTTAAAATTACAATTCGCTTAAAATTAATTATAATTTGAGCAACTATTTTAAAAAAATCATTTTACGTTTTTGTAAACAACATTGTCGAGCACTTGGCTTTGCTTCCCTTACAATTCAGCTATTATATCAATAATGTTTTATTCTCTTACAAATGAACTCGTGCAAATAGCGAGCACTTCAGCCGGTATACTTTCAATTTATCAGTGCTGTACAGAATATTTTATAACTAATTAATTAATACTAAATTAAGAACAAGTTTAATAAGTATTAATGACGTCCATGAGCTTGTCTTGGAAAGCAAAGTTTTTATAAGGAATGCTTATGATTAGAAATTGACCCTCTGAGTTCTCTTTCTATATTTAGCAGATATCTATATTTTGTCTTCTAAGAAGCTACCGCATTTTGCAATATGTTCAATTTAAAAATTAGAGAAAGGAAAAATAATATAATTATCCTATTATTTTATTTATTTATTTATTTTGCTTAAAAGTAGTGTACAAAATTTAATACTTATGTTACTAATTTGTATGGTTTATAATTAAGATCGCCTATTGTAGCTTTAGCGTCAAAGTGCATTATTATTGCATTCAGTACATTATTAATGTATAAGGGGGGGCGAAAAAAATTGTGATCGAAAAGGGGGCGCCAGTATTGAAAGTTTGAGAAGCACTGCCTTACTTAATCTCCTGATTGGTCTTTCTGTCCGCTCTGCCTCTTCGTTCAGCTGATATGCTAATTTTTCGACTTCGTCCTTAATTTTTGCACACCAGTGTATAATTCAAAAGCTGAAGAGAAACTAACAGATAAATAATAACTTTTTTTCATAAATTATGAAAAAACTGCGCTCTCTTCTCTACATATGAAATTACTTATATTATCGTGGAATTTGCACAATTTGCTTTATATTGGCCATATATACACACCTTGAATCTACAATACATCAACAGTACACATTCGAATTCAAGAGATGAATGCTCAGTCATCAACCAATAGGCAGCTTATAATTAAGACACGTTAAGTTTTCATAATTTTAGGATCAACTGTTCCAAGATACACTAATACTCTGTGCAATTTAAAAACACACTGTAATGCGTGCATGGAGAGCCAGTTTCAATTTGAAATAGCCATTGCATTTTTTCGTAATCCAGCTGATGACCCTCAATAAACAATAAGAAAAATACAATAAGGTCCCGAAAAAACTCAGCCTAATGTGGACAGAAGAGTGCCCGAGGAGTTTGTGAAAGTGCCAGGTTATCTAGAATGTGATTAAAGATGGAATAAGTACGAGTGTTTCCATAGAAAATACCGTACTGCACTTGTATGTATTGTTTGCTTGAGAATACAAAAGAAAATAAACTTCCCAAATAACCTTAAACAAAGGAAAAGTACGTACTTCATAAAGCACAGAGCATTTAATACATGAAAACAAGTAATATATAAAAACAGTTTTTTTAGCGGCAATTCCTACTTTGTTAGATAAAACGCACTGTTGCTATCTGTTGCAGCTAATTGTAACTACAGGGGAAATAACACAGAATAAATTTAAAATTAAAAATAAAATTTAATTAATGAATTAATATTTGAAAAGACAGTAGTAACATCAAGTGCCATCCATTGCAAGTTTAAAAAAATATTTGAATTTGATTTGATGAATAGAAATTATTTTATTAACGAATGAAAATTCTAATAAGATAAATAAATATATAAATATATAGAGAGTGTGAGCTAATAGTAGGAATTGAATGGAAATTAGTGAATAATCAGCGTACAGTAATTCACCTGATCAGACGCACCTGAGAAATATAATTTATTAATACACAAAGTTGTTTATAATGAAGATATTAAGTTGCTAACTTTTTTTGTTGAAAAAACTGAGATTTTTTTAAAAGAAATACATACTGTCCTGTTGTCTCCCGTACTGCACTTTGCGTTTTGCTGTTTCATCACGAAGACGACAAAGGAGCACTATGTCCATTACCAACGTACCTTGTTGCTCAAAATACTGAAAGGGTATTACGACAGCCTATAATCTTCTCTGTGTGATATTTTAGGAGTTTGCACGTAACGGTTCTCAAACTGTGGGTAGCGTCCCCTAGATGGGGGGATAACTCTACAAGGGACGTGTGAGTATATTGAAAAGTAGAAAACAAAAGATTATTCTAAAAAAAATTATTAATTTACTGAATGAGTAAGCAAACAAAAACTTTATGGCACAATAAAAAATAAAATACACATTTATACTGATATAATACACTAATAAATGAATGAGTACTCATAAATAATTTAACAATACTGAGCTAAGAACAAATTTAATAATTACCAGTGACCTCAAGAGCTTAACAAACAAAAATATATACAAAAATTATCACTAATCTTGATAATTTGTACTGTTTATACTGAACCCCTTAGCTGCTGTGATTAAAAGTTACGTAATTCTCACCCCAGGATATCCGTTTTACAATGTTTGGGTATTACAGTTACAGTATTTGGGGGGAAAGGGGGAGAAAAGGAATAAATAAGTAAATATTCAGAAATAAGCAAATCTTTTACAAACACTGCCAATGTCCTTTTATTACATTCCAAAGTCTTTGGAATAATTTAATGGATATCAGTCCACAGAAAAGGTCACACTTCAGAAAGACGTATAAATACGTTCGTAGAAATTAACGTTTTGGCTTAGTGAGGCGTTTGTATATGTTAATAGCACGTAGGATAAAGTCGTATTGTAGCTTTAGTGTCAAAGGATAGTATTGATGAATTCAATACATTGTTAATGTATGGAGTGGGGATGAATATTATGATTGAATATTGGGTCGCAAATAGTGAGAGTTTGAGGAACACTGCGTTAGTGCCTTCATAAATTCGGCGAATTTTTTCTATAACTGTGACTGCAGCTGCAATTTCTGCATCAGACTCCCTGCAAGAAAGCAGGCGAATTATACGAACGGACTGGTTATCGAAAAGGTCGAGTTTTCAAGACTCCACTGAATCTGCTAATACTAAAAGACTGTAAATTGCTAAACCTTTAAGGTATCCGACTACGTTCGGAACCGTGATTTTGTAAAAGCGCATAAATGGATAGTTTTCATGATATTTAGTGTCATTTAGATTATAAAATGTATATAAAATTGTTTTAAGAATAGTATTACAATAAAAAATGATTTAAGTACAATATTTTGACAAAAAATGAACATAGAATATTCTTTTTTCGAAATGTTCTCCTTTTCTGAAAAATGCTTCTATTATAACAATGTTTTGCCTATACATAGCTCAGACATCTTTTCAGAGGCTCAATTAGAATTTTTGAAATAGATAACTTAGAAGTGGGTTTATTCATATTTTACGACAACAGAGGGGAGAAATTTTAAGAAAAAAACACTAATAATTATTTCAAATGGTGGTAACTCTGAAAATAATGTGAACTTTTCAAAATTTCTAGTTGAGCCTCTGTAGAGAGGTCTGAGCTATATGCAGGCAAAATAATATCATAATAAAGGGTGTTTTTTTGAGAGGTATAGAACTTTAAATTGCAATAAAACAACGATGTATTATTCGATTGAAATGAATTTTTTTTATTCGAAAGATAATCTTGTGCCATTACATTTTAAATATGATTTCTGGCATAAGACTGCCAGGCTGGCTCGGATGTAGTCCAATCTGGACGTCCAATTTTCGATGACTTTTTCCAACATTTGTGGACGTATATCGGCAATAACACGGCGAATGTTGTCTTCCAAATGGTCAAGCGTTTGTCGCTTATCCGCATAGACCAATGACTTTACATAGCCCCACAGAAAATAGTCTAGCGGTGTTAAATCACAAGATCTTGGAGGCCAATTCACAGGTCCAAAACGTGAAATTAGGTGGTCACCAAACGTGTCTTTCAGTAAATCGATTGTGGCACGAGCTGTGTGAAATGTTGCGCCGTCTTGTTGGAACTACAGCTCCTGGACATCATGATTGTTCAATTCAGGAATGAAAAAAATAGTAATCATGGCTCTATACCGATCACCATTGACTGTAACGTTGTGGCCTTCATCGTTTTTGAAGAAGGATTCCACCAGCCCATAAAGCGCACCAAACAGTCAGTTTTTCTGGAAAAACGGTGTTTCGACATACACTTGTGGATTAGCTTCACTCCAAATGCGGTAGTTTTGTTTGTTGACGTAGCCATTCAACCAGAAGTGCGCTTCATCGCTAAACAAAATTCGCTTATGAAAACCGACCATTATTTTCGAAATAAAATTGCACAATTTGAAAGCGTTGTTCAGGCGTGAGTCTATTCATGATGAATTGCCAAACCAGACTGAGAATAAATCACTTGACAGCTGTTAAATCGGTCGCCATCTTGGAAAGTAATGCCAACTTAAACTTCTATACCTGAAAAAAAAACTCTCTGTAGAACCATTATTCACAAAAGGAGAATATGTGGAAAAAAAAGATTATTCTAAGTTAATTCTTTGGCAAAATATTATATTTAAAAATTTTTTAAGGAGAATATTTGGAATAAAGATTATTCCAAGTTAATTCTTTGCCAAAATATTATATCTAAATAATTTTTTTTTGTCGAAATGTCTTTAAAACCATTTTATGTATGTATTCTAATCTGAGCGATACTAAATATCATGAAAATTATCCGTTCATGCGCTTTTTTAAAATCCACGGTTCCGAACGTAGTCGGATTCCTTAAACAGCAGATAAGACTGAAATGAAGAAACATCATTCCACATTTGTTATACTTTCACCAATGCACACAAATATTTTTAAAAAAGTTTTGTTCAATTTAAATTATAAATTAATAATCCGTAAGTGAATAGATTTCCAAAAGCTGTCAAAAGAAAGCTTCTGTCGAGATTCAGAATCCCACCGACTGTCAAGTGAATGATTTCATTTTTCCTGATTGTTTTGAGAAATGTGATTTCTTCTCGTGTTTTTGAATTGCGATGTTGATGCTCTCTGGTCTATTAAACAACCTACACTTCTTATTGTAAACATATTTTCTGGAATCTTACAACTAAATATCGTCAATGAGAACATTATACATGTGCCTGGGGTGGCATTACTGATGAAGGTTAAAACAAAGAAAGACGGAATATATTGTCTTGAAAGAAAGACGATAGCACAGTGTACAAATTACAAAAACAAATGGATAAAAGTAAAAGCAACGGAATCGATAAAGTGTCCCTTAAACGATACATTTTCTTTTCAATGTAGTTGTAATTGTTTAATATATTCATGTATTTAAGAGGTGAAGGCGCGCAACAGCAAATTCTTATTCTTTCGTAAATATAAAGAAGATGCCATGCATAGCGGTGGATAAGAACACACATGGATATTGCACACACACACACACACAAAAAGGCATGGATATTCCTAATACAGTAAGAAGTAAACACACCGAGTTATGAAAATTGCAATTGTTCTATATTTTTTGTCTTCAATCATATATCCTAAAGTCCAAAGGGTACTTTTGTGGTCTTTTTCATGAGCCAGGTAAGTGTAAACTGCTGCCAGAAGAAGCGAGCAAATACAGCTGATGGTAAGCATCAGGTTTATATAATATGAGTGAATGATACGTTTGCTTTTAAATAATCTGGAATCGGATACAGATGAAATTATGAGGCCTTGTAAATTATTTCTTTGATAAAACATTGAAGCCCATAGTGCAAAAATGGAAATATCAACAAACAGAGCAAAACCTATTTGTTTACTTCGCTTGAAAACCTTGCCGTTTAACAAAACTAAAAGTACCCAAATAACAGATAATTGGAACATTACAATTAAAATGTAAGAGAATATTTTGAGAAAGTACTTAATAAACCAATTAATTTTTCGGCAATTTAGTGCTAGAATAATCCAAAGAGGTACATTTATGAAAGGAATGTCCGCTAATATTCTTCTGCATACTGTTGTACTTGAAGTACTTGTGCACATTTTCTCATGAGTCTGGATTGCCATTTCTAGACTATTCAATGCATTTTTGTTGATATGTATATCTAAGAATAATGTATCATTTTGAATCATATAAAGTTATTTTTTTAAAAAAAAATATTATCCGATTGTTCTGGAAAGAAATGTCACACAAAATTGGTATTATGAAGGCCTTTTTCATAATTTCAGAGTTTAAACACATATATTATTATCAAGAATGGTATCAATGTCATTGTCATTCAATTTATTGAATTTTAATACAATCCTTTTTTTAATATAAAACACTTGCATAAAGAGATGATTTAATTTTTTAATTTGACTTACATTTCATCTGTCAAATTAAAAGTGATATGCGAAATATAGAATACGCAACTAGTATCTGAAATATTTTAGAGAACTGTACATATATATACTTCCTACTCTTAATTTTTTTTTCAAAATAAAGCTGGCTCCTTGAACTTCAATGGGATAAATTGTCAGAATATGTTTTAAAACACTTATTATAGTAATATCCAATGCAAAACCTTTTTTTTTTCGTCTTATGCTTTAGAAATGCAAATTTAATGACGATTTTGAATTGGCGAGAAAAAAAATGTTAGAAGATTTCCATATTTTTCAATAAAAATAAACAATATAAACTTATGTCATGCTAAGATTCGATGCAGAACAAAAGTAAATGTATTCTCTTTTTTTAAGGCAATTTTTATCTGCAAAATGTTGATCTATATTAACAGTGAAAGAAAATAAACATTTTAATTCGAATTTAATAAATATTTCAATTTTGTATCTTAGATAATAAATTCAATCGTAAAAAATCGCATTAAATTTCTTGTAATAAGGAATGGCGTGAGTAATTTAACATAATCTCTCTATGCGTGGGAAATGACTTCTTCATTCTTCAATAAAAAACAACTATTTGAGGAAACTTGGATAGTTTTTATGCAAACGTAATACGAAAAGGAATCAATATATTTTGACTCTTTTCTAAATATTATATTTATTGACACCGCATTTATTATTTTCTCAATAAGAAATGCACAAAGAGGGAAGTACAATAAGTCGAATCAAACAAAGATGTATTTCATTACTTAAAGATTTCTATTATCAGTAAAAGGCGAAAAAAGAAATATAGTAAAATGCATGTTTCATTGTGTATTATTCACATAAGTCTAATTTTAAATGAGCATTGTTACTGTAATTAAATTTCTTAATCTGTAAAGAAAGCAAATTACAGAATCTGGTTATCATAAATTGAGGAAAATCACAAAAATAGCGATAACTCGCCCAAAAATAATAATAATCTAATCTAAACTAAAAGTATAATCTTAAATCTCAAAGGAATTTGGATGTGTTGGAAATAGCAGAAGGATATTACATGATACAAAATGAATACGTCGGAATGCTCATTTCCGACGAGCGAAAAAAAGGATGTCTAAGACCAAGGCAGCAATTGTAGCTACGTGTCTGAAATTAGAAATATGGTATAACAAAATTCTAACAATGTCCTCTAGGCATCATTTGACCGACCGAAGAACTGCGATGGCAAGCTATTGGGAGCAAGACAAAGTTGGATAAAAGTGAATAGATGACTGAATTGAATACGTCTATGATTCGTAGATTTTAGCAACAATTTATAACTACGGATTCGGCATCCAGGAGATTCTACCAAGTACGGCAGAGAACTACCACGTTTGCCGAGGAGGAATATTTGTCACTATGGAAACGAAGGTATAAAACAACAACTCTGGCAGAGCTCAGATTCTCTCTCCCTACAAGCTCTGGAAGGTTGCTATCAAGGTCAAAAGTGCGGATGGAAAACCTTACTTCTGCACCTAATACGAGGACTTGTCCATTATGATGTTGTATGCAAAACCAGGATTCACTGGAAAAGACGATTCAACACCACTCCTTTATCCATGAATACCACTTTAAGTCCGCCTTTCCTTGCCGCAACGTCAAGTTAAATATGAGACCTTTCGCCGTGTTGAAAGTCCGTGCAATTACTTGACTTTTCAGTCAAGTTTTCAAGATCCAGGTACTTTAATGGGGATCCAGTTCCACAAAGCTGCTCCGACAACATGCCTAACCACTTGGGTGGTAAAAGCTGAGAGTAATTGAGATCCTTCATTTCGTTCGACATTCTTGGATCCACACATCCTTTCATATTTGCATGGTAGTTATAAATTAATTACCAATGGAATCAGTAGAATTGCACAACGATAAACCGCTGTTCCTCGGCAATTGGTTTGGCTCGAGGGCCCCATTGTGGAAGCGGACGATATTGGACGACTGCACCTTTTCAAAATGATTGCATTCATTATTTAACTTTGCATCTGAGAAAAGCTATAATTTGCACCTAATGAAAATAAATAAATATAATTTATGTACAAATTGTGGCAGTTTTATTCTATTCATTTGAGCTAATTTTATATTAACTATAGTTGCAACTACATTTCTGTACAGAGGCTCAACTAGAATTTTTGACGCCGATAATTATTTCACTTGGTAGTAACTCTGAAAATAATGTGAATTTTCATAAATCGTAGTTCAGACTCTCTGAAGAAGTCTTTACCTTATATAAGCGAATTGTTATTATTTTAAAAGCATTTTTATAAAAGGAGAACATTTTGAAAAAAAAAAAATAGTCTATGTTATTTTTTTGCGAAAATATTGTATTTAAATAATTATTTTTGTCAAAAGATCCTTAAAACAATTTTATACATATATTCTAATCTAAGTGACACTAAATATCATGAACATTATCCATTTATCCACTTTTTTAAAATTACGGTTCCGAACGTAGTCGGATACATTGTGACGAGCTCATGCGTCTTTTCTTTAACATGTCCTTTAGGTTCTTTTTTGTGCCAGAATTAATGGCAACTCTTTTCCAACCAAATCCAAGAAGTGAAGTGTGAATGAAAGGTGCAAATTAACAAACTTTTAAATATCAGAACTTAGAGTAAGCGGTTATGGCAATTTGTGGCTGTTGATGGCAAGTAGAAGAATATTAATATAGTTCGTGGTTCAAGTTTAGATAAGGTTACGTGGCGGTGATTAGAAATTATAATTGATAAAGATATAGAGAACCAAGGTGCATACCAGTGCATGGAAGTAAATATAAGATTGTCTTTAGGATATTAGTGATTGATTCTCCAGACTGCAGCAATGTAGGATTGAATATTTAATATTATAATCAGTGATTGTATTAGAATTAAGTTTAGGCGATTCAGTTATTGATAGTGGTCCGAGTTAGGTTAAGTCGTTATTATCTATATACTGTGTGCTGCATATTTTGCCATCGTAGATCCTCTCACATTAGTTATTATAATTTAATTTGATATAAGTTTAAGTTGAAAATCTTAATAAAGATATATTAAGATTATGTATGCCTTCAGTTCTTCCGTTAATCCTACACCTCTAGCTCACGCTGATAATCCGAGAGATACTCTCCCAAGGGGGGGAATATCACAACCGTAACTCCATAATCAATTTAATATGACAAATGCACCCAATTGCGCGTTTCTAAATATTTTTGAAATTGGAAGTCAGATTTATTGTTCGAATTCTTATCACAGTTCGTAAGCTAAAATGTCAGGGAAATTCCATTTATATATTCTCTTCATGATCTTCATGCAAGAAAAACTTTTCTCAGAAATTTATGTTGACTCAAGTTTGAAAAAAAAATACTGTTTATCTAGTTTTCTGACTATCCCGGCGCACCGAAAAAAATCTTTGTAGAAATCCCTACTACTTATACAAGACACAATGCGATATTTACTCAAACAACCAAAGTTCGAATGGGACCACCGAATGAGAAACCCGCTGTATAATCTTCCCTTTCAAGCAAACACTAAATGACTTCACTCCTGTTATTTCATATTCAATGAACAAAATGCATATCTGAGCCTTTGGTCCCTGTCATGAAAATTTGACTTTCATTGAGTATAGGGTAGCTGTTTTTAATAGACAGCAGTGTATGTTACATGGATGATTGAATCAAACCAGTATTTCTCGAACTGTGAGACGCAGCCCCAAAGGGCGTGATAATACTACAAAGGAGGAGTGAGTATACCGAAAAATTGAAAACAAAAGATTATTTTTTTTAAAAAAATGTTTTAATATCATGAAAGGTAGCAAAAACAAAACATATTTTGACATAATAAAAAATAAAATTCCCATTTACACTGATGAAATACTCTTATAAATGTATCAATACTGCACAATGTGTTTCATAATTAATTTAACTGTACTAAGTTAAGAAAACGTTCAATAATTACCAATGAACCTATGGGCATATCATAAAGTTATATACACAATTTAATACTTATCTTGATAATTTGTACGGTTTATATAATTAAACTTATATTGTAACTTTACGTCAAAGTATTAAATTTTGAGTTACTTTTAAGTAATAGGGTAAGTATTATGATTCTTTTAAGTAGGAAAATAAGTATTATGATTCTTTTAAGTAGGAAAATAAGTACCATGCTACTTTTCCTTCCCAATGCAATAATAATGTACTTTAATGTAAGGTTACAATGAGATTTTAATTATAAAACGTACAAATTCTCAAGATAATCATTAAACATTATTTTGTAAATGACAAGCGAATGGGAGCCACTAGTAATTAATAAAATTGTTCTTAACATAGCATTGATTAATTAATTATCAAATACACTGTGCAGTACTAATACCTGTATAGGTATATTATATCAGTGCATTATATTTTTTATTATGTCAGAATTAATTTTGTTTTGCTTCTTTTCAGTAAATTTGTAATTTTTTAAATCCCTTGTTTTCAACTTTTTCGATATGCTCGGGCCTCCCACGTTGGGTATGCTACACCCTCCCTAAGGGTTGCGCCCCACATTTTGAGAACTGCTGTTTTAAGCTTTTCATGTAGGGAATTTTTGAATTGTTATCACACATGTAAATCAATGTTTCATATTAAATGACATTAAGTACAAATCTAAAGATTTGATGTTTAAACTAGCGACCAACACTTAGAAGGCAATGAGTTATTTACTCAATTTTGTGAAACTAATACATTTATAGCTCTGCTAATGCTCTAAAAGTTCACATGAAGCCCTTGCAAACCATTTTCATGTGAAATGTATTTAAATCTATGTAACTGGAGGATAAAAGAATGGGTGCTATTACGTTATTAACATTGAAAAAAAATTACAATTTTTTTATATTTTTTTAAATGCTTTGATTTAAATATTTTAATATCAATTACGTGTCCGAAACTTTTCGCGTTCAGTTTGAATTGCTTTTTTGACAGTAACAACAATAACGATGATTTAAATCATAATGGTTGATTACGAATTATTGTTGACCGTGTTTCAACAATAATTCGTCCGTTGCCAATAACACTCATGTTCGTTTATTGTAGGACGTAAATGATCACACTCCCGAAGTATGGTTACCATATATATATACAAATGTAGGAAATAAATCACTTAGAATAAGAGTATTAAAAAAAAGAGAATTTATGTGAAAGGTATAAAATGGGGAAAAATCGTATCCTCTTGTTTAAATTTACCTGATGTCGATTCAATTTCAACCAAACTCACAAGACTTTTTTTTATCATCGAGTAATAAATTACATTTCATAGTCTTTTAATCCAGTTATTACATCTAATTCCGAACTTCTTTTATGAATTGACTCCAAGATCCGAAAGGACATTAACCAGAGAGAAACAAAATTGTTTTCAACCACTTTGTCCGCCAGTCCCTGTGGAAATCTCAAAGGATTTGACTTCCTTTTGAGACGAACAAAGTAAATGAAAAGAAAACTCGGGAGATTCTTTTAAAGAAGGAAAATCCTTTGTATTGGGGTCACGAAGAACGAACGGAGCGCTAGGGTCATTTTTTTACACACTTCCATTTTCAAAACAGCTTCTTTTCATAGCAGAGTCAATAAAAATAAGCGCCATTTTATGGCGCCAACTGAGATCTTCGAAATAAAACATATTGCTCTCATTCAAATATTTTATTTAATTTTAAAAAAATGGAGAATTTTCGATTTGAAATGATACAGCTAAATATATTTTCTATTTTATTTCAATTAAATATTTTTATATGCTTTGTAAATAATGTACGCAATACATACAGATCAAAATTTTAATTTAAACCACTTCTCAACAGCAATAGAATTGAGTATATCTTTTGTTGAAACACCTAGAAAGAAAACAAATAACAAAACCTCACTTTTTGTTCATAAACATCATAGTAAGGAGAATACATGGTTTAGTATTCGAAATTAGTACACATACCTGTCGTTCCTGGCAGATAAATTAGTTATAACCCGGATAGGCTATGAGTTGACCTAGCGTATGATCACAAATTGCTCTCAGCAAGTCACGGCCAGCCTCCCACTACGTGAACATAATAAGAAGTTACAGTGGGTGAAAGATCTATTGAACATGCTGGCTAGATCAACAAGTCGACATTCTATGTGTCGAAGTATGTCACACATGACAGCTGATCCTGCGCTATTCTTTTGAAAGATTACATGTCCAAAACAAAGAGAAGAACAGTCATCATCCTTAAGATATGTGGAATGTAGTGCTAGCTGTACAAGTTACCAACGATGGAACTGTAATCGTTTATGTCTTGTATTCAATGGCTGGCAGTGCCATTACATTATGTTTAATGCCCGTATAGTGGTATCGAATACAAACAGTTCTCGTGCGTTCTTCTTGGTGCCTCTGTCCACGAATATGTCCATCATGACGCTGCACGAGAGCCGAAATTCGTCTGAAAAGACAACATGGTTCTGCTCGTGTATTTCTTTCTGTCATTGGATGCACTTAGTCGCAAACGGTTCTATGCTACACTGTCAAGAGAAGCTGCAAAAATGCTCGCTGTTCATACAATCTTCAGGTGTCGTTGCTCTATCCGAGTA
Organism: Trichonephila clavipes; assembly: GCA_019973935.1. NCBI lineage: Eukaryota > Metazoa > Arthropoda > Arachnida > Araneae > Nephilidae > Trichonephila > Trichonephila clavipes. The sequence continues at coordinate 550,974 of BMAU01001278.1, read as the reverse complement.
GACTTTTGTCGTGCTGTAAACAAACCTACTTTCTGGTTCAAGGTTCATGTAAAACAGAGATTCCCCCAAATTTTTGTCTGTTTACCCTTACCATGTTTGTCGGTTTGGGGTAGACTCCTGCTTACATAATATTGAATGTTGGTAAATTTAACAACAAGTTTAACTTTACAGACCTGACATATATACAAAGTGTCCCAAAACGATCACATAAACTCTACACAGCTAGATTCCTCCTAGGGATTACATAAAAACTGCCCAAAGAAGCATTCCTGAACGTTCCATAGTTTACGAGAAAAATACGAAGAACAAAGTATAACATCACTGCTGGTGCAAGAAAAAACACTTTATTGGACATATCAACAGCAGCATTTGCATATCTTTCCAGACGATAATGTTTAAAACGTTCGTCACGCATATCGCGTCATTGTGTTCTCAATAGGTCTTAACCGAGTTCCTCGATGACATACCATTAGCGGCAAAACAGAGACTTTGGTTCCAGCATAAAATGGGGCTCCGGCGCATTTTTGTGCTCATACACGTGATTGGCTGGATATCGCATACCCCGACCGTTGGATCGGACGTCAGGAATCTGTTCTATGACATCCACGTTCGCCAGAACTTACACTGTAGGATTTTTTCCTATGAGGCTATCTCAAGGAACTGGCGTATAGAGACGAATTGACAATACAAATGGACTTAGTTGCTTGTCTGCATGTTGATTGTACATCGGTGGACCCCGCGGTGTTGCGACATGTGATGACAGCTGATCCACGGCGTGCTCAAGCCTACCTCGACATGCGTGGCGGATACTTTGAACATCTGCCATAAAATGTACATATACTTCTGTTGATATGTTCAAAATATTTTTTTTCTTGCACCGGCAGTGACATCATACTTTGTTTTTCGTATTTTTCTCGTAAACAGTGCATCGTACAGGAACGCTTCTTTGGGCAGTTCTTATGTACTCCCAACTATAATCTAGCTGTGCAGAGTTTATGCTGTCGTTTTGGGACACCTTGTATACATATGTATAATAAATAATTCTTTTAGAATTGATAATATTCCATTGAAATAAGTTAAATTCTAATTATTTCTGTGCAAAACTAGTTATCAGGCTGTGCGTGATAATACTTGTTTACTCTCTAAGCGAATTATCTGTTAACTGTCTATTATTTTCTTCCTAATTAGGCCTTAACTTGTCATTTTTGGCACTGTCTAAAACTATTTGAAACGGAGTAAACTCTGGAGGATGTCGCTTTTCGAATTAATCGGATAGTTAAGAGTAGCGGGATTTTTTTAATTCTTTTTCTTTGTTCGTGTACTTCAGTTGATGAAATTACGGATGCGTTAATGAGACTGAAGAATTTCGTAAAACTATTACCAATACTTTAAAATTGCATTTGGTAGAATGAAAAGTCTTCTTTTTCGATTAAACTTAACATGAATGAAGTGGGACCTGGAAAAATGATTTATCGTTTCACGTTAAATTACGAATATTGTAGTCTTATCGAATCAGTTGTTTTTATGTATAATTTTATAATTTCCATTTTGTGTACGTTAAAGACAAAATTCTAAAATCAGTCTGGCACGACACGAAATGTAATGCAAAATCTTTCAATTTGTATCCGATAACGAAATAGTTCTTAAAATTACAATAATCTCTGTTTTAAAAATAATTATCATTTATTTATTACTCAGCTAAATATACTTAAAAGCAGTGATTAATAATAACTTGAAAACTCATATACTCTACTATGATAAGTTGTTGCTTATAATTAAATTAATTTCGAACTGAAAATAAAATTTTTGTTAGTTAAATATCGAAATTCACTACTATGCTAATTTTACTAATAGTTAATATCAAAAAGGTTTTGAGTTATTTTTCGTATTCAGAAATGATGAATTATGTATTTCTGTACTTAAGTGAATATAATAATTACAGTCAATATTTTTGTTTAAATCTAATTAACACAGTAAAAAAAATGAAAAATTGAGAAAAAACAAAAGGGTTTTCTTCACACACACTCATACGCAAGCACACAAACAAACTTTTACACACCATAAAAGTAAATTTATTATTCGAGGAATTTATGAAGTTTTTAAGGAATTATATCTTTGCAAACATGGTTTACAATCATTCTTATTTATGGTATTATTTAAGTTTCTGAGTATTTGAATAAAATCCCATTCTTTGTGACTTAAAGTTTTATTTTAGTTATTTCACACAATTATTTATTGTAAGCAATATAATTATTTGAATATGATTTTTATCTCAATTATATTTTCACTTTCTTTTTTGAAAAATGTTAAAAATGTCTCGTTTCTCTTGATTGAAAGAAAACGTTTGTTTACTCCAGTTAGGAGGAATATCAAAAAGAAAAAAAAGGAATTTTATATTTAGCTGTGAAATTATTTAGAACCTGATTGCTTAGTGATAACTCGTGCCTTTATTATAACCTTATTTTGAAAGTCAAGATAAAATATTCTTCTTAAAAAGTTTTAAGCTGTACTAACTTTAACTTAAGATTATAATAAAAGAAATTTTATATTGAGGACTTCCCTTACAATTAGTGTTTTAAATATGAACTAAATAAAAAAAAGGAAATTACTTTCCGAGGGTTAAATTATATGTATATTTTTTATTAAAAAAAATTTCTGTTTTTCTTAAATCAACGAACATACATATATTCGTACAATTTAAACTTATCTTATCTTATTTTGATCCTATTTTACTGTATGATTTTTATCTTTTCTTTTACTTGTCTTATATTCATATTTCTTGCTGAATTACAATTACTAACGGTTTTTAGTTTAGAAAATTGTCTCAAGTGTTTGCAAACATCTAGCTGACATTTTTTTTATTTCATCCGTATACTAATCAAGAACAAGAACTCTGATGTTATATAGATTTATGTTTTTATATACCTACTAAAAATTATCTTACTAAAAATATAATTATTCATTTTATAAATGAAAAGAAGACACTGAAATAGTGTTGTAAACTATTTTATTGAGAGCCAAATTTTTGCTTAATAAATTTTTTGAAATCTATTGAGGTGAAACTATTGACAAGAAGTATAACAGAGTCACTATCTCTTTCGTAGAGTCACTATCTCTTTTGGAGAGTCACTATCTCTTTTGTAGAGTCACTATCTCTTTTGTGTGTGTGTGTGTGTAGAGTCACTATCTCTTTTGTAGAGTCACTATCTCTTTTATAAGACTCATTATCTCTTTTGTAGAGTCACTATCTCTTTTGTTGAGACATTATCACTTTTGTAGAGTCACTATCTCCTTTATGTAGAGTCACTATCTCTTTGATGAGCGTCACTATCTCTTTAATGTAGAGTCACTAATTCTGCAAAATAATCACTCTATTTCTATAATTAAGAGAGTCAATATCTCTATAATTCCATTGACTTTGAAATTCCAAAGTTCCCATTCTAGAAACCTATGTTGTTATGTGCGAACTGAATTCATTTGTCTTTAATTACTGAAGCAGTATTGATGAAAGGCTGGAAAATCCTTGCATTTTTGCTATATTACAATGCTATTTGTTCTGTCTTTAAAATGAGTGCCAGGTGTTTTGAGTTTTCATCTGTTTTGGGGGAAACTTATTTTCTTCGAACACAACATCTGAACACTTGATATCTGCTTGAAGATTTAAGAGTTGATCAGAGTGTCGGCAAAAAAGGATTCAGCTCCAGTAAGTCATTTTGAAATGTATGATAAAGTCTTCCATGCCATTGATGGTAACACAGACTTCAACTCTAAAAGGCTGAACAATGTAATCAGTTGTTATTCCTGTGCAAGCATTTTTTTTTTTTTTATGTTTGGGCGTTTATTTCTTGCAGTGTTCTAGAAAAAGCATATATGTTACGAAATAACGCATGTAAGAGATGTCTCCGTAATATATCACTTGCAGTAGATTGTACGTCCAAAGAAGCATGGTAGAAAATGCTCCGAACAACGATTTCGACATTGTCGATTGCTTTGGAGTTGCATTTTTGAAATGCTCCAGAAAAAAGATGTATTCAATGAAATAAAACATGCAAGTGATGTCGTAGTAATACATCACTTGTAACATTGTGATGATCCAGAGTAGCATGACAGAACATGCACGAAACAACGATTCCTTCATTTTCGATGACTTATCAAAAACTTATGTTTGCTAGAAAAAGAACGCAGTAATTAAATTACACAACTGTCCTTTGTTTGCTCAAACAGTAAACTGAAAACTTTTCCAATATAACAGTAAAGTGAAAGTAATTGTTGCATTTGTTGTGATTTTATTTTGGGTATAATAGTAGATATATTGTTGCTTGCTCTGTTAGAATAATTAAATAACGTATACAAAAATAGTGTTGTAACAATGAAAACTCGTAATAAAATGAATCTATAGTAAATGGGTTTTTAAATAAAAGTATATATGCTTCTTTTTTACTCTTGTTAATTATATTTACTATACTTGTTAATTATATTTACTGCTAAATTTTAGAAATCCATTAAAATTTATTTTTTTGTTAAAATAACTTTTGCATATCAGTATTTTGTTAAACATCATAATTTATGTAACACTAGTTGGAGTTAAGTTAAACCTATTTAAAAAAAATTATTCGAGAAAATTTAGTGTAAAAATAAACTCAAACGAAATTACAGCATTATAATTTATTGGAATTAAAAATAATCCGAAACAGAGAGAGAGATAAAATAGTCTTAGCTTTGAACAAACTATCAATAATATCGTGACAAATCAAAATAGGAAAATGAATGTAAGTTAGAATCTCTTTCAAAAATAATTAATTCAAACCAAAACTCTGAAAAGGTGATATAGTTTAGTTTTTCATCAAATTACATCAAAAATTCAAAAGCAGGATCTGTAAACACACAAATCGCGTGTTGCCAAATCAAAAATGGAATTATTCAAAAAATACATTTTATTCTTTGAACAGTTGCATTTTACATTTTAATGATTCCTTATTTAAAAACAATTGTAATTTGCCACAAAGATAAAAAAGAAATAAATAGAATGACAAATATAATATTCAAAATATGCAAAAATCTCTTAAAAGTTATTTCAAGGATAATGCATAGCATCTGGAAATTTGTGAAGTAGAATGGACGCATATAATCAGCACTTAGAATAAGTTCAAAAAGGAATTAAAAATTCAAAGAGAATTTCGAAAAATTGAGAATGTGTCAGTTTTGTAGTAGATAAAGTTGTGGTTGAAAGAAGATTTCCTTTTACCTCGGGAAACTAAAAAATTAACTATCATTTGAAGTCTTGGAGGATTTAAGAACAACACAAATTAAGTCCAGAGAAAATTTTAATAGGGGAATTATTTCATATATATATATGTTTTACCAACTGGTAAATGTCATAAAAACTTTCCATGTTCATTCCAATTATAAATAATAATTGCTTTTGAGCTTTGTGTGCTGTTAACTGATTTCCTAATTATTAGGAAACATCTAACATCAATTCATAAAGAAGTTAGACATCTTCGAAATACTGAAAATAATGAAAAGTTTAATTTTTATTTTTTACTTATAATCTTATTTGATATCTCTAATAAATAAATATATTTATTTAAATATATTTATTTAAACATTTTTCTTTAAATGTATGCTTTTTAATTTTTTTTTTCTAAAAAAACTAATTGAAAAATTTATCCTTAAAGTGTTTTGCCGCAAACGTATGTAAGCATTAAAATAATTGAATCATAACTACAAAATTATTATAAGTATTGAAAAGTTTAGAATTAACGATTTAAATTTTAAAAATCTTCAAACTTTATGATAAAAATATTAGTTTATTTAAAATTTTTAATAGTGTATATGTATGATATAACTATAGACTCTCTTAAATAAAAATAAATATTCAAAATATACTGAATTTCCTTAAATAAATAGCATATTTATTAAGAAATTAAAAAATTTGTTAATGATCAACATAAAAAAAATCAATACAAATGTACACTCATGTCCATAAATTAAGGATAATTCAGAATCACACAGAAATTGAACTCTAAAATAAAATTTCACCTGTTGAATTATCACACACATCTTGAAGTATCCGAGGACCGTGGAATCGCCCAGAGTTTGATGATTTTTACGTGGTAGTCATCTCCAGGATTTTTCAACGATTCCAAGATGATGGTTCCAAGATGATGGTGAGTAGATGTTGCAGCATAGGTCGCCCACGAGTTACAATGCCAAATGAGGACCGGTATTTGGCAGTTACTGCCAAACGAAACAGACGGAGCACAGCATCAGACCTGTCTCGTCAGCTCTCTTCAGCTACCGTTTCGACGGCTTCAAGGCAGACCGTGTACAGACGCTTAGGCAGACCGTTTAGACGTCTATATGCTTGTAGGCCTGTCAGATATGTTCCACTTACCGCAACTCACTGTCGCCTGCGATTAACCTGGAGTAGAGAGCATGCATTCTGGACACCACAACAGTGGTCTTGTTTGATGTTTTCCGACGAATCCAGGTTTAGTTTGCAGTCTGATTCTCTCCGGACTTTAGTATAGAGAGCGCCAGGTACCCGTTACCAACAAGAGAACACCATTGAACGACACCGTTCCGGAGGTGCAGGAAGGCTCGTTTGGAAAAATTATTCTTGGTTCCAGAACTGACCTGCATGTTCAGAGTGTAACGATGACAAGTCACATCTGTCGGGATGTCATTCTGGAACAACATGTACGTTTGTTTTGGGGTGCCATGGGTGCTGAATTTTTGTTTATGGATGACAATGCCCGTCCTCACCGTTTAAACGTTGTAGACGAATGTCTTCAATCGGAGGATATCACCCATATGGAATCGCTAGCATACTCGCCGGACTTGAATCCAATAGAGCTTGTGTGGGATATGGTTGGCCGACGAATTGCAGCCCATCAATCCCCTCCCACCTGTCTACCAGAACTTTGGAGGGCATTGCTTGATGAGTGGTGTAATATTCTGCAAGATCAGATTGATAATTTGATCCTCAGCATGCCTAGACAATGTAAGGCCTGTATTGCATCGCCCGGGAGACATTAATCATCATACTAACCATATTATACTGCTTTTTGGAAATGGGTTCTTTTCCGAAATATGCTCCTGGGAGTAAAAAGCGCAATTTTTATTAATTATGTCAAACATATAGCATCTTTTTTGCTCTTTACCTTTTGCTTAATAAATAGACTTTACAAATAAGTCGAATTTGTTTTGCTTCTGTCTCTTTCTTTACCTGAACTTCATTATCCTTAATTTATGGACATGAGTGTATTTACGAGAAATTATTGGGTGGTTATTGGAGCAAAATTCGATTTTATTATAACAGAGTTTTAAATTTTTGGAACACTTTACTTATCCCGCTATTTAAGGTGTTTTTAACATGTATTATATCTTTTAACATTTCAAATTTAAGTGAAAAACTTTAAGAAAAAACATTATGCAGTTTAATTCTTTTCTTTGTGCGTATGTTATTACATAATTATAAGAAACAGTACTTAATGGGTTTTTTAAAAAATTATTTTCAATTGCAGAGTAATTTTTGTTTTCACTACTTTTAATTTGATTTATAATAGTGTTTTTGTTTTTTAGTATAATAGTAAACTTTATAAAATTATTTTTAAAAAATAAAATAGGAATCAATTTTAAATCCGTCAAAATACTTTGAAAATTTTCTGACTTAATTAACGCATTACCTAAGCAGTGTGTATAGTTCGTACTGATTTGATATCGGTACGCTATAAGGTTTTCTTTGAAAAATCACCGATAAGGGGATAACATTAAAATACGGCATTCAAAATCAGGCCAAAAATGAGTATCTTACCGATATTAAATTAGTTTCAAATAATTAAAGGGGTAAAATTGTCGAATCGGCCACTGGTCCTCCAAATTTGAAAAATTGCCAGTTTGGCACGTATTTGATTTTTGTGTTTAGGAGTAGCAACAGCAACCATAGGATTTGGCGAGACAAGTGGACGATACGACAATCCAGCCGCATTATTGGAACATTTTAAATTATTTTATTTTACCTACATTAGTAGGTAAAATAAAATAATTTAAAATGTCACAACAGCTTGTGACTCAAAAGGTATTCACAATTTCATTTCTACTGCTTCTAGCACCATGCCCGCATGCCTTATTTAATAAAAAGTTAGCCTAAGTTTGATTATTCTCTAATATTTATTAACCGTTATTGACCCTATATGTTTGAGGTACAAAGTCACAGCAACCTTAGCAGAGAACAGCTGCTGCATGGCACGTGGCTGCATAATATACGAGGTCCCTCTCTAATAAAAATTTTTTTACATTTCACAGATGCAGAAGACGAGAACACGCGAGAAATGTGTAATTTGAGTAAATTACGAATGTAATGTAAAACTAGATACAAACGTTTCAATGACGCAGTTGATATTACTGTATGAAAGTGTCGGTGAGTGTGTGTGACAATATTGGAATACAGAAGAATGGCAGGATATACATTCGAATGATAGCATGTTTGGTTATAAACTTACCGTTTTGATACTTAAAGATAGAAACCGTTGAGAAAAAGCTGAAAAATAGATACGGAATTTTTTTTTTTTTTTTTAAAAAAATGAATCTAATTTAATTATCCTTACATTTGCCCCCAATTATTTTAAACTTTAATGAATCATTGCGTGAGTAATTTTTTTTTTCACTCTTTTAATTTGAAAATAGTGTTTTTGTTTTAGTATAATAGTAAACACAAAACAATGCAAATAAATATTTAGAAACTTAAAATTACAAATGGCACAGTAAGATTTATTTATGTGTTCTAATTTTTGGAAGAATAAAAATGTCTTTATTATTTTTCACGTGTTTAAACTATAACAACTATGACCTAATGACAATTAATTGTAAAAATGAATTTCCTATTTGTATAATTGAAGTGGTGTTTTTGAAATTTTAAAACACTGGATTAAACTGACTATAATTACAATTCTTCTGATTTTAAATTCCATAATGGAACAAACTATTTGCCAATGTATTTATGAAAAGTATTTTTTTGTAAAAAATTAAATTTCAAAAGAACGTTAAATTTGAAATTTTTATATGCAAACAAATAAGATAGTAAATTTAAATACATGCGCAAAGAAAAAATAAAAGAGCAAATAGTTAAAATAAATATATTATATAATAAAAATTCTCAAAAATTGCATTGCACAAAGATAAATATTCATTTAACATAAACATCACTTCTTTTGTACTTGCAATTTTTTGCATATATGTAATACATTTTTCAATAAAATAATAATAAAAAAATACTGAACTGATAAATGGAAAAATATGATTTTACAGGTGAGAAATGTTTTATGCAATAAAAAACTTCTAAGTAATAACACACTGTAATTGTCAATATTTTAATTTTTATAGCATTTGCTAATAAATTCATAAAAAATTATAAGAATATAGGAAAATAAATTAAATTATTAATTTAAGGCATTTTATTTTCTTTTTGGGATTTTAAATAGTTAATACTTTTCTCTTCAATAATAATAATTCTAAAATTTTCATAGAAAATTTTTATCAAATATTGTTGCAACTGAAAAATAATCGCATAATAAATTTTTAATTTTCACAGAGTTAACCATTTATTTGAAAATTCGATTTGCAAAGACAAAAATGAAATTGATTTTCTCTTAAGGGAAAAAAAAAAATCACATTATAAAAATATTGTTTTACTCTATGTAATTTTGACTACATTTTACATATCTGCGTCATAACACACAATAAATGTAACAATATATAACATTCATTAACAATGAGAGGTGTACATATCAAACTAAACAAGTTTGTGCTCTTAATGTTTCGAGACATATACAAAATTATAATGATTGTATTCTCCCTTATCCACTGTATAATATCCAAAAATAAACTTCAAGTTATTAAATTAATTTTAATTTTAGATAAGGAAATTTTCAAAAATAGTGAATCCTGATATATGGGCAGTATATCAAAACACACAATTTCAAAATAAAAAATTTAATGACATGCAATAAGATTACTGCTGAATAAAATAATTAACAAAACAATTGAATTCAATGGAGAAAAAAGAATACAACTTAACTTTACTTTTGTTTCTTATAAAAATCAATATCTCTAATATTAGTTCTCTCATTAGTCATTTTTCTAAAAACTTAATTTATATCTTTCACTTTAAAACACCAATTTCTATCATAACTCTTAACTCATTCGACATCTTAAGATAAAATTATGAGAAGTATATTAAAATATCTAAAAATTTTGTATGACTAAACCTATATACTTTGTTTTCTTAATTAAAATATAAAGAAAATATCTCATTTATAACACAACTATATTACAAAAATTAAATACCATATCATATCATATATTATTCTTTTTCGCAAAGTTCTGTTCAGCAAAACTCAGTTGCTTCAATGTTACTAAAATTGGAAACATACAATTTAACTGACCTCCACTTCACAGCGGCTGAAACACCTGGTAAACGGCAATCCAGATGTTGTTGCCACTTCATTTCACTAGTAAAATTTTATTTATTTATTTATTTTTCCATGTTGATACTTCACTATTTCACAGTATTACCGTTTAGACTTTCCGGCGAAAAAGATTTTTTTTCTGGTACTGTTGGTCCTTCCATCATTGTATCACTGGAACTAAATCACAATACCATTCGGAGAAAAACATATTTTTTATCTATTCTGGCGGAAGGGATTGACATCTTTCATCACTGAATTGGGGAATGCACGCTTCTCTTATTGTTTTTTCCCGCCATTCGAAAGTTGGTTCTTTCATGGCAAACTTGTTGGTCTCTTCAGCAACGGAAGAAAAACGTTCGGCGGTAAACACTGCATTCTTCTCTGTGTTAAGAACGATGTTCTTCCGGGGATTACTAGCGCTTTTTTTTCCGTACTATTTTTTATTCCGGCAATCTGACATCCTCAGCAAAGAGAGAAATATCGTTTGACGGAGTCCCGTAATCGTTATTCGCAGCATTTATTTCGATAGCTGGCATTATTTGCGCTCGTTTTTTTTTTAAAAAATTCTTTAACTTTAAGAACTGATTTAAGTTAAACATTTCGAACTATATTAGCAAGTAAATCCTGCCGGCTTTAATTCTGTCATGATTTTTAAGACAGAATCAGATTAAAGTTTAAAAAAGGAGATCTTTATTCACTCGTTTCGACATCTCTTCTGACGCTAAGGGCAGGGAGTAAAAAGCACGCCATGGTGGTGTTTTCAAGTGGATAAAACTTGAAAAACATATGGTAAGTATCGCTGCTTTGAAGAGGTGGCTTGCAAGTTAATGCTGACATATATTGACTATTAAATCTAACGATCTGGAATTAGACATGTTTATTGGCTAGGCCATATGTTCGGAAGAAATAAATGGGTGATTAGTTTGATACTTGAAGATGGGAATTGAGAAAAATGAGTCAAGTGCTAGATAGGGAATTTAATTTTTAATCTAATTTAATTATCCTTACATGTATGTATATTATTATTTAATTCAATGCATTGCTATTGTATGTATGTGGGGGCGATTCAACTAAAGATTGAAAATTGTTTCGCAAGTATAGAAAGCTTGAGAAACACTGAATCAAGCTACTTAGAAGTTTTGGTCTAATAATATAATGATTGTAGTAATTGTTTGATTTTAACTCAATGTGAAGTCGAATTTAATTATGCTGTATTTCATATCAGCTAGTTTTATATACATGTAATTATTTAAATTGTGATAAGGATTCAATTAAACTGCTAATTTTTCAAATTGTCATTCTTTGAGGAATGTATTTACTGATTTTTACACAATTAAACTTAAGCTTTTTGTTTTCAATAAAGTTAATTGTTCTCCTCATCTGTCGCCCATAGTACAGGTTTTGTTGATTATTAGAAAACAATTAGTGTGCAGTACCAGCTGCTTCATCTGATTAACTTTGGGAATCTGTGGAACCAAAAAGACTTTCAAAGCGCCTCTCATACATGTTGAAGAATGTAGCAATGGTTGCTACCAACGGTGAGAGCAAAATATCGCTTTGAAGAAGGTTGTATTTCCAATGTTTTAGCTCTGTACTGCGTGGTATATTTGAAATTAATTTGGCTTTGATGTCTCTAGTCTTTTTAATTGTTACAGTATGGATATCCAGCAGAGTATATTTAGATATTATAATTACGTTACATTCAGGGGTTTTGTATTTTTGCATAATAAATATAAAAATTACGATAAATTCTAAGAAATTTCAACTTCTTTTGCTATATAAAAACACAAAGCTCTTAATAATATATTTCAGTGACATATATACCTAAGAAAAAAACATTTAATATATATATATAATTTATATCTGTTATTTCTAAATATATATAAAACAATAAATTGAATATATTTGTCCAAATTCTCGAAAAGATAATAAATTAGAGAATGTACTAAAAACTATAAAAAAATACAAATTATTATGAAAGCATCCATAAAAAGTCTGGAAAAGTTTTACTTACTTATATATATGTAATTAAATTTCCACTTTCAAAACACTGTAAAAAGGAACCAGTAGTCAGAACAATTTTAAATATGAAATGGATATAGTTGAAAATGGAAAAAATGGTATATTATAAGGATAATAGAGAGAGTTGCACAGTTTATTAATAGCGGAAAACATAAAAGTGGCATAACGAAAGGAGATTTGACTACAAGTGGCCTTTTGAATCTAATAACGACTGCTTTGGAATTAGTTGCATATTAAACCAGCTGTACTGCTCAGTATGCATTATTGTTTTGGTTTATTGACGGGAATTGATTGATTGAATATTAACGTCGCACTGTTCAGCTACACGAGGGCTTTTGGCGACGGACCACGTAATTTTGAACCATGGTCAAGTGACGTGGACGACACCTGAGCTGGCACCCCCTCTCCTAACTACCACACCACACCAACGGGAGGACGTTTCAGCTCTCGACAGATTTAACGTGCATCGCTGCCCTACACGGCGGGTCTTTAGTGGTACTGGGCTCGAACCTGTGACAAAGCAAGCCACAGTCCGATACCTATACCACTCGGCTACCGCGGCCACTTATTGACGGGAAAAATTTCTTCCTAGTAATTTAAAATTTGTTGCATTGTTAGTGAAGAGCGCATCCACTACAACAAAATCACACCACAAATGGAATGGAAAAAATTGGTTTTAAATTGCCTTTGGGCCAAAAACCACAAAAAAGTAAGAATCAAAATGCAATACTTTATTATGAGTAGTTGTTCTTTTTTACAACATTTTTATAGTAGAAATTTAATTATAACCACCCTGTACTTGTAGGAGTTTTGTGGTTTATAAACAATTTATTCAAAAAACTATTCACAAAATATACTTTCCTGTTGTACTAATACACAATTTTATTATATTTTCAGAAACATATCTATTTTTGCATTATAACAATGAATAATAATTAGGATTGAAGTACAAATAAGAAAAGGTTTTCAGATATAATTCTAGAGAACTTTATTGCATTTTTAAACGTATTAATTCCTCTTTTTACGCTTCAATTTTTACTTACCATCTTGTTTGCATTTAAATGTTCTTAGTATCACTTTTCAAAATGTTTGATTTATCAAACAAAGGAATACTACTTTAATTAAGGCAACACACGTAACAAAATAATAAGATTGATTACAATTAAGATCATAATTATATAAGATTGATTTCATTAAGTATGAAACTCATTTTAAATTTACAAGGAGTAATCCATACGTGAAAAGTGCCCCAAAAGCTGATAACAGAAAATTCTTTTTAAAATTGACCATTCCACAGGCTGACATGTAAATTATTTCTTTCTTCTCCATTCTTTCAAAGACGAGGATTTCTTTTCTGTCCATCAATTTGTCAAATTTATGCTTATCAATCAACGACCCGATAGTTGTTTTTTATTTCCAACATGTATTCCGGAACTTTAGAACCGCAAATTGTCAACGAAACTATGACAGCGATAGCAGAAAAAGCACTGCTACTGATATCCACCTTTAAATATAGAGGAATATCTTGCTTCAAACTATAGGCCAAAGTACTATACAAGTTAAAGAAACTGCTCAACAAAATAATAAACAAAGGAGTTGAGAGCTCTTCTTTCAAAAGACGAACTTTCTCCTGAATTGTGCGGTAATCATTGGCTAATTTAAAACTTTTTACAGAACATGCAATAAAATTAATCTTTTTTAAACCATTGTTAAAGTTGAGAAGAAAAAGTCCGCAACGATGTATGAGAACAAACATAGATGATGAAAAGAGACATGAGTGTGTTATATGTGTTGAATAATATATATAGCCTCCAACAAAATTTGTAACTACTTGATGGCGTTTGCTTTTAAAATGATATCCTAGAATCCAAAAATCAGCCAAGTTATTTTCTTCACGAGAGAGATAAGCAAATGTAGTAGCCAGGAACACTGGTAAAAGGTAAATACTTAAAACAATCAGTGTTATTAAGTATATGTAGTTCTTACTTAAACAGCTGCTTGGCAAATTTGGATGGAACCTCAAAAAATGTATAAGATCTCTCAACTTTCTCCTCTGGTATAGCATAGTGTAATACAACGTAACTTGCAAAACATTCATGGAAATGGAGGAAAAACTTAAAATTATATCCAAGGAAAAGAAAGCTGACGAAAAAGCAACTAGAATCAAATAGATTGAATACAGATGAAGAGTGACTGCAAAATAGTATGAGTAATATTTGAAAATTTTTTGAAATTCTTCACTGTATTCCTTTTTATGTAAAGAAAGTATAATCCACATCGGAACATTTATTGAGAGAAGTTCTTTTGCTCTTTTGTTATGCATGGTAAATACCGAAAAATATAATTTCCTCGGATTATATTTTACAAATTTCACTTTTTCTAGAACACTTTAAACTGGCATTCTTCTTTGAAACGCAAACTTATCAAAAATGTTATGGGTCTTTCAGATATATATACGAATTAGTCTTTCTTCGGATGAAATTCTCCCCAAAAAATTAACAATTAATTAAAGTTAAGGTATTTCATGCCTCCAAGATAGAGCATCATACGAATAATCTTGGATAATAAGAAAATTAAAATTTTTAGTTCATAATTATATAATGATATATATGAGAGCGTAGTATTTGCCTTTATATTTGACTATTTAGATTGAAAGGCCGGCAGTGTAACGAAACATAGTTTCGTATCATTCTCATCGTTTCTTAGAAAGTGGCAAAATGTTGTCATGGAACAATATCATAACAGAATTTTTTTCCTAGAAAAATAATGAATGAATTTTCAAAATGCGTAAATTTAACGTGAACAAAATCGTTTTCATGTTTTTTTTTATATTGCATTAAATATTTACCGATAAAGCTTATAAAAAACGGATGGGAAAAAAGTAACCTTTTTTAATAAATTTATGCTTTTTTTTAAATAATAAACTATCCATTATTGGGAAAATGTCCGTATCTCCACTTAATGAAAGTAGGAATATTGTCAAAAAATTTTTTATATTTTCGATTCGATCTATATTTATGAAGGCAAAAGACACTTATTTTAAAGCTTCAACTTATTTTTCGTTTTGTATTTTATTGCTAAAAACTATGTGGAAATGACTTTTAAAATGTATTATTGATTTGCAATCTTTCAATGTCGAAATTTTAAGTCACCAAACTTCAAAATACACAATCAGATAAATACTTTATTCAATTCAAAATTTTAGCGTTATAGGAAACTCAAAGTATTGGAACATTTTAAAATTGTAGAGATAAGTTCTTACTGAAATGAAAATGAACAACTGTGCTTGTAGTACGAATTGAGTAAAGCTATAATCATTGATCGGCGAGACTTCAATATCGATAGAAAATTTCCTCATCAATGAAATTTTCTTAATAATATATATCTTTTTCCTTTAGCATTATTTTTTTAAAAAAATGCTCTATGAAGTAATCAATATATTTTGAGTAGTTTTCGTTTGACTTTGATGGATTTTATCTTCCATGTTTTACAAAAATTAATAATCTTTGTTTGTAAAGTTTATCGATTTATTGCATTCCTTCGTTTTTTCCGCGGTGATTGATTTCTATTGGAAAAGGCTTACATTATAATTTTCTTTAGTGTTATCAAGGTTCTAATTACTTATAAAATCGCATACGTTTCTCAATATTTGAAATTATCAATAACACTTATTTTGGTTTTAAGAATAACTTAGTTTCATC
The DNA here is from genome assembly GCA_019973935.1 of Trichonephila clavipes. Lineage (NCBI taxonomy): Eukaryota > Metazoa > Arthropoda > Arachnida > Araneae > Nephilidae > Trichonephila > Trichonephila clavipes. Next base: position 534,779 of record BMAU01001278.1, on the reverse strand, counting down.
TTAACGTTTGTTGTACTATAATCAATAAAGCTTTTCAGAAAACATGAAATAAATGGCGTGTTAAAAGTTGAAAAATAGTTATATTTTCTTCAAACAAAATTTATTTTTCTGTCATTTTTTAAAAATTAAAAAAAATATATTTTGGTATTGCGATTTGAACTAGAAAGAAGCATCCTGTATTCATTTTTGAATATGAGAGTAAGAAAACGCGTTCACTTTCCTGTTTTTAAAAAAAGTTATGAGGTAAAAAGAGTAAAGGCCCTATCTTTTTTTTAAACAATAAGACAATTAATGGTGCATATATTTATGAAATAAAACAGATCTTTCTCTATTCAATTATATTTTTAATTTAGAATAACATAAAAAATGATTTCAATACTTTTAATTTATTTAAATTTAAATCATGTAAATGATATTTTTATGTTAACTGAATATTTTTCGGGAAAAATCTAAATTTTCATTCCTAGTGCTCTCCTTTTCGAACTCCTTGTATTAAATAAAAATATCTTTTCTACATCGACATTTGTGATGGACATAACACACATTCAGTCAATAATTTTTAATTTTAATGGGGGATATACTTCTTCAAATGCGCATGACAGTACTTCTAACCATTTTCTACTCAAGTTAAATTTCTTATCTTTGTGTTTCTTTTATTACAAGGAAAAATGTCACACATCGATAACTACATTTTCCCACAATTCAGTCATTACAAATTCTATTGTGAGAAAAGTTCTCCCTAATTAATCTTGTCTTTCAAAACAGTACACTTAAAACAATTTTGTTCAGTGAAGTTAACCGACAGTTCCACAATGTATTCATACCAAATTTTAAAAACAAATTTAACACTTGGAAATGTATCCTGTATTAAATTTTTCAGTATACACAAATATTTTCTGCTGTAGGGAAGATATAGTATGAGAGAGAGATGTGGTGTGCGGTTGTGAAAGAATGTTTTCGTACGTGAAGACTATTTTTGAAAATTTAAATATCACTGAAGCTGATCATATAACTGCAAATGAGCCTTATTTTAATGTGTGCTGGTATCAAAGTAAAACATTTTACAATATTAAACAGCCTATGGGTTTATACTCAATATCAAACTATTCGCAAAATGGCTTACAACTTCTATTCAAATTTTAAAGAAACTGAAATATAAATATATCTTACTGCAGTCAAAAATATTCATAATATGTAAGTATCCTGTTGCTCCACTTATTTCTGTACATTTTAAAAACTGTAGCTGAATGAATTTTTTTATATTCATAAACGAGGCATAACAGCTCACACAGTCGTAAAAATGTCCTTATCATTTTTAAATATACTACTATAAAACGTATATGGATTGTACGATCAGTTGTAAAATCCTAAAAGCTTTTAGAGGAGCTAAAAACATGTAATTTTGGATTGATAAAATGTTTAATATAATACACAAATATACATGTTATTAAGCAAATACATTTGAAAAATCAAACTTCCTTCTGAAATAAACGTAATTGAAAGAAAAATGTTTAATTGCAAATGAGTGGAAATACATGTTTATCTAAGGGGTATCCCCAAAGTGAGGTAATCCTCAAACTTAAGACTCAAACTCAGAAGCACAACAATCCATGAGGGCCAGGAACTACTGTTCCCATCATAATACACGTGGCCATTGGACGCTGAGGTGCATGAACAGATGTCCCGATTTGGTGGTCTGTCTGAAGAGAGACCTTCAGTGTTTAAGACCCGAAGCAAGCTTGGTACTCAGTTATCGACCCAATGTAGCGGGGATGAAAGGCAGAGTCGACCTTGCGCAGCCCGTTAATAAAACTCCAGACCTGTGGTGTGGAAGCACTATACACTTCCAATCAATCCTATTCGGTGAAAAATAAAATTTAATGTTAGAATCTTATATAAATCCCTAATGAATGAGGGAGTCCAAACTTTTTTTTTCATGTAAACTGTTTAGACGGAAAAATGGTTAATTATGAACATTTCACAAGTTGCATAAATTAAAATTAACCGTTATAGTTAACATAAATTTTTAAGGGTACAAAAGGTGTATTTCGGCTGCACGAATTAATTTTAAAAGGAATACGGTTACGAAAAAGTATTACAAATCTATCTAAAGTAGGGTTGGTTACCTTAGATATTGTCAAACACAACAATGTATTGGAAGACAATTCCACACTTCGTTGTTATAAAAATGTTTGGAAAATTACAAGATTTATTTTTGCATTTGTAATTTATATATATATAATTTTTCCTGGGAGCTTTAAAAGCTAGAGCGGCATCCATCAAAACCGCGGTTCTCTCTCTGTTTTTCCAGATCGCCCCTGACTAAGCCGGATCTTCCATAGTAAGTGAAAATGCCGGATTTTGTTTGTCAAGATCATTTTATAGCAGACTGCATTTTTCATGTATTTTAGATGGTCGTTTTATATTTTCTACATCAATATCTTAATGTCTGAATTTAAAATTACATAAAATTCTTGACATTCGCATCTATGACCATGATAATTTTTATTAGTATATGAATGTGTCATCAAACGATTACATGACTAATATGAACACACACACACACATTATTTTAACCATTTAATTGATATCAAGTATAACATAACGCACACAAATTTTCTAAACTTTAAAATAAATATTTCGAAAACTACTTCAGATATACTCAAAATTTTTTATTCCTACGCTTTAGCTTCTCAGTTTTGCTTCTCTATGTAAGAATTTATTGTAATTGTATATTCATCAATTTTTTAGTATATTTTTTGCTCTTAGCATGCGGTGTTCAACCGAATTGTATGAAATCTTCGAAATATATTAAATGAATGATTGAATATTAACGTCGCACTGTTCAGCTACACGAGGGCTTTTGGCGACCGATCACGTAATTTTGAACCATGGTCAAGTGACGTGGACGACACCTGAGCTGGCACCCCCTCTCCTAACTACCCCACCACACCAACGGGAGGACGTTTCAGCTCTCGACAGATTTAACCTGCATCGCTGCCCTACACGGCGGGTCTTTAGTGGTACTGGGCTCGAACTCGTGACAAAGCAAGCCACGTTCCGATACCTATACCACTCGGCTACCGCGGCCGAAATATATTAAAAGATACCAAAGAAACTATATAATAAAATTTGAAATTTTTATTATACTCAAACAATTGCTAAAACTTATGGTAAATAATTTTTAACTGCGCGATGCATTTTTTTTCGAAATTTCAAATGGAATTTCTAACATAAAATTTCTAGCTTTATAAGGTCGAGATTTCGAAACATATCCAGATTTTAATTACTTATTCAGTTAGCCTTTAAAAAAGATAAATGTTGAGGTATATACTTTGTATAAATAGATATTTTTTTGAACAATATATAATTCGAATGTTTTTCAATAGCTCGAATTTAAAATTGATTTTTAAGTTTATTTATATGCATAAATGTCTACTGTAAATGTTTCCGTATATTTTTGATTACCATTTATTCAAACATTCAAGTTATAAAAAAAATGTGTGAAAATCTTCATTCATGTTGTCTTTGATGTAAACTGAAGTTCAAGCACTTAAAATTCAAATATAATTCTGTGTATTTTAACAATATATAACCAGGCACACACACACACACACACTGTACTTAAACTTCCCTGAACACTTAGGCTTTGAAATCTAAAAAAAAAAAAAAAAAAAAACTAATAAATCTTAATTAGTTTTTTTCGTTGTTATTTTTTTATCTAAGTGTAAGAAAATGTTTCAAATGATTTGATGAAGTTTAAATTTATTCATTTTTAGTGGTTGGAAAATTGAAAAGGTTCCAAATTTTAAAGAGTTTGATGTTTTATTAATTTTTTCGGTATCTTATAATAAAATAATCATGTTTCAAAAACTGAAAGCTTTGAATAAGAAAAATGAAGCGAAAGAATATACTTAAAAAAAATGATAATTTGTCTAACTATATAAAATAGCAGATTGCCTGACACGCCCCAACTTGTTACAGTTTGAAATTAATATGAAACCAAAAGGGAATTGTAACATATTTTACTTATGCGTTGGGACTTTTGGAAACTTTTAAAATACAAGCTAGCAAAGAAACACTTCTTGGGTTGTAAAGAAATTTCTCCCCGATTTTTTACATTGCCCAGGGTCAAAACACGGGGTTCCCTGCGAGCCATAAAACTCCTGCTGTGTTGCTTCCTCCGTCCCTCATTATCTTTCAAGATGTTAAACCTTAAAAGGGGGAAAGGATTTCAGAAAAGTGCGGCTAATCCGCTTTCGAAAACGTTACTTGAAGGCAGAAAAATCCGTGCAGTCCATTTTCGAAGCCTTTCTAGTAGGGAGGAAAAATCCGTTCTGTCCAGTTGGAGGGTTAAATATGCATAAGCGAGTTGTGCGTGTATCTCGTAATATGTTAAGTAATCATCTATATTTGCCAAGAATTCAACCACATTCTCTACCCCAGAAAAATACTGCTCAGGGATGATTCGAAAACTAGATCCGACTCTAAACTCGGGATTTACTCGTTGGGTGCCACTGTGGAGGCCCCCCTGGGTCTCACCTTGAACACCAAGATTAGTTTGAGGCAAAGAAACACTAAGAGCCATTTTGAATAATAATAATTTTTATCTATTATTATAATTTTCTCAAAAAAATCTCTGATAACATATAATACTATTATGTTACGTCACTTAAAGGGATTTGCCTTTATATTAAATAAAATTAGTAATAATGCAATTAATTAATAATTAAGCTCAAGATCAATTAAGGTCTACGGAAATAGGAGATCCGAGAAATACACGTACTCGATTTCTTAACTTTCATTAACTTTAACTAAGTCGCTTAAACTCACGCTTATTTTAAGCGTACGTAAATTATATTCACCAATTCTGGTACGTCTAGCAGCAGGACGTCTTCACGAACCTAATCTCCTTGAATCTTCTAAAAATGCGTTTAAAGTTGCTGGCTCAATAGCCTTCTATCATCTCTCTTGCTATTTCGCAAAGCTCCACTTAAAAACCTTATCTAATTTGAACATCCCGTTCCTCTTTTTGGAGTTGATTGAAAATAAACGCGAATTTATATTCCCCAAAAAGACGCCTAAGAAGATTAGTGGAAAGGTTCCGTACAGATTCGTCACAACTTTTAAGTTAAGTAAAAAAGTAAACTTGTTTACTTACCCTAAAATCCGGCGTGTATATATATATATATATATATATATATATATATATATATATATATATATATGAAGTGGACGGCGCTTTACGCTATTGCAAGCTCCCTTAGCATCCCCCTGCCAGGGCGCTGCGAAGGGAAGTAGAGGCAATGACTCGGACGTAAGAGGCAGCGATAGAAGAGACACGAGAACACGAGAGAAGAGGTTGAGAACGCAAGAGTGGCAGACGCTCATCGGAAAAGCTTAAATAACTCTTAAAAATAATGAAAGTCAATTAGGCAACGACGTTTAAATGTTTGACTTAATTCATAAAATTTTATTCTTCATTTTATATATTCTTGTTTTAAAAATAAACATATTATTCTGACAAAACAGTTTACGAATTCATCTCAATAACAACATAACATTTGGGGGCTCGGCATCAAATTAAGTTAAAATAATTAAAAAAAACCCTAGAAAGACGACGATTCAAGACTGGTGGACCACGCACACTTCAACGACGTAATCTTCAAGGCACGCTTCAATGACGGAACCAGCAGCGCAAGCCACAACGAAGAAATCATCAACTGTGAGTCCATTCCAATTTACTACTTTATTGTTGTGAAGATATTTATTTACTATGGTCTTCCTAGAGGAAATTGCTGTTATTGCGAACATATTAAAGACGATCGCTGCTTCAACAATGCAACTTCTGCACAAAAATGTTAATGACGAACCCTACAGTAAATCTTCTAGAAAAGAAATAAAAAAAACTCGTGGGTTTTCGCACAGATTTACGACGTTGCAGCACGAAAAGATAAGATTTTAAAAGGCTTGACAAAAACTGAACTTATTACAGTATGCACTATATTAGGCGTAAATTGCGTGGGAAGCGTCAAACAATTAAGTGAGCGTACATTTAAAAATCCATCAGACCTTGCATCTTTAAAAAATAATTTCACCGAACAATTGACGGATGACGAGACGGAGATTCTGCGCCTTTTTTGTGAGGATCTTTGAACGACGCGAATAAAGAAACCCTCACCCCACCAATTTATCATTCTCCCTCACCACAGGGGGTTTTTCCACTCTCGTCGAATCATGCTCCCCTCCTGCAAACAGAACGAAATCAAAACCAAAGAGGGAACGAGAAGAATGCATTTTTGTTAAAGGACCTTTTTCAATGATGAGGTTGTTTACGGGAAAGGATAATTACAGTGCTCAAGCTTTTTTCCGCGATGTGGAAGAAAACTTTATTTTGATCCCAAGCATATATGATTTGCAAATAATTATTTGTGTTACACGTTTGTTTCAGGGTCCTGCAAAGACTTTTATTCAAACTCTTCATAACATATTAACGTATAGTTCTCTTAAAGCTGCCTTAATTAAAGAATTGAAGATTTATTTTGTTCTTATGACGCTCACAAGGAAATGCAAAAACTGAAATTACGCTCTACAGAATCTCTATTTGAATATGTTTTGGCCTTGCGCGACATTATTTCAAAAGCACACTTTCTTTTCGACGACTAGAGTTTAATAATGCATTGTATCAATGGTATACCTGCTTTAAACCATAATAAATTGATATTATATGCATGTAAAAGTATTTCAGATAAATTAAAGAAAAGTTAAAGATAAGTGAAAAGGGTTTATGCAAAATAATTCTTATTGCATTGATAATGAAAATAAGCGTACAAAATTTAAACAGTATGATTTTCCTACATCTAATAAAAACATGTGTTCTGATAATAAATTTCATAATAAAGGTCAATTTAATGATGCTAAGGTTAATAATAGTGATGTACGTATACGTTGTTATAATTGTGGATTATTTAATCATATCTGTAACGAATGTTACCATAAAATAAAGGTTTAAAATTTTTTAATCGCAGCTAATTTGGTCATAAAAGCTCTCAGTGTGTATTTAAAAAACCTGACGTTAAAAATGTTGTTATAGAAATCAATTCCTCAACATAAATGAGTAACACTGTTAAAATTAATGGCTGTGATTTTGATGCTCATATTGATACAGGTTGTTCTTTTACTTTAATTTGCAAAAGTGTTTATCAAATTCTTGGAAGACCGACGTTAAATCCTACGAAAATAAAATTAACTTCTTTCGTTAAGTGTGAACTTAAACCCTTTGGATCTTTTAAATCTACTATTGATATTAAAGATAACAAATTTATGACGGATATTTATGTTATTGACAATTTGCAAACAACTATTGATATATTTATAGGAACTGTTGTTTTAAAACACACTGAATTTAAAATATAATGCAAATGATATAGATTCAATACCTAAGAAAAAGGATCACTTTATTAATTTAATTAATGTATCTAAGGCACCAAACCAATCGGAATTAAAAGATAATGTCCTAGAAGTATTACAACTAAAATTAAAAAAATGCAAAAGGTAAATGTAGAAATTTAGAAATGCACTTACGTAACACATGTTCATTATCATTAGAAAAAATGCGTTATTAGATAAATTGCATAACTTAGAAGAATTAAATATAGAAAAAGTTGACAAGTTAGTTAAACTTGAAGAAAAGTACGAGATCTTACAAGAAACATTTAAAATTACAGAAAAGCGACTTGTTGAGAAAGAAATTGAATGTACTTCGTTTATAGAAAAAATACGCATCATAAACAATCTAAAGGAATTAAACGGTCATCGTAAAACATCCATGTCAACTAAAGAACGAGACATTAAGCCTACCAAGCACAAAACTAAGAAGCTAAAGTCTAGTGGAACAAATGTTAATAAAGAAAAAGAGAATGATAAGAATCAAGCCCTTGCAAAAGAGAAAAATGATTTACTTATACAGATTGATATCCTAAACTCCATCATTTTGGATACGAAGGTGAAAGAGCCAAACAAGAGTAAAGCCCAGTTCGTTAAAAAACGCAAACAACTACACATATATAAAAAAGACGAACCAGTGACAATCAAAAGTACCCAGTTTCGAACAGGACTCAAATTACGACCCAATTTCTACGAACCCTACCTAATTAAGACCATCAAACCCCATGACCAAAATGAAGTTGAAAAGGTTGGTCAACACGAAAGGTCGCATCTTGCATCCACAGCTGTCGACTTCACGAAGAAGTAGTCAACCGCTGATGCCTGACGATTTTACGACTGCAATTTGAGTACCACCCACAGTGACTTTGTAAACAGAACTTTGAATAACGAACTGAACTACTTTTTCTCTTTCCCTTTTTATAGCTTTTTTAATAGGTGTGAGCAGCATTGACGAGCAAATTCCAGAAAAACAACACCTGTGTGAAGTACTGGAAAGCATCGCACTTGATACTTTTTCTTTTCACTTTTTTCAATTCTTGTTTCATAGGTTTGCTTATAAAATTTTGGATTTTCTTTCACAGTGGCCAGCTCACTTTCAAGATGGCCGATTGTGATGGCTACGTGCTACAGCAAGCTCCTCTTAACACCCCCCTTCCAGGAGGCTACGAAGGGAAGCAAAGGGCAATGACTCGGACGAAAGAGGCAGCGAGAGAAGAGACATGAGAACACGAGAGAAGAGGTTGAGAACGCAAGAGAGGCAGATGCTTATCGGAAGATCTTTAATAACTCTTAAAAAATGAAATCCAATAAGGCAACGACGTTTAAATGTTTCACTTAATTCATTAAATGCTTTCTTCATTTTATTTATTCTTGTTATAAAAATAAACAGATTATTCTGTCAAAACAGTTTACGAATTCATCCCAGTAAAAACATAACACACACACACACACACACACACATAAATATATATATATATATATATATATATATATATATATATATATAACGTGAGTTTATACTTTTAAGCTAATTTTTTAATTTTTAGGTATTTTCCCCGTATAACACACACCTCTTTTTAATGAAGAAATCTGTAATATTAATATACATTGCTTTTATGTTTAGAATTAATTTATTCGAGTTATTATCCCAGATTTTTGAAAAAATATTATACTTCTAGAACTACAACTTGTCTTGTTCATAAGGCAAGTCATTTCTTTTTAAAAAAACAGTATTTCGATACATCTATATGTAAATTTCTTTATGTCCCTTTTTTTGTTATTTTTAAAGCTATCGTTTTCATACCCGGCGTATAATCCGCACCCTTAATTTTCGATCTTATTTTTTGTGTTCAAAGTGCGCGTTATTCGCCGGATTTTACGGTACTTTTTAATACATTACTGATAAGAAAACATAAAATTATTTTTCGGCTAATTTAATGGTTTTATTGGAATAAATTTACCCGGTAATGAAAAGACAGTTGCATATATGGTTATTTCATATTCAGGTGATGTTATGGTTTTAGTAATGTAATTGTGAATATTAATACAGTTGAATCTGTTTTTGTGAAGTGGATAGGGACAACATAAAAAAATTGCACAAAAAATATTGAAAAAATTCATAAATTCTTACTATAACAAACTAATTCGTGAAAATAATATAAAAACCTTTTTTTTATGCGGTGGATAGAGACCGCACAAAAAAAGTCGCATTTATAAAATACGACAATTATTTACGAAATTTATGTAAGAGTACTTCCATAACAAACTAAATAATTAAATATTACACATGAAAACATTTTAAAAACATATAGTTTCTCATTGCATATACGGATAAGTCTTTAAAATGCACAAACATAATTCATTGCTACTCATTGTAATCCTAAGTCCTGTAATGAATACGTTCAAAATCTCTCTCGTCACTTGAAGGGGCAATTTCAATTGATTTATTTTTTTGGCAACGTAAAGTAACAGAGATAAGTTTTTGTTACCAGTTGCTTGTAAATGTCACGATAATAAGATATACATGATTGAAGCCCTTTTTTAAATTTTATACTCCTTTCTTTATTGGTATTTATTTTAAGAAAATGCTTTCCCAATTTGTTGGAAAGCTGGATCCCTGCATATTTTTATCCGCTGTCTAAGAATCTGGCTTCTTGTCTTTCTTCATAATTTATCAAATTATTGATAATCTTACTGTCATTGAAAGTTTCGTCTTCAATCAAGCGCGGGCTGCTGGAGCGTTCAGAGAACGCAACTGAAGGCGCATTGTCGGGTGACTGTTTGTAACAAATAAACAGAGCGTCTTGAACTTTCCACATTTCAGTGGCGTAACATACACCCCCGCATCACGGAAAGGGGGAAGGTCTCTAGGAACTCAAAGTCTGATTTACGCTAAATGCGTTTTTACCCAAATAATAAAACATTAAAGGAGAAACCTGACTTTCAGAGGGGGTCCTAACATTTTCCGTCATACCTATGGTAAATAGATAGAAAACATTACAGTGGTGCCAAAGCCATTGAAATTCATACACCACAAAAAATATCACACATAAAAATTCGCACAAATAGGAAATAGCATAAAAAAAGACCGCACGAAAACAGGTTCGACTGTAATTTAAACAATTTTTTTTGAAACCGTGAAAAAAGGGCACTTGTATTGTATATTTTCAATGACAGTAACTGTGGCAAACCTGCGAAATTTCTTATAGAATGTCCGTCCTATGCATATGACTATACATTTTAGTTCAAAGCACGATGACAATAATTCTGATATATATTAGTACTAAATGTATACTGTACGATACAGATACAAAGTTAAATGTAGGAACGTGAGGTAAATTTTAAATAGTTGCAGAACTGCTCGAGAGAGACAGGAGACTTATCATCATCAAAGAGTCTATTTGTTGTGGTGCAGACTATTAGACCCTTTTTTCAAACGATTTATCAAATTCAAAATTATCAAATAAATAAATAAATAAAATTTTCCATAATGCATAAAATCTCAATAGGAGAGTGAATACGTGGTACATTCTTGTGTACCCACTTAAACATCGTGCAAATAGAATTCTTTTCTTATACATATATGATACAAAATCAACCATTAATATAGGTAAAATATCGAAACTATAAATTTTCAGAAACTAATCATTGAGTCTACTGATTACGTGATGTTTGTTTTGAAACGTCTCGACAAATAAAAGTCGTTAAAAACAAGGCATTTCTACTCACAGAAAACAAAGGAGGTTAGGAAAGGAACAAGACTTGAAATAAAATAATTAATCCCTTGAATATCTAAAATATGACTGATTGATTGATTGAATATTAACGTCGCACTGTTCAGCTACACGAGGGCTTTTCTAAAATATGACAATGATGCAGCTAGACTTATCGATGGTTTAGGAAATCTGGGAATCATGAGAAAATATTAAGGTCCTGATTTGGTAGGACTGTGAAAAACGGGTTCTTGTCTCGAGCCCGTAAATTTCGATCTTATTTTTTATGCTAAAAGTGCGCGTTATACGCTGGATCTTACAGTAATTGGAACCGTTTTTCAACATTGTATTTAGAAAGCAAACATTATTGGCTTGTGAATTCGATTGTTGAAGAAATATATTAAGACTCAATATAAAAAATAAGCACAGATAGTGATAAAAACTGTTAACTGCAATTTCTATAATTGGTGGACGTGTAAAGTAATATTACCAATCAAGGCTTACATTGTTTTTTTACAGGTATTTATTTCTTAAAACCTAATTTATTACTCTAATTTAACTGCGATTACTATACATATATTTCATAGCTACATTTGCGCGCGTACACATATTCATCTCTAAATATACCTGCGAATGTTTTCGATGTGTGTTCCTAATTTGTTGTCATTTGAATATTTACATAAAATACTGAAGAACACTGGGTTTTTTACGAATATTTTTTTTTCAAATAATTACATATAAATAGCATCAAAATTAGAATGAAACATGTAAGTTGAAAATGAAGTAATTAGTTGAATATGTTAGGTCATTGATGCCACATATTTAACCACTGACGTTTCCGATGCCCTCAATTTCTCAGTCATACGTTTTATAATGTTAATTAAGCATTTCAGTTAACTTTTTTTTAAAAAAACTTTTTTTAAATAGTTCTACATATTTCTAAAGTGTTAAAACCAGTAAAACTACAAATCAATGAAAGTATTATTTTAATTTTAATTTAAACCTGGTCTTTTTTTCTTGATAAACCGTAAATTTCCTCAAGAAACAAATCAAATCAGAAATGTCCTTGCTAAGCCTTATAATGTATATTACTCAAAAACATGTAATAAATACAGAAATTTTTCTAGTTTAATGCGTTATTTTTATAAGTTTTTCGAAATTATTTAAAATTAGGATTCTAGAGCAATATTTAATGCAGAAGCTCCAAAGTTGTTCTTAGAGATACATAAAATAGTTTAAAACATTTACTCTTACTACATTATACTCACTTAACTAATAGTTTTAAGTAAACAAATGTATTTCATCATTGAAACATATCTCTTTCCTGTATATAATCAGTGGTTCATTATTTATATTCTTAGTACTATTAGAACCACATCCTGTTTTGTTGGTTCAGTTGTAAGTTTGGAAAAGTTTTATTTAATGCTTTCCTTACTTTATATTCTCTTGTAGATTGTTATGTTCAATTGTTGAAGTAGCATTATCATTAGCATTTACCAGTCAATTTTTACAAAGATTTTGTTGATTAGATACAGTGTTTCGTATTCAAAAATGTATCAATGATTGTATCTCCCCTCCGCCCATTGACAATAAATTTAAAATTTTTATTTTTCTTGAAAAATTCTGGACGTACCTACCAATTTGTATCGAAAATGGAAACCAAGTTAGTTTCAAGAATCATTTTAATGTTTCGATCTTTCTTCAATGTTTGTAAGACCTATAAATCCCTTTTTCATGTGTAGAAATGTTTATACGTGTAAAACATTTTCACTGGTTCAAAACTAATATTTACTGAAACAAATGATTAAATAGAAAATTCACAGTAAACTAATATAAAAAAATTTGGGCGTATGATAATCCCTTTAGAGTAATGGTCTCCAACCCCCGATCCGTATATCAAATATTACCGTTCCGCACAAGAAACATTAATTCATTTCCCCTTTTTTTTTGTGGTATATTTTTCTTGGTAGTGGGCTACTTTTTATGAAAATCACTTAATATACTTTTTTGGTATGTAGCTATATTTATTCTGAAGTCACGAATAAATACAATTAAATTAAAGTTGTGAAATCAAAACAGTCTAAAATATATACAATCTATTACGTGTGCAACTTTGCTTTCACCGTTTTTTTCTGAAATTCAAGGCTTTATTGTAAAAATCTGATTATACATTTATGATTCAATAATTGCGTTCGATAACGATCGCATGTGATTGTTTCAGTCGGTTTTAACAACTCATAATACACTACGCCGAGCTGGTATCACCAAATGCCATTCTAGTCTTCGACGTCGAAACCACCGTTCTTGAAGCGTTGAAACCACTCTCGGCACGTTCTTTCACTAATAGCGGCCTCACCATAGGTATTTGAGAGGATTCGATGAGCCTCAGCCGCAGATTTCTTCACATTAAAGCAGACAATTAAAACCTCCCGCAAATGACGAGAATTTGGTTCGTAAGCTGACATGTTTAATCGAGAATAACTTTATGATGCAGACACAAGTCGACTAATATTTCGATGGCGTTATGTTTACAAATACCTAAGCTTAATGTATGACATCTACGATCTATTTATTTCGACTACCACTTACCGCTACATCCATCTATGGCAAAACGGCGTAAGCAAAGTTGTACACCTAATACATCCTCCTCTTCAGCTGTTCGCGTTAAAATTAACAAACGTTGACCGTCCATGACGATAAAAAGGTTGGGGAACACTGCTTTAGAGTACTGAATTAGTTTCAAACAATAATGGATTTGAACATTGGAAGGAATTAATGACCCTAGAGCGAAAGCAATTTCAAAAGTGAAATAATGATTTTGGTATGCATTAATTAAAATATTCATAATTAAAGTTGTTTGCAATAGAATTTTATTCTTCTACACAATATTACTCATAACCAATTTTCCCTTTCACTATCAAAGATTATACTTATAAATCTTCCTTTTCGCTCAATATCGTTCAGACGTTAACAGTTATCCATATTTTCAGGTGATGTTACAATTCCTTTAGTTTCCATGCATAATAATTAGAACAAATTGAGCAACAATATATAAGTTTACTATGCAAAAGATTCTCAAGTCATCTAGTGACTCGTGCGAAGTTTAATCACACACATTTTAAAATATTACAATTCTTAACATGTTTCGAACCTTTCGCTAAATTACAGCCAAACAGATCAAGTTTTCAAATATAAAAGATACCATGTACATTCGCTTTAAAATTTTATCGATTTTAATACAAGTGTTAAGATGAAAGTAAACTTCCCTTAAAACCAAAATAAGTATTGTTTATAATTACAAATATTGCAAAACTTAATCGATTGTACAACTTGTTAGTACCTTAATAACACTAAAGAAAATTAAACTTTAAACCATTTCCAATAAAAGTGAATAACTGCATAAAAGATAAATTTAATACGATAAAATCGACAATCTTTAGAAACAAAAATTATTGATTTTTCTTACGCATGGGGGAGTTAAAACCATTAAAATCAAACGAAAAGTGGATAAAATATATTGATTATATCTTAGTGCATTTTTAAACTAATGCTAAAGGAAAAAAAAACATATGTTATTAAGAAAATTTCATCAATGATGAACCTTTTCTATCGATATTGAAGTCTCACCGATCGATGGCTATAGCTGTTCTCAATTCTGAGTAAAAAAGTACAGTTACTTATTTTAATTTAAATATTATCTTCTTATCTTTGCAATTTAAAATTTTTTTCGATATTTTGAGATTCATATTACGCTAATAAAATTTTGAATTGGTGACTTAAGGTTTCGATATTGAAAAATTCAAAACCAATGATACATTTTAAAAGCAATTTCCACATAGTTTTTAACAATATAATACTAAACGAAAAATTATTTTAAACTTTAAAATAAGTGTATTTTGCCCTCGTAAATATATATCCAATATAAAACATAAATAATATTTTTCAAAATTCCTACTTTCACATTAAATGGAGGTACGAACATTTCCTCTCTAAGTGATATTTTATTATTCGATAAATAAACATTAAATTTATTAAAGTGTTCCATTTCACCACTTTTGTATAAATTCTATCGGCAAACATTAAAATACAATATAAAAGAAACAACATGAAAACTATTTGATTTACGTTGCTGTTATGGATATTGAAAATTCTTTCATTCTTTTTCTAGGAAAAAAATTCTATTATGATATTGTTCCATGACAACATTTTGCCATTTTCTTTGAATTATTAAGACCAAAGGAAAAGAGAAATGATGTTTCATTGCAGTACCTAGTTGGCAACTCGCCATTACAAAGTCTTCAATCTAAATAGTCAACTATAAAGTTAAAGCCTACAATCTCACACATGTCATTACATAATTATGAACTAAAACTTTAATTTTACCATTATCCAAGATTATTTGAGAGATGTTCTATCTTAGAAGAATGGAATACCTTAATTTTAATTAATTGTTAAATTTTTGAGAGAATTTTATAAAAAGAAAGAGTAATCCGCACACATATCCGACGTACCTCTAATAGTTTTGACAAGTTTGCGTTTCACAGAAGAATGCAAGTTTAAAGTGTTCTAGAAAAAAGATATTCGTAAAATATTTACAGAGGTACTATATTTTTTAGTACTGACCATAAAATGGTAAAAGAACTTCTCTCAATAAATGTTCCGATGTGGATTATACTTTCGCTACACAAAAAGGAATACAGTGAAGGGTTTCAAAAATTTTTCAAATATTACTCATACTATTTTGTAGTAACCCTCCATCTGTATTCAATATATTTGATTTTAGTCGGTCTTCCCTCCGCTTTCTTTTCCTTGGATACAAAATTGGGTTTTACCTTCATTTTCATGAATGTTTTGGGCGTTACGTTGTATTACACTATGTTATATCAGAGGAGAAAGTTGAGAGACCTTATACATTTCCTGAGGTTATATCCAAATTTGCCAAGAAGTTATTTAAGTAAGAACTACACGCGATTGATGACTCTGATTGTTTTCATTACTTACATGTTACCACTGTTTATGGCTACTGCACTTTCTTATCTTTCCCGAGATAAAGATGACGTTGCTGATATTTGGGCTCTTGGACAACATATTAAAAGCAAAAGCAATCGAGTGGTTGCAAATTTTGTTGGCTGCTATGTATATTATTCAGCACATATAACATACCTATATCTTTTTTCACTATCTATGTTTGTTCTCATACATCGTTGTGGAATTTTTCTTCTTAAACTTAATAATGATTTAAAAAACGTTAATTTTATTGCATGTTCTGTAAAAAGTTCTAAATTTGTCAATGATTACAACACCATTCATGAGAAAGTTCGCCTTTTGAAAGAAGTGCTCTCAACTCCTTTGTTTATCATTTTGTTGAGCTGTTTCTTTAACTTATATGTTACTTTGACCTATAGTTTGCAGGAAGCAGTTCCACTGTATTTAAAGGTGGATATTAGTAGCAGTGCTTTTACTGGTGTTTGCGTCATCGTTTCGTTGACAATTTGCAGCTCTAAAATTCCGGAATACATGTTGGAAATAAAAGCAACTATCGGTTTGTTGATTGATAAGCATAAATTTGGCATATTGATAGACAGAAAAGAAATCCTTGTCTTTGAAAGAATGGAGAAAAAAGATATAATTTACATGACAGCCTGTGAAATGGTCAATTTTAGAAAGAGTTTTCTGTTGTCAGCTTTTGGAGCTTTTTTCACGTATGGATTACTCCTTGTAAATTTAAAGTAATTTTCATACTTTAAAGAAACCAATCTTATTTTATTATGATCTTAATTATAATCTATCCTATTAATTTGTAATGCATGTTACCATTATCAAAATAGTTCTCATTTGATTGGTGAATCAAACATTTTGAAAAGCGATACATAAAACAGTTGAATGTGAATAAGATGGTAAATGAATTCTGAAGCATAAAAAGGAAACTAATAAGTTTCAAAACGTAAAAAAGGTCTCTGGAATTATATTTGAAAACCAATTCTTATGTTCATTTATATCTGTATTTTTGTGCATTGTTATAATTCAGGAACAAATAAAATTGTGTTATAATAAAAAATATGTAATAGCACTACCGGAAAGTATATTTTGTGAACAGTTTTTTGAACTAATACAGTTTTCAAACATTCTTCTCAATAAAAAAAACTATGACTCGAGAAGTGTCAATATTAGGTGTAAAATAAATTCTTATAAATCACAATACTCCTTCAAATACAGGGTGATTAAAATGGAAGTTTCCCTTTCAAAATGTTGTAAA
Source organism: Trichonephila clavipes (assembly GCA_019973935.1). Lineage (NCBI taxonomy): Eukaryota > Metazoa > Arthropoda > Arachnida > Araneae > Nephilidae > Trichonephila > Trichonephila clavipes. The sequence continues at coordinate 517,364 of BMAU01001278.1, read as the reverse complement.
AAAACAACAGCTCTTCAGAACGACGTCCCGCATTCTCATTCCTACTTTTTTATGGTTTTTAGCCCAAGGATAATTAAAAACCAATTTTTCCCATCCTATGTGGTACTATCTGTACCTAACAACGTAGTAACTGTAGAATTGCTTGGAAGTCATTTTTTCCTATCAATAAATCAAAACAATCATGCACATTGATCAGTACAATTGGTTTATTATGTAAGTCATTCCAAAACAGCCATAATTAGATTCAAGTTAGATTGCCATTTGTAGTCAAATCCACTTTTGTTATGCCACTTTTATGTTTTCAGCCCTTAATAAACTTTGTAACTATTGTTCTTACAATATGCCTTTTCTTCTCTTTTCAACTATATTCAATTCAAATTTGAAATTGTTCTGACCAATGGTTCTATTTTTACAGTGTTTTGAAAGTGCAACTTTAATTACGTATATGGAAGCAAGTAAAATTTTTCCAGATGTTACATGGATAATTTTATAATAATTTGTATTTTTTTTTTGTAGTTTTTAGTACATTCTCCAATTTTTTTTATCTTTTCGATAATTCGGATAAAATATATTTTATTTACTAATTTTAATATATATTCAGAAATAACAGATATACACTTAGTTTTATATATTAAATAAATAATTTATTTAAATATTTAATAAAATTTGATAGATATGTAATGCGTTTTAATAAGTGTATATGCCATTAAAATATATCATCAAATGTTTTGTTTCTACTATAGCTAAAGAGCTTTCATTTCTGAGATTTTATCGTAATTTGTATATTTCTTATGAAAAAATGTAAAAAACTTGAAAGTAATATAATTAGAATATCTAAGTATACTTTGCTGGATATCCATACTGTAACAATCAAAAGGACTAAAGATATCAAAGCCAAATTCATTACAAAGATATCACACAGTTTTAAGTTATAATGCTTAAAAGCACAACCTTCTTCAGAGCGAGGTAGGCAGTAAAATTTGCATAATTTCAGTAAGCAAGCCTTGATTTTGGATACACAAATTTATCAGTTTTAACAATTATTTAAACATATACACGTTACATCACAAAAACAGCCCTCACTTTACATAAGTCTAAACAAGTTCTGGTCCACCGCGCAGCCTGCTTTGCGCGGGTGACGGATTTCCCCTTGAAATAATCCCCAAGGGATTATTACACTGCCAATCTGGCATGGGGATTCAGAGGAGTTTTACCAAGACCGTGAATTCAGTAAGTTTTGCTGTCACCGTCTGGTTCCAGATATTCCCAAAAATTATCTGAAAAAGCAGCTGGTGATGGTTTTCTAATAATCAATAACATGTGTTTGATAGGCGATAAATAAGGAGAACAAGTAACTTAATTGAACATATAAGGCTTAAGTCTAGTTAAATAAAAATCAGTAAACTATGTTTCTTAAAGAATGGCAGTTAAAGAAATTAGCAGTTTAATTGAGAAACCTTATCTCAATTAAAAGAATTACACGCATATGAAAATCTTGGCTGATATGAAATACAGTAGAAGTAAATTCTGCTTCAAACTGGTTTAACATCAAGAAATTACTACCGTCATTATGTTATTATACAAAAACTAATAAATAGCTTAATTCAGGGCTTCTCAAGCTTTATATACTTACGACTCAATTACCAATCATAATTTCCAACTCCCCCTCCATACAATAACAATGTAATTAATTCAATAATAATATACTTTGACGTAAAACTACAATACGACTTTAATTATAAACAGTACAAATTATCAAGATAAGTATTAAAATTTGCATAGAATCTTATAACATGCCCATAGGGTCATTGGTAATTATAAACTTGTTCTTTATTTAGTACTGTTAAATTAATTATGAAACACATTGGCCAGTACTGGTGTACATTTAAAAGAGTATTACATCAGTGTAAACGTGTATTTTACTTTTTATTATGTCAGAATGTATTTTGTTTTGCTTCCTTTCAGTAAATTAATATTTTTTTTAAATATTCTTCTGTTTATAACTTTTCGATATACTCACGCCTCCCGTGTAGGATTACCACTCTCTCTATGGGAGAAAGGCCCCCCACAGCTTGAAAAACACTGGTTTGATTCAACCATCCATGTAACATACACTGATGTCTATTAAAACAGCTATTCTATTCTCAATGAACGTCAAATTTGCACGACAGTACTCATTTTGCTCATTGAATGGGAAAAAAGCAGGAGTGAAGTCATTTAGTGCTTGTTTAAAAAGGGAAGATTATGCAGAAAGTTTCTCATTCGGAGGTTGCATTTGAGCTTTGGTTGTTTGAGTAAATATGGCATTAAATAAGTATAGTAAGGATTTCTGAAAAGATTTTTTTTGGTGCTCCAGTTAGTCAGAAAACGAAATAAAAAGAAAGTATTTTCTATATTTGGGTCAATATAAATTTCTCAGCAAAATTTTTCTTGCATGAAAATCGAGATGAGCAAACACAGATGGAAGTTGGCTGACATTCATTTGCGAACTGTGATAAGAATTCCAACAACCAATCTCACTTTCTGATTTTTCTAAAATAGTTAGAAATATGTAATTGTGTCATTAAACTGATTCTGAAATTAAATGCAGCTGCCACTATAGATTACATAAAATTAGAACATAAATGAATTGAATAAAACTCTGCCACGATTTCTATTGAAATTATATTTATTGATTTTCATTTGGTACAAATTATAACTTTTCTGAGATGTAAAGTTAACTAATGAATGCAATCATTTGGAAAAGGTGCAGCTCTTGGATATCTACCGCACTCCATCCAAACCGGTTGACCACCTCTTCTATACAGTAATAACGGCTTATTATAATACGATACCACTGATTCTATTGATAATGAATTTATAAATGTCATGCAAATATGAAAGGATGTGAGGATCCAAAGTATAGAACGACATGAAGGATCTCAATTACTCCAGCCTCTAACATCCAAGTGGTCTCAAGCATGTTGTCGGAGCCGCTTTGGGGAATTGGATTCCCACTTAAATACCTGGATCTTGAAAACTTTACGGAAAAAGTCAAATGGTAGCACGGACTTTCAACAAGGTGAAATGGCTGCGATTCAACTTAACGTTGCAGCAAGGAAAGGCGGACTTAACCCTCCGGGTGGTTTGGTTCCTCTTGAAAAGTTATTCCAAAAGCGTTTTACTCTTATTTTGCTATTCCCTTCAAAAATGCAACATACTTCATTCCTTTCCCCATTTTAAAAATTAGGAGGTCGAACGGGACAATTTTATGGCTTAGTTCGGTCTCTTTGTCCAGTGAGAACCAGGATAGCAATCGTTTACAGCTAGCTGTTAAGGTTGCCTTGGGCAATCTTTTATAGAAGTTGTAATTATACTCAGTCGTTTTCCCGATAGGTTTAGTCACAGTAAAATTAAAACAAAATGAAGTATAAAAAACATTACATAAACGGCGTGTTAGAAGTTGAAAAATAGTTATATTTTCTTCAAACTAAATTTATTTTTCGGTCATTTTTTAAAAATTAAAAAAAATTATTTTGGTATTGCGATTTGAAACATAAAAATTTCCCGTGTTCATTTTTGAATATGAGAGTATGAAAACGCGCTCACTTTCCTGTTTAAAAAAAAATAATGAAGTAGATGAACATAAAGAGTCATTGAACACGTTGATAGCTTCAAAGGTCTTAGGAGTTGGTTGGAATGAAAAATCTGATACATTCTGTTTTGATTCCAGAGATTTAGGAACATTTCTTTCTAAAAGAATTAATACAAAAAGATATTTGTTACAAGCCGCAGGTCGATTATTTGACCCAGTAGGTTTCATAGGTCCTTATACGATCCGAATAAAATGTTTAATTCAGGAAATTTGGTGTTTAGAATTGGATTGGGATGACAAATTGCCGAAACAATTAGAAGTTTCACGGAATAAATGGTGTAATGAGATTCATTATTTAAGTGAAATAAAAATTCCTCGATATTACTTTCAAAACTTTTTGCCTTCAAATGCAACCACCATTCAGTTGCATTGTTTTTCAGATGCTTCCAAAAAGGCATATGTAACTGTCGCTTATTTACGCATAGAACTGAACGATGGAAATATTATTTCTAGTTTTGTAGCATCAAAAGGTCGGGTAGCTCCATTAAAAACTCTTTCGATCCCTAGATTGGAGCTTATGGGCGCACTTTTATCTGCAAGGTTAAGTGACAAAATTGCAACTGCACTCATACTGCCTGTGAGTCGTTTTTATTGGACTGATTCGTCTATAACATGTTACTGGATCAAGGGGGATTTTAATAAATATAAAGTGTTTGTAAAGAATAGAATTAAAGAAATACAAAAACTAAGTGATCCCAAGGAATGGCGCTACTGTAAAGGAAAGGATAATCCCGCTGATTTAATAAGTCGGGATTTGCCTTTAAATGATCTTAAAAATAACAAAATATGGTGGCATGGTCCCAAGTGGTTGACAATGAAACAAACAGAATGGCCATTATTTTCAGAACCTATAATTGAAACCGAAATAAACAACGATAAATTAGAATTGAAGAAATTAATTAATGTAAATACAGCGGTTGAAAAGAGGCAAATTGATAATAATTTAATCTCTAGATATTCCTCTTTTAGTAAATTAATTAGAATAAGCGCTCTATGTTTAAGATTTATTTATAACTGTAAAGTGAACCCAGTATTAAGGAAAATTGACTGTATAAGTGCTTCTGAATTTGATCATGTTACGAAAGTTTTAGTAAAACAAGTACAATTAAATGAATTTCTAACTGAAATAAAGTGTCTCAAAAACGGACAACCGATTCTAAAGGGCAGCAAAATATCATCTTTAAACGTTTTTTTGGACGAAGATGAAATACTAAGAGTGGGAGGTAGATTGAAACATTCGACCCTATCTGAATTCCAAAAACATCAAATGATGTTGCCAAAGGCTCATCTCTCTCATTTAACTGATTTAATAATTGAACACTATCACAAGAAATCATTACATTCTGGCTTGCAAACCACATTATATTTAATAAGACAGTTTTATTGGATCCCATCGGGTCAGAACCGTGTAAGAAGAATATTAAATAAATGTATTACGTGTTTTCGCACGAAAACCCAGACAATAAACCAGATGATGGGAGATTTACCACGAGACAGAATTATGTCTTTTAGACCCTTCGAAAAAGTTGGATTGGATTACGCTGGTCCTATAATCACGTAACCAAATTTAAAAAGATCAAGAGTGACTTTAAAATCGTATATTGCCATTTTCATCTGTTTCCTAACAAAAGCCACGCATTTAGAAGTTGTTTCCGACTTGACCACAGAAGCCTTCCTAGCATGTCTCCGACGATTTATAGCAAGGAGATCCAAGCCATCCGTCATTTGGAGTGACAATGCAACGAACTTCAAGGGAGCAAGAAACATTCTTAATGAATGGAACGAAATTTGCAAGTCCAACAGAATTCAGCTATTCAGCGCGGAAGAGGGAATCGAGTGGAACTTCATTCCACTCGCTTCTCCCCATTTCGGTGGATTGTGGGAAGCAAACATTAAGTCCATGAAAAGCATTTTATTGAGGGTAGCGAAATCAGCTATCATGAACTTCGAAGAGTTAACTACGTTGATGGCACAAATCGAAGCAGTTCTGAATTCACGTCCCTTGTCTCCACTTTCTTCGGACCCCAATGATCTTAACCCTTTGACCCCGGGGCATTTCTTGACGAACTGTGCAATTTCATCCTTTCCTGAACCTTATACTGCTTCGGATTCTTTGTCCTATCATTCCAGGTGGAAACTCGTTCAATCCCTGAGAGACAAATTTTGGAACCGTTGGAGCACCGAATATCTGACCCATCTTCAGACCCGTGCTAAGTGGAGTGTACAGAACCCTAACTTGATGGAGAATCAGCTAGTTCTTTTAAAGGATCCCAACACCAAGCCCCTGGACTGGCCTATGGGACGTATTCTTGAAGTATTTCCCGGTAGTGATGGTTTTGTAAGAGTAGTTAATGTGAAAACCTCAACAGGTATTTTAAAACGAACCATCACAAAGGTAGTGCCTTTACCTATCCCAGTTGATCCTGCAACTGTAGAAAAGAACATTTGAACATTTTACAATTTCTTGAATTTTAACCTTTATATTATTCTATTTACATAATTGCTAATTTGATTTTTCAGTATTATTGATAACTCATGGGATTTAAGAATTGCTAATTTTATTTCAGAATTATTGATGATGCATGTGATTTGAGAATTGAATTTATAGGATTTTATTTGTATTATTTCACATTGCATGAATTTTATTTGTATTATTTCATTTTGCATGAATTTTACTTGAATTACCTTAGAATTTGAATTATCTTAATGTAAACTCCGCAGGAGTTTAAGTGGGGAGTAATGGTAGAACCCCCCTTAGTATAGAGGGCGCTTCTTGTAAAAACATGTGTTGTTGACGGCAGAGATCTTGTGTACGTGACCGAGTGCAGACGCATTCCATATTCCATTAAACTTATTATTTAATTTTACACTTGTCTTCGATGATTTATTGAATTTAATTGAGTCTAATGATTGTGATGATATGAAAGTTGATTGATATAAAAGCATTCTACCACTGATTAACTGAACCACCGATGATCGTATCAATTGTTTTTATTTTATAAAATGCAAAAAAATTAAACAAAATATCGTTTAATATTTTATAAACCTTTCATAAATATGTTTATTTAATTAAAAAAATAATTAAATGAAATGAAAAAAACAGATTGGTCGAGGAATCGAACCCAGACCTCGCGCATAACGTGCAGACGATATATCACCCAAGCTACGAAATCATTGGAGGAAATTTAAATGTAATTGTATTAAAGCTAGGCATGAATTTCGAAGGCTTTTTGCACCGAGTTGACTGGCCAATTGGTGGAATTACCTTGAGGGTTAAACACCCTAAAGGAGTACTACTATTACAGCAAGTCTCGACCCCAAATGAATTTCTTTAGTACAGCCCTCTCCTTGTAAAATAAGTAGTCCTTTAAAAGGCCAATATATACACAAGTTAATACAAATAATGTTTTATGGTGAAGAGAGTAATAAGAACGAACAGATGGGTTATTAAATATGTGGTTCTAGTATTAAAAAAACTGAAAAGATAGTTTGTGTCATCACTTACTTAGTAAATACATTTGTACATTATTCATGCCGAATTGATTTTGCAAATTGCTGCAATATTTTAATGGCTATGAAAACAATTTCTGAAAAAATTACTTTTAAAATATATTAACATAGTTTGCGATTACTATGATAATTTTTATCTCTAACTTAAAATTGGAGTTCATTGATTGCTATCTCATTGTTGCTTTGGAGACTTAGTCTGAAAGAGAAAACAAATTCTGAGATTTCTCTGCGTTGATATTTTGTTTAGTTAAAAGTTCAGAAAGTTGAATATTCATGTTGAAGAAAATAACATAAGATTAAGTTCATTTATTTCAACTAAATAAACTTTAAACTTACTTAAGAAAGTAAATGAAGGTTGCTCTGTAGGTTATGCAGAGATTGTGAACATTCCTGATAAATATTATATATCCCCGATAACATTAAAAGCAATAACACAAGAAAACCGTTGTAATCAAGAATGAAAACAGGATCAATAGACATGAATTCGATAAACGTGCCAATGTGGATTATAGCTATTTTGTGCTTCTCAAAAAGTAGAAAGATCATAAGATATTCCTTGAAATGCTTGTCTTGTTTTCTGATAACAATTTTCCTTTTGTCGGTTCTTTTTCAATTTATAATTGGTGTTATTTTCTTGCATCAGAGCAGCATCACGAAGCTACGACTTGCTTACTTTTTTATAAATATTTTGTCCTTCATTTTGTGGTTTTCAATGTTTTACCAAAGAAGAAATTTACAAATCCTTCTATGTACTTTGGAATTATCTCAAAATATGTTAAATAATAAAAAGAGCATTCATTTTATGAAAGTAGCTCTTTTCTTTCCTTGCCTGATTCCATTCTTGCTGTCGATAATCTATACTTTTGCGGAAAACGGAAAGAACATCCAGAATATCTTTATGGCGTTAGATTATCACCCTCAAAACAGTTCTTATGCAGTTCCGTAGTTTTTATACTAGAATACATGGTTTTTACTGCCTATATGGAATATCCTTGTCTAATTGCCATCTCTATATGTGTTGTAATGCATCTTTATGGACTTTTCTTCTTCAGATAAACAACGATTTAAAAGAAAAGAATATAGTTACTTGCTCGGGAAAATTATTAAAAATTTTGATCCATTACATTAGCATCGATAAAAAAATTTATCTTCTGTCTGATACTTTATCAGCATCATTGCTCATTATCTTATTAATTTGCTTCTGCAATCTGTTCACTATTATGTATTATAGCCTGACAAATGCAATTCCTCGTTATTTATTATACGAGTTATGCACCAATGGATTCATAAGTATGCTTATCGTATTCTAAGTGACCATTTTTTGTTCTACAATTCCGGAATCCATGCTCAGAATAAAGAAGACAGCGGCGAGGTTGATGGATGATTGTGTGTTGAAGGATCTTGAACACAGTAAAGGCATTATTTTTCTTGAAAGAATCGCGAATAAAGATGTCATTTACATATCAGCAGGTGGCGTCTTGGATTTCGAGAAGAGTTTTCTTTTGTCAGCTTTGGGGACTTTGTTTACGTATGGACTACTTATTTTAAATCTAGAAAGTGTATCCTAAAGTTCTTTAAAAAGTGTCCTCTAGCAAAACATAAAATAAATACAATAGTGTTTTTCAAAGGTGGCATCTTTCACTGTATGCATAATAGCATAAATGACTAAGTATAGAATTTTTTTTAACAAATTGATTCGTCGTGAATTTAATATATTTTTATTCATTTTTATATTATTATTATATGATTGCAAAAAATTTTCAAATATATATACATAGTTTTAAATTTTTGTATATTTAAAACCATAAAGAGTGGTTAGTGCATCGCGCTTCCACACCACAGGTACAATGTTCAAGTCCTGGTTTGGGCAAGGTTGACTCAGCCTTTAATCCCTTCAATGGGTTGAAAAAATGAGTACCAATCTTGCTTGGGTACTTAAAACTAGGGGTTTCGCGTCAGACTGACCACCTGACCGGAACATCTGTCCATGCATCTCAGGGCCCTAGATCGTGTATACTGAGTTGGGCACAGTAGGTCTTGTCCCGTCATGGGATGTCACGCCATTGAGTTAAGTTACGCCTTTGAGTTAAGTTAAAAATTTATTTAAAATAACTTTTTTGAAAAACTACAACAAAATAGTTATTTTTATAATATTAATATATGTACAGTATTAAGATATTAGTTATTGTAGAATACCGTCTTTTCTCCCATTAATATCTCCATCCTCCAATCCATTGCTTTCAGAATTTATCTATCTACGTCCTCTGTGTCTGGATATGATTGTTTTGTACCTCTTTGAGCTCTCCCAAATCCTTCAGAACGAAATGCCTTCCACATAATGAAATATCATGGCAAGGCTGTGATACATACACATACATGTGTGTGTATGTATGTGTATGTGCAATGCTTCAAAGATGGAAGGTAAAGAGGTTGCTCAGCTCTTATAATGTTAAAATAACCGATATAAAAATTCACATGTTAATAACACAACTTTGATTTTTGTTTTACCACTACTACATTATCTCAATTAACAGTAAACATACACACGAATACACTATCATTTAATAATAGTTCCCTTTAATTTCATCTTAAAAACACTTTTCAAAATTTACGACATGATTTGTATTTCTCATAATGTTCCGCTAATGTTTGTTACTGCTTATTTGTGCTTTTGTTTTCGCTTCTGCTTTGTGTTTTTATGTGAATGTTTTCTACATGAGAAATAAACCAAGTTGCCAATGTATCCAGTCTCGTCCATTGTATGAAATAGACTACCACCGAATCATCAATCATCAACATCTTAATTAAAATGGGAATACATTCGGCTAATTAGCTATATATATATATATATATATATATATATATATATATATATGTTTTATAAAATAAAATACTAAGTGAGACCGCTATTAAATCTACAAGTATATATAGGTTTATATATAGGCACAACAAGGATTTTTTATTAAAAAAATTTTGAACTGAAATGTAAGATAAATTTAAGAAGATTATAAGATGATGGACTTGAGTAAGCCTAAATTTTGGAGAGTAATATTAATACTTGACATGTGAACACACTAAATTCATTATTACATGTCAGTATTCCTTGTTTTTCACAATTTATACTATTAGTTCATTCTTTCCCTGCATGTATTACGTGTTCAAATTTGCAATCGTAAACAAAATACTTTCTATTCATCCATTCAAACTCAAATACATTTTTTAAAACTTGTAGTGGATGACACTTGATGTTAATACAGTTTTTTGAAGTATTAATCCTCTAATTAAATTTTAAAAAATGAATAAATAGTAACAAGTAATAGACAAATAATAGTTTAGTAGCATATATAGAAAGGAAAATCCTTCGTTGTGTATATGTAGTGCAATGAATAGCGCGTTGCAAGTCCAACGAGCTATTCTTTCCACCATCCAAAGATCGAGGGTTCGAATCCCACCTGGGATGGACTAATTTTTAGGAATGTGACTTCTTCACTGTGCTATTTTATTAGAATAATTAAATTTAATTATGAATAAATAATAACAAATAAAAAATAGTTCACCATCATATATAGAAATGAAAATGGAAAATTACAAGGAAAATCGCTTTCTATTTTGTCATTTAATATTGTGATTCAGTCATACACAGTGCGGCAAATAAATTTTAAAATTGGGTCCAAGAGAAGAAATAGAAGCAAGGAACTGGTTCCTATTTGGGGTTTTTATTCAAAATAGAACCTTCCGGCTTCAATGCACTTATTATAATGATTTATAAAGGAATCAAACGCCTGTTGTAAATCTCTTAGGAGAATGGCCTGCAAAGCATACGTCGAAGATACTTGTTCGGTCGAAATATCCTCGAAATAGCATCGTTTTAATTTCACTTTAAATTTTGGCAATACGGAGTAGTCACAGGTTGCTAAAACAGGTAAATATGGTGTATGGTTCAACACACAGACATTATTTTTGTCAAAAATCGACGAGCAACAAGGAAGGTGTGACTGGATGCATTGTCGTGTAACAAACACCAACTGTTTTCAGCCTGATATTATGGACAAATGCGACGAATTCTGGCCATCAAACGTTTTAAAACAGCTAAGTAGTACTAACCTGTAAATGTTTGTACAATTGGAACAAACTTTGCGGATAATACCCTACTCTCGAAGAATGTAATAAGTATTATTTTGATTTTTGATGGAATTTTCCTTCTTTTTTTTTTCTTACGGTGAATTTTCTGACTTTCATTTGGCACTTGGCCGTTTTGTTTCAGGGTCATAGTGTAAACATCAGGTTTCGTCACTTCTAAACATGGACTTCAAGAAGTTTTCATCGTTTTTCGCGGCTGAAATGCTGTCTATTGCAACATACACTTCTTATTGTTTTTTGTTCAGGGAATAAAGTGCGTTGAACAAATTTATCACACACTTTGTTTTGCCCAAATCTTAATGCAGGATGGTTCGAATTGTTTCTTTGTTGATGTTCAAAGAATCTTTCATCACTCGTAATGACGTAAAGGGATTGTTTGTCGTACTTTCTCAATAACTGCAGGTGTTCTAGAAAAAATTGGTCTTCCACTACACTGGTCATCTTTTATCGCATCTTTTCCGTCCAAAAAACGAGCTGCGGTAGCCCTGTGGTCAATGCAACGGATCATGGCAGGCATGTTATGAGTTCGAGCCCAGCACCACCAAAACCCTGCCGTGTAGGGCAGTGATGCACGTTAAATCTGTCAAGAGCTTAAACGTCCTCCCGAAGGTGTGGTAGGGTAGTTAAAAGAGGGAGTTGCCAGCTCTGGTGTCGTCCACGTCACATGATGATGGTTCACAATTACACTGTCCGTCGACAAAAGCCCTCGTGTAGCTGAACAGTGCGAAGTAGTATTCACTCTGTCCAAAAAAACATTTGTGCCACTCAAAAACGTTTGATCTACTTAAACAACAGTCACCATAAACTTGTTTCATTAGTTGGCATGTTTCCGAAGCACTTTTAACAAGTTTTGCGTAAAAGTATTTTACAGCTCTTTTCTCCATCTTAAGAAATCCACTTGAAAACAATTTTCTTCTGGAATGAACGCTCGTCTTCTCTCGGCTACTTAACCAAATGGCATCAACTTGTTCGCAGTGTGTCAGAAGACCATGGACATTATGACGCATGCACATTTGAACTCATGGCGCCATTACAGCCTACGCTCTAGGACGAGTCTTAAAACTTTTTACCCAAACGGTGCATATTTAAATTAATTGAAACTATTTAATAAAAACTAAATGTAAAATTAAATTTTCCTTTGTTAACCTAAGTAAGAATTGACTTAATATTTTTATATTACTTGATAATTCTTAAATATATTTCATTTCTGTGTCTTAATGGTTTGTTATTGGCTTATAATATATATATATATATATATATATATATATATATATATATATATATAATGTCTCATATTTGATTAAACATTTCAAAACTTACGTTTGTAGATTTTCTAATATTGAATTGGTTCTTTATTTTGTAAGTGATATTTATTATTATTCATTCAGAATATCTATGAAATAAATATAATTAAAAATATTATGGTTAGCCAGAATAACACAATCATTAACCAAGATTTATTTTTAATGAAAAGTTAACATAAAATTACCGTTTTTTCTTGAGTTTTAGAATTTAAACATTTTCCTTGAATGGAGTTTGATATTTTTACACACATTTATAATAAAAGATCAAATTAATCTGAAACAGATAAATTTACTCAATTATTTCATCTTATACTTTTCTCTATTCTGTTTTTTAATCATTGCATTTATTTAGGTTAGTAATTCTCATATGAATATAAATGCTTGATCAATAAAAGGAAATGTAATTTTTTTATCATTTAAGACATTTTTCTCAACTTTAATTGTTTCATATTACAATTCACAAATTTTTTTTTATTTACTCTGCATTGGAAATAAAACAATGGACTGTATTATCTTTTTTTTCTTAGAAATGCAAAAATGTATGTATAAAATCCAAAGGGTTTTAAATCATTGAGCTCTCCTTTTAGCGTACATATCCAAGAACGCGCTAGGATAATTTGAGGAGCCGTATAAGAAAAAAATCAGATTAATGCAAATTATCTTGTAAAAATGAGATCCTGTTCATGACTAAAATATAGTTTATGTAATTCCTCTTAGAGAATTCTTTCAAAAGAAATTATTAACAATTTAAAGGAGGGTGATGTCACATGTAAACATTTTTTTTCCAATTTATATATTTATATAAAAATTGTGATATTCTCTTCCCCCTCGGGTGAATATCTCTTTGATTATCAGTGTGAGCTATAGGTGTAGGATTAATGGAAGAACTAGAATCATACATTATCTTAATGAGGCTTTATTAAGATATGTGTATTTAATCCCTTAACAAATTAGATTATAATAATATATGTGAGAGAATCTACGGGGCAAAACACACAATATATATATGCAACACCGAATTAACCTAATCCGGATCACTGTCAATTACTGACTCGCCTAAACTCAATTCCAACACTATCACTGACCCTAATATTAAATATTCAATGCTACCTTGCTGTGGTCCGATGAAGTGATCACAACAATCTTAGATGAATACATGGAATTACTCGAGTTCAATTGTATGCACCTTGGCTCAATGTATCTCTATCACGTTAATTTTCTGCTAGTCACCACGTAACGTTTTCCAAAACTTATTCACGCTTGAACCACGGGTTTTGTTTACATTCCTCTAATTGCCATCCCGCTTACTCTAAGCTCTGATATTTAAAAGCTTATTAATTTGCATCTTACTTTCACGCTTCACTTCTTGGATTTGGTTGGAAAAGAGTTGCCATTAATTCTGGCCCCAAAGAACCCAAAGGACATGTTAAAGAAAAGACGCGTGAGCGAGTCACAATCCCTCCAAGAAGCAAAACGTGATTTATCCAAGGGTCTAAGTGGCTCTTAAGAAATAACGTGCCTCAATTTTTAATTTTCTACTTCTAACTTTCCATGTCCTATTTAAATTTTAACTTCGAATACTCATTCTAACCATTAATTTCTAATATTCAACTTAAACTTTAATATTCACTATTTATCTTAAGTTTAATTTTTAATATTCCTCCTTAATTTGAACTTTCGACAGCCACAATAAATTTTACTCAATTAACTAGATCAACATTAACAGTTATGAATTTTAATCATGGTAGATTCTCATATTTACAAAATAAATGGGCATGCCTCATCTGAGCAACGGACTCAGGGAAAAACCATATATGTCTTAGTTGGAAAAACGAGAGCCGCATGCCCCTTTACTAACTGAATGCTACTTAAAAACGATTATATTTCTTCTTTCTTTCTACTTTACATTCCTCCTGTCCTTTGTTCAAAAGTGTTTTGGCTTTCTATAGAGACTTCAGGGTCTGTAACCCTGAAATAAAAACTCTTTAAGTCACTGAGAACAACAAATTTGCACATAATAACTATTACATTTCACAAATTCTATACATTAAACATAACCTTTAAAATACAACTAATTTTCATATATACCCCCTTCATCTGGTATTTCTAATATACCTCCCCTCAAATCGCGCAGCGATTGTTAATATTATTGTTAATTGGCTGCCTAAGCCACGTTTTCTCCAAACCAGATGCACATCAATATGAAACAATATAACAATATATGTACATACGCTATACAATTACAAACATTTTTCAATAAAGCATTAACCCTCTGACTGGATGACCCGCTAATTGAATTACAATTCGAAATCGATCTCATTTTTTTAAGCTAGCTACTCCGAAAATGCTCCGATAAATTTCGCGAACTGCTTCAAAAACGAATGGCTGTTTAGTGCTTTCCCCTGTTAACGCCGCAGGAGGTCCCGATTGGTTTTGCAGGGAAGGATTTTATTGCTTTTCGGTCTCTGTGTTCTTCGAAACGGGAGGTTTCTCATTCACAGCTGTGGCCTAGGGCGAGGATTGTGAAATGGACATTTTCTACACTTCACGGCCAACAGAGAGTTCACCCAATTTATTGCAAATATATATTTCATATATTTGGAAAACTTGTTCAATTTCTGATCTAAAACCAATTAGGTTTTAAGAAATTTTAATTTTCTGAGTTTTGATTTTAAATTCGGTTTCATTTTAAAGCATTTTTGCATTCCTAGATTGAATTAATTAAAAATATTTTTTAACACAATCCAATATTTCGTGTGAAACGGCAATTAACTACAATTTTAATTTCTAAATTCATTTCTGTTTGCTCATGTTTTTAAGTTTTCACACATTTACTTAATTAAGATTGATTTAAAGACCAATATATTTTTTGACACATAGTTTATATAATTTAAAAGCTCTTTACTTTGTTTTCATTATTTTTTTTTCCTTTTGAAAAATGCCATGACCAAAATGTACGCAGGCTACGGTGATAAATAATACTTGAAGGGGATGTAATATGACTGAAAATGGTAAATCTAAATGCAGCTTTTTCAGGTAATATTACAATTGACTACAGAATACAAATGTTCCAGAATGAACTAAATATTTCCCTGATGTACCACAAACTACATTATAATAAATCTATTGTAGTACTACACTGCAGTATTTTAAAGTCATGCAACAAAAACTTAAACTTGCTTAACTGCCACGATGGGGAACTGAGAAAAAAATAGATATTGTTTACAAACTTGGTGATTTCTGGATTACGTTTGTATAACTACTAATTTCTATATAAATATTTTGCATTTTAAACTCTTGTGAATATATAAGGTTCTGATAAAAGTGAATAATTGATCAAATTAACAGTTGTTATCAATGTTATATGTCTTAGAATATTTTGAATTAAAAAAGATATTTCAGTCATATTTATTTCAAGTAGAATTTTCATGTAGAGCATAAGTTGGATAGTAACAGATTGAAAAATTAAGGCTTTACAGGCAATGGAATTTTTTATGCCATTACAAATTTTAAATATGTTTTTCTCAGATTTTTAATTTTGAAGATGAGAGTGTTTTCTAATCCCTAAGGCGTTTTTCCTGTTCAAGATAGAGTCTTGAAATATCTTGTAAATGTTCCCTTAAATATGTTCTATAACAGTTCATATGGATTTAGGTCTGAGAGCTCTAGTTATTTTTAAAAATATCTTAATGTTAATATTTAAAAAAAAAAAAATTGGGTTTTTTCCAGGTTTAGCCATAAAAATAATTATTAAAATTCAACAAAGAGATATATTTTAAATTTTATACTACTTTTGTTTCCAATAATCTAAGAAATATTAATCACTTACAATAATTAAATATTTTTAATAATTTAACATTTTACAAAAGTTTTAAAAATTTCAAAACTGTTCAATGCTTTAAAATTGTGAAATAATGGCTTGTCAAACTAACCTATTATTTTCAGAATCAATATAATAGTATAATTTGAATATGAAACAAAAATTAATTTTACTGTGACAAAACTGTTTACGACTTCTACTCATACTGTAAAAAAAAGAATGAAAGATAAATATATAACATAGTGGCAATCAAAAACACATTCATAATATGTTAAAATCCTGTCCCGATACAAATTTCAATGCATTTTCCAAACTGTAGCTAAAAACAATTATATGTTTATTAGGCCAGAAATTATTTATATTTAGATATATTTTTCCTTATTAAGTACATAATGAATAATGGCAAGAAAATTTGTAAAATCCTGAAAGATTTTAATGAAGAAAAAAAGCCAGACATAATTTTAGATAGTTAGAAATTTAATTATATAATACACAAATATGCATGTTTTAAAAGAAATAAGTTGGCTAAGAAAATGAAATTTACTAAAAATTTCCTGAATAAAGTAAATCAGATTTCATCCTCAAATACATATAATTGAAAGAAAAGGTTTTATTCAATTTACAATTAGTTACAAAAACCTTTTATAAAAAAATAATTTTAACAGGTATAAATAGCAAAAAACATCAAAGAAGTATGAGAAAGACACATACATGTCGTTTACAGAAATGTCACAGTGTGATATTTTTCGAAACACGGCACTGCACACACACAGTCCAACATTACAGTCTTTACATTGAAAACGAGTTTTTGATGTTGAACGACTAAATCGTAAATATAAGAAACAACAGTCAAATATCTCGAGTGCAGACGGCGCTCGCTGATATTTGAGTGAGAAAATTAAAGCAGCATAAAAATGCGACCTCGTTTGAATTATATCTAATGTGCATATTTGGAACTGTTTAGCGTACTCGAATTAACTCAAGTGCACACGTCAAGGGTTTATATTGCATTCTAAGTCAACACGGTGGCTACTGACGAGCGACTACGTAATTTTGAACCGCGGTTAAGTGACGAGGACGATACCTGAGCTGATAACTCCCCTTCCAAACTTCCACATCACACCAACGTGAGGACTTTTGACCTCGACGTGTGTTACGTGCATCAGCTCCTCTTCAACGCTAAACTTTTGTGGTACCAGGGCTCGAACACTGGACACGAATTCATAACCACGACCATCAGGCTACCGTGGCCGCAAAAGAAAATAGCAAGTTTGAAAGAAATGTAATGGAGAAGTATATTTGAAGAAATAACTTCAAAACTTAACGAAAAACCAAAAATATCAAAATTTATTTTAGGAATAATAGTGAATATAACTTCGTACACCTAAAACCACTTTACGCAGTGTATTTTGAAAGTAAACGTTTCCCCTTTTAGAGAAACTTACTATAATTATGTCAAATTCCTTTCATTTTGCTCTAAGGGATCCCCGAAACAACATAATTTATTTGAAACACAAAATTACTTATGGTTGAATCTAATACGATTCCCTACAAAATGAATGAAAACCCTTTTATCAAATAAATTGTGTTTGTATAGGAGATGGTTAGTTAATAAGAACATTTAAAACGTGTCGGCAATCTATGGACATGTGGCACGTGGTACAATTCTTAGTGGCACTCAGCACTACTCTACAAATTTGTCAATTCTTGAGTGGATGGAAGTTGATAATAGACCTTATTTGACAAAAATCTTCTGAGTTATGGACATTTATGGAACTACAAAATAATCTGAAAGATAATTCTAAGGATAAATTTACAGCTATTTTGTAAATAATTGAGTGTTATTGCTAGGGGATTTAATTGTTGAAAAAGAAAATTGCATGTACTCTGCTTTGCACTTATGTGATTCGGCATATCAAAGTAAAAAATCTTTCCTAATATGAAAAATATTTCGACTCCGAAAAGAAATTGTTTAGCAACTGAATGCTCAGAATCGTGTCATGCATTATACCCCTGGTTTAGCGATATGAAAGAAGAGTCGTGAAAGTTAATTCGCATTACAATTTTTATTTAACTATAATGAAGGGAATCATTTATATTTCACTTTGTCTATTTCTTATTTAAGTAAATATGTTGGAAACATAAATTTTTAATTTTTTTTTTTTTTTATCTTTGTTGAAGAAATAGTAACATTTTATATTGTTTATTTTTGTTAATAAATGTATTTTATTGATCCATAATTAATATAAAATAAAACTGTAAATCTAAATTATTTACCTCTATTCTTTAAATCTGCAAATATTACCGTAAGAATCGAAGGATTTCAAAAATTTCCTACTATGTGGCACGCTGAATGATACTGACAGATTGGTTTGGCACGTCTTAGCTACACAGTTGCCGCCCCTGATTTAAAATGTTGGGTAAGATAACCTTTATATTTTAAAATTTTATAAATATACAAAAGGAGATTATTTTTCAATACATGTTTTAAAAGGAGTAAAGTTTACGAGAACGAAATATAAAATTGCGTTAAAATTATTGGTACTCTATCAACCGTACTTTTATATATATATATATATATATATATATATATATATATATATATATATATATATATATATATATACGTACTTCTTATATATTATATATATATATATATATATATATATATATATATATATATATATATATATATATATACGTACTTCTTATATATATATATATATATACGTACTTCTTATATATATATATATATATATATATATATATATATATTATATATATATATATATATATATATATATATATATATACATATATATATATTATATATATATATATATATATATATATATATATATATATATATATATATATATATATATATATATATATATATATATATATATATATATATATATATATATATATATATATATATATATATATATATAAGAAGTACGTCGATAGAGTACCGTAGTTACTGCCAACTCGTGACAATGAATTGGAAATTAAGTTCACAATTCATTGTTATTAAAATATATAAAATTTTACATGACACCACTGAAGATCCGCCGTGTAAGGGAGCGATGCTCAAGCGTCATCCTCGTCACTTGACCATGGTTTAAAATTACGAGGTCCGTCGTCAAGTGAGTGAATATTAACGTCGCACTGTTCAGCTACACGAGGGCTTTTAGTGATGGACCTTGTAATTTTGAAAAATGGTCAAATGACGAGGGCGACACCTGAGCTGGCACCCATCTCCTAACTACCACACCACACCAACGAGAGGACATTTCAGCTCTCGATAGATTTAACGTGCATCGCTGCCCTACACGGCGGGTCTTTTGTGGCACTGGGCTCGAACTCGAGACATGCCAACCATGATTCGATACCTTGACCACCTGATACCCCGGCCACAGGACCGTCGCCAAAAGCCCTCAAGAAGTTGAGTAGAGAAGAGAGAGAGAGTGCGACTTTAATATCCCCTCACTTAATTAAATTATATGAAATTTAAGGAATACTTGAAAAAAATATTAGAAGTCGAATATATATATATATATATATATATATATATATATATATATATATATATAAAAAATTAATCATATGATAATTTTAAATATCCAAATAATTATTAGTATTTATGGTAAATATATGTTTTTCAACTGAGTATGTGAGACACGCATAAATATCTTTTTCGAAATTCCAATGCAGAACTTTAGTGGAGCTATTACAAAATTCCTAGTTTTGCATGGTTAAGATTATAAAAATGTCCAAATTTTAATAACCTTTTCTTCAGTCAACCACTAATGGAACATGAATGATGAGGGATTATGCATAAATATATATATTTTTAACTTCAATTTAAAAAAGGATCTTTATATTTATTTATATGCGCAAATGTTATCTCTAAATTTGTCCAGAGGCTTTTAAATACTCTTTATTTGAAGATTCAAGTTAAAAATATAAACTTGAAATTAAAATTCTCTTTGAATGAAATTAATGTTCAGACATTCAAAATTCAAATTTAATTTGTTATCTGAACAATACAAAACAAGGGATTCTATGTAAGATGCCCTGAATATCTGGCTTTAAAATTATGAAAAACTAAAAGATTTAAATAGGGTTTTTTAACAATACATATAAACTTTTTGCAAATAATGTAATACAGAAGCTTAAAAATTATTCATGTTTAGAAGTATCCGAAATTTTAAAAGATTTTAAATTTTGAACCTTTTTTTTTTTTTTTTTGACACATAACAAAATAATCATTTTTAAAAAATCCCTGAAAGTATTGATTAAAGTAAGAAAAATGAAACAGTAAATTATCCTCAATGTTTTAATATATAATTTGAATTTAAATACTACAGATATTTTTTTAAAACTTAGACATACATTATAAAAACTTAATTCCATTTGAGAATATTAAGGTAAAGAAAAAAATGAGAATTCTCAAATCGTTGACTCGCTATTTGTGTACACTTTAGGTTGAAGATTTTATGATTGTCACACAGGAACCGGTCTCCCCGTGACCATAAAAGTTTCCCCTCAATGCCCATTGTGTCTCCCCGACCGTCTCTAATTATCTTTCAAGATCGTAAACCTTTAAAGGGGGAAAAGAATTCGGAAAAATACCACCTTACCGGTTTTGAACACATTACTTGAAGGGAAAAAATCAGTTTGGTTCATTTTTGGTTTGTCCCCGGCCTTAGGAAAAATTCAGTGTGGTCCGTTTTCGAAGCCTCTCTAGTAGGGTGGAAAAAGCCGTGCTGTCCATTTGGAGGGTTAATATTTCTTACGAATGTCGAATTATTTCCATAGCACTTCTATTTTATTGATCGTTTTATGCATATTATTGTACATTACATGTACGAAAATTACAGCAATAAAACCGTACCTCGTCATTGGATACCTCTTCTACTATATTAGTGTCAAGTTGATGATTTGTGGATGTAAAACTCTGATAATGACAGTGAAAACTGGCTTTGAATAAATGGCGTAGAAGAATAAAATTTTATTTAAATCAACTATAAATATGAGTGTTTCATTATTTTCTTTTCTAAAAAATAGTTATAATAAATAATTAGTAGAGTTAAAAGTAAAAACGCTTTGAATAATTATTCTTTTTTTGAAAGAAAAAAATCAGTCATATATATAAGAAGTATAATTGACGTTGATACCATAAATATTCCTGTTTGGATTATATTAATACCAGTGTGAAGAAAAAGAAAAATAATAGTGGAATATTTTATCAGAATTCTTTCTTGTTGTTTAATAATTGTATTCTTTCATTCTACATTTTACGTTTTGGCTGCTTTTGTGCATGAACTGCTTTTCTCTAAAGATACTAAAGCAACTCTTGCTTACATATTCGTTGATATTCTAATGTTTTCCGTATGGTATTCGATGTATTCTCAGAAGAAAAACTTACAAACTCTCACACATTTTATAAAAAAATCACACTAATTTATTAAAAATAAAGCGATATGGATTAAAGTCTCGTGTAATGGAAATGGCGCTTTTTCCTGTTTTTGTTCTTCCTTTATTGTTAGCCGGAACGTATGCTCATCTAGGATGTAAAGAAAACAACATAAGCAAATTTTGGACATTTGGATACGCGACGCAAGATCCGAAACATGGATTTCTGATAGATATTGCATTTATATATATTTTTTTACAGTGTATTTGGAATATCCATGTTTGATAGCCTTTTCGTTATTAGTCTTGATCCGTAATTACTTGCAATTTCTTCTTTGGATTAGCGAAAACATACAAAACACGACTCCCATTACAGCAACAGAACTATACGGAAAAATACTCAGCAGTTACAACAGCGTAGAGAAGAAAGTTCATCTGTTAAAAGTCACTTTATCTATACCTTTGCTCCTCCTTTTGTCTGTATGTTTCTGTAATCTTTACACGACTTTGTCCTACGCCATGCACGGACAATCATCTTTTCAGCACACATTGGTCACATGTAGCAATGTTTTCACAGGCATCGTTATTATATTTTCTCTGACAGTTATCAGCGATAGAATTCCGGAGTGCATATCATACATCAAAACAACTGCTGGATTTTTCTTCGATAAATGTAATTATCGCAGTTTAAATGAGTTGGAAAAAATTGTCCTTAAAAATTTCAAGAAAAAAGAAATTGTTTACTTAACGGCTGGTGGTGTTGTGTATCTCAAGAGAAGTTTTATTCTATCTGCTTTCGGAGCTATTTTTACTTATGGATTACTGGTAATGAATCTAAAGCAACTCATTCATGGATAAAATTAGTGTGCGAAGTTTAATAAAATAAATTAAAATTATAACGATAAATTTGCGTTTGTAAATGCAATTAATTGCCTTAAGGTGTCCGTCTACATTCGGAACCTTGATTTTCAAAAGCGCATACATGGATAATTTTCATGATATTTAGTGTCACTTAGATTAGAATATATGCATAAAATTGTTTCAAGGAAATTTTGACAAAAAAAATATTTAAATACAATATTTTGGCAAAAATTAACTTAGAATAATCTTTTTTGCAAATGTTCTCCTTTTATGAAAAATGTTTCTATTGGAATAGTATTTTGCCTGTATATAGCTCAGACCTCTGTTCAGAGGCTCATGATTTTTTAAATATATAACTTAGAAGTGGGTTTATTCATATTTTACGACAACAGAGGGGAGAAATTTTAAGAAAAAAACGCGAATTATTATTTCAACTGGTGGTAACTCTAAAAATAATGTGAATTTTTCAAAAATTCTAGTTGAGCCTATGTAGAGAGGTCTGAGCTATATAAATTCAAAATATTATTATAATAGTTCCATTTTTCACAAAAGGAGAACCTTTTGAAAAAAGATTATTCTAAGTTAATTTTTTGCCAAAATATTAAATTTAAAACAATTTTTTTTGTCAAAATGTCCTTAAAACAATTTTATGCACGTATTCTAATTTGAGTGACGCTAAATATCATGAAAATTATTCATTCTGCGATTTTTTTAAAATTATGGTTCCGAGCGTAGTCGGATACCTTAAATATTTTTAGTCTTTTTTCTTTTCCTAACCTCCTTTTTGGTTTTTTTGAGAAGAAATTCCGGTTTTTTTAACGACATTTTTTTCTCGAGACGTTTCGTTATATATATCATATAATCATTAGACTCAATGATCAGTTTCTCAAAAGTTGTAGTTTTGATACATTACCATTATTAAAGAATGATTCTGCATTATATACACATAGGATAGGAATTATAATTGCACAATGTTTACTTTGGTAAAGGAGACCATGTCACGTATTCACATTCTCATTCGGATTTTGTATATTATATAAACTTTTTTTTTGATAAATTTTAATTTGAGGTCGCATAACCTCCACAACAACAAGTAGACTGTTTTATGATACATAGTATGTCTCCCCAGAAGCAGGTCTATTTTATCTAAAATTTTCCCTACGTACCTACACATGATAATGTTTCTCAAGGGTGTCCAACTTCCGGCCCACAACGAAATTTTTTGCTGCCCGGTCAGCATATCGGCATACAATAATATATTATAAAATATAAACATTTCTCCAGAAACAGGAAATGTAGTAGTATAGAAGAGATGTCGAGTGTCAGGATATAAACGTTAATTTTGTTCTTATTTTTTGTTTATGTTTATTATATAATGTTTTATTTGAAAAAAAATTACATTGCTATGAATATTGATTTATTTTGCGGCTCACCTAAAATTTAACCTTGATTCTTTGGCCCAAGTTAGCCTTTGAGTTTAACATCCTTGGTTTAGCTGTATCGCATTGTACTAATATCAAAGTAATTTTCCATCTGATTTGAATTAAACGTATATTATAACGTATATGAAACGTTATAGGAAGGAAAATCCACTTAAAAGGTTTGGAGCAGTTATTCTCATCGAACAGCAATATATAAGCGCCACGTTTTCACAGTTTCAAAAAATATACACAGACTAAATTATTAGTATTCACAATCGTATTTCTAAAACCAGAGTAAGCATCACCTGGTTATGAAATAACCATATTTACAACTTCATTTTCATATCCAGGTAAATTAATTCCTATAATTTAATTAAACTACTCAAAAAAAATTTAATTTTTTCTTAACAGTTAAGTAAGTTAACTTTTTCATTTCATTTACTAAGTCTACTGATTAACACGATTTTTCATAGTGGATTGATTATTTTTTAATGCCTTATAAATTGGTAAATTGTAAATAATGTATAAGTGCATCCCAAATGATTTTACATTATATTTCCTACAGAAAAGACACAAAATTGCTACACCAGGAATAAATGCATGTAACAAAATGATATTTATTGGACAAATATATTATACTGGATATAACAAATGATTAAATTGTCAAGAAATGTAGGTGCATAGATTCTGAGAAATCAGTACCCTGTGCAACAACCTTTAGCAATAATAACAGGACCTATACGTGTTGGCATTCCGTCAAACAGAGATTGGATGGCATACACAGGTACAGATGCTCATGCAGCTGCAACACGATGCCACAGCTTATCAACTGTAGTGATTCGCTTATAGCTTATAGTGAAGAGTCAGTCACTCGGCAACCATGAGCCAGACATTTTCTATTGGCAAGAGATCTGGTTAACGTGCAGGTCAGGGGAACCGCCGAACATTTTCTGCATCAAGGAGGGTCCGTACAATACCGGCAACATGCACTCGTGCATTATCCTGCTGAAACTTCTCGCCATTCGTGCGCCCAGGTTCATCGTTGACCACACCTTTGAAGACGCTCCTGTCTGTGATGCAGTGTCAAGGGTAGCCGCAGCCATGATATCCGATCGGAGAGTGATTGCTGCAGTAAACGTCGCCGCACTGCTCATGCAAACACTAGGTGTCTTGCAAACGATCCCCATTCTGGACTCAGGGCTCGAGGGGCTGCACTACCCATTTTGGCCATGTGGGTAACATAAATGTCTTATCGGTGGCTATTGATAGGGCAACGTTGAGGTCCAGCAAGGTGATCCATATTACCATCCTGAATCCATTAAATCCATATTCTGCTGAGTGTCTTTATATCTTAAATTACATGAGCAGCAATACTGTGATACGACAAATCGCAATACCAGTACACTACAATTTGACCTTTATCAAAGTCAGAAACGAGCTAGTTTACACACGATGTATCACAACAACTTTTTACCAGGCAACAACGTTCAAATGCACTTTTGTGTATGAGAAACAGGCTGAATAACTTCATTTAAACACATTGTAGGTGTCGCTACCGGCACCTGCTTTGTCTGAATGCACTGAAAGGTAATCATTTGCATTTCAAAAGGTAAGTATCTTATTTATTTATTTATTTTTATATGTTAATGAAGACCTAAGAAAATGATTTGAATATTTATTTCATGAGAACAGTGTATATAATTAATTTTACAGCTGAATAACTTTGATTAATTAATTAGCTCTAATGGATTAAATTTCGCAAAATTGAGTATTTTGTTTATATATATCCCTTAATTTTCAATGTATTGATCCAAAATAAAATATTGCATGAAAAAAACTGCAGTAAATGATAATGCGGCAGATAAAGGGTTAACAAAGAACATTAATGGCCTTTATTAATGTTAACATATGTAAAATGCTTTTATTGCATATATGATAGAATACATAATCTTTTGAAAATTCAAATTTTGTTATGGGACCATTATTTTAATAATCATTTTTTTGTGTAATAACTTAAATAGAATCTCTAGATATGGGTTAGATAGTTGCAGTTGAAACTTTTAAATCTGAATTTTCTTGTTGATAACTAACATGCCCTATTCATTCATGGTAAAGGTTTATTTCTATTCTTTGCTACAAACTGCAGGTTGC
This sequence comes from Trichonephila clavipes, assembly GCA_019973935.1. Classification (NCBI taxonomy): domain Eukaryota; kingdom Metazoa; phylum Arthropoda; class Arachnida; order Araneae; family Nephilidae; genus Trichonephila; species Trichonephila clavipes. Next base: position 491,102 of record BMAU01001278.1, on the reverse strand, counting down.
AAATGTGTTTCTTGTATAAAATGTTATTTTCCAAATGCAAATTTTTGCAATTATTTGAACACTTGGAAATTAGTACGGGAAAGCACAAATAATTTACAATGCATTGACCAGTTTTTACGCATGATACATTTGATTCTGAGCACGAATATTGTATAAAAAAGAGACTACAAAACAATTAATAAAACTGTGAAAAAATCAGTGTTCTCTCTCGCTCTTATATCTGGAGATTTACATAGTATATGGTATTGAACTCTCAATTTTTTATTTTTATTTTGAGAAATATGTTTATTGTAGTTAACGTGAATTATAATCTTTTTTTTACTATTAGGAGTTTTATATAAATTAAGCATGCAATAGCACAAAATGTAGTAATTATTTATGTTGCATCACAGATTATAGTTTTTAAACTTTATTTTAAAGAAAATAATGCAATTTATTGTCGAAAACATTCCTTTAAATTCAGGATACAGCAGTAAAATTCACACAATAAGTTTTAGAAGGATCTCACACCTTCTACAACACTCAGACACAATTAGTGTTAAAAAATACAGGTACTTTATGTTAAAGATTATCTGTAAGCAACATCTTGATTGTTAAGTGAACAAAATGCTGAAGTAATACTGACTCAGTTTCGACTAGCGAGCACTATTTACATTTTGTGTGGCTACCTTCCAAATTTTTATCAAAAAATCCATTTACTTCACGCACCATGACGTTATAGACTTTTCCAGTAATTTTGAGAAGCAACCATATGGTCGCAAACAGGATAACCACCGAATGTTGTCACCAAAAATGATGCTATCTTGGCTGTATCTGTAGTACTTTGCCAAGTTCCCATTGAAACGTCATAATGATGTAAGGAACAATGCTTGCAAATATTACAGTTTTTATCACAAAATAAGTAAAATAAAAAGTAATATTAACTTATTAAACAGAAACATTTAAGTTATTCACATTATCTTAAGACGATATTAAGCACTAATTACACAAAATTCGTTGCAATGTACTATTGAGGTTTGATAGCGACAACCAAAGTTCATTATTAAATAATCGACATTAAGAATGCTTATGTTTTTCTACACACAATACATTTCAGAAAGACGTTTTTGGAAGAATAGTTGTCTTTGATATTTAAAAGAGTATCCTTTTAAGCAGTGTAATTATCCTGTTACTTATCATTCGGCTATTAAGTTGATCTAATAATATCTATTAATCTTTATTCAAGATTTTGATTGGTTGTCTGTAAAAAGAATATTTTATTTTGTTTAATGTCAAAAGCATTCAATCAATACAATTCAAAAGAATTCTTGTGCAAAAACAAAATTAATAGTACTTCAGTTGGATAGAACAGAAAGATTCTTTCATTTTAGAAGTATTCTGTATATCTCCATCACACTAATTACTCTAGAAGATGCGTTAAAATAAATTCACGTGTAAAAGCTAATTTTTGTGAATGACTTAATTTTAAAATGCTTTTTGAATTCACCTTTGAAACTCATAAAATATCTTAAAATGGAAAGATGACCAAGACAAGTAAAAAAACTTCTATTCAAAAAAGAAACTACTACCAATAAAAAGATCTTGAAAATATTGCAACAAAGTTTTGGAACTCATCTCAGAAAAACATAAGAATGTACAATTCAAAATTAACACTGGATTCATCATCCATAAATGTTCCTCTTTGGATAATGCTTTCACTCAGACACAAATGCTACAAAAGAATTACTGGAAATCTTATAAAACTGTATTCTTACTGCTACATAATAGCAATTTACTTATTCGCAATATACTTATTCCTAGCAATTGTGATATGGATGCACGAAATCAATGACATCAAATTAAATATGGGATTTTCGCTAAACATTGTTTCATCCCTCATGCTGCATTATTCAATGCTATGCCAGAAGAAAAACTTACGAATTCTTATACTTTTCGTAAAAGCGCACCTCAGTATATCATGGAATAACGCCGAAAGAAATTACAAGCATTTGGTGAATTGGATTCTCTTAATTGTTTGTACTTTGCCTTTTTTGTTTGCTACAATAGTTACATGTGTCAAATTTACGCAAGGTATAGGTTACCCTTTGTGGAGCTTTGGATATAAATTTCAAGATCAGCGATATAAAATAATTGTGCAATTTACAGGTGAATGCATATATTATATAGTGACTATGCAGAATCCTCTTTTGTCTACTGCATCTCTTTGCATTTTAATTCAACATTACGGACTGATTTTACATCAATTCAATGATAATTTAAAGAATGAGGATTTGAATGCAATTTCCACAAAATCCAAGATAGCAAAGTACTACGTTAAAATAGAAGATAAGATTTTTCTTTTAAAGGACGCAATTTCAAAATCTTTATTTGTTATATTGTTGAATAGCTTTTTGAATTTGTACCTCTCGCTATCTAGTGCTTTGCAATTTAAAATTCCAATATTTTCAATAGTGGGGTTTGTTAGCACTACTTTTACAGGGGTCATCATGATTTTTTCTTTAACACATTTTAGTTCGAAAATTCCGAATAACATGCTAAAAATCAAGAAAACGATTGGATCACTGATAGACAATCTTCAATTCAGTAACTCTTATAAAAAAAATGAAACAATTGTTTTTCGCAGAATGGAGAAGAAAGAAATTATTTACTTGTCAGCTGGTGGAATTTTCCACCTTAAGATGAGTTTTTTATTTACAGCAATTGGAACTATTTTCACGTACGGAATGATTATAATAAATTTAAAGTGATTTCAAACACAAAAATATATTGGTGGTGAAAATAATTTACATACTACTTCTAGGTAATTTCTTTCTAAAAAGGAGTATACTGTACTGAAATATTATTTTGAATATGTTAAATGCTTGTTAGAATTTGCCCTACTGATAAATCTAATATATATTATAAATGTGAAAGTTTGGGAAAGTCTTTGTGGGTCTTTCACGCAAGAACCATTTAATGGATTTTAATGAAACTTTACAGTAATATAGCTTATTCATCAGAATAACACATAGGCTATAATTTATACCATAGGCTATAATTTATAAAAATTTGTAAAAAGTGTCCAAAATATAACGCTATTTGTCAAGAAGGAAAAAATTCTGCCATCTGCAAGAAAAAAGCTGCAAAAAAGCCCACGTCAGCATATATCTATCTTCTGTTTGTGAAAAACTTTTTTTTTTTTGGCTACGCAAGGGAATCGCTTCTAATTAATTCCTGTGATTAGAATAATGCTTATTTTTTTTATTTCAGAATAAAACTAAGTTTTGAAGGGAGAGGTTGTTATAATCTCTCTTTATTTTAATGTTTTTTTATGATTTTATTATGCACATTTGGTAGTAAGAAGTTGATCTATTTTAAAAATAACTACTTTTATCGCTTCTGGTACTTAAAGTAAATAAACTTTCTCTTTCACACTACATCATTTGGACAAACTTTCATAATTTTTTGTGGTTAGTAGTTAATTATAACGCTGTAATTTTAATTGGATATGCAGATATTGCATTTTTAAGTATAAAACTAATTATAACTACTGCACTGTATTTTTTGCAGTGAGTGAGTGAGTGAATATTAACGTCGCACTGTTCAGCTACACGAGAGCTTTTGGAGACGGACCATGTGATTTTGAACAATGGTCAAGTGACGGGAACGACACTTGAGCTGGCACCCCCTTCTCCTAACTACCACACCACACCAACTTAGCAGGAATATTCTACCAATACTTAGCATTAATATTCTTTGAAATCCACTCTTCCAAGATATATGGCAGCACGGGTTCTATGATGAGTATTTTAGTGGGGAAGGCGAAAAGTTTTGTAGCAGATATTGCGTTTTCAGCGGATTGCAAAGATTATTATTTTTGTCGCAACAAAATAGTTAATGTCAAAATTTAAGTGTCTTATGGGTTTTGTCTGTTAATGAAGACCTTGGAAAATGATTTGACTACTTATTTTAAGTGAACGGTATACATAATTAATTTTACAGTGGAATATCTTTAATTAATTTATTAGCTCTAACGGATTAAATTTTCCAAAGTGGAGTATCTTGTTTATGTATATCCCTTAATTTGTACATGTAGTGATCCAAAAAAAATTGCATGAAAAAAACTGCAGTAAATTATAATGCGGTTGGATAAAGTATTAACGTGCATCGTTCCCCTACACGGCGGGTCTTACAAAGCTCTAATAAATCTCGAGCTACGAAAGTAGCTAGGCATTTGCCAACTTGACTCTATCGTTAATATTTCGCTATGTTTTTCATTGAATCGCTATTATAATTTAAGAAACGGCGTTGCTTGCGAATATTACAATTTTAAAATAAAATAAATACAACAGAAAGTAATATTCAGATATAAATTATTTACACTACTTTAAGCGTTCATTACGCAAAACTTTTAAGAATGTGTTACTTTTGCTGAGCAGAGATCAGCTTAGGGAGGTATTTTGGAAATCGACCCTCAAGAGTGTTACGAGGAATTATAAATTTAAAAATCCTTTTTATCGGCTATTAGATCTACATAGTTAAAATTTAACAAAGGTGTTTCTTTCTTTCTTATTTTTTGTTCAGCTGAGGTATGCAAAAAGCTTTCTTTGTTTAATCAGCAATTCACGTAAAATTAACTCAATAAAAACTTCTTTTTCCTTCAATCTGTGTTGTTTAATTTTTCAGTTCACCCGTGCGAAGAATGGGTATACCAGCTAGTATTAAAATAATTTTAAAAGAAACATCATTATTTAACATTATTAAAAATCCTTTTGAATACTTTTTTTTTGTATAACTCTAATTTGTTTATCAGTTCTTCTACAAGTTCTTAGTTCCTTATTTCTACTTTTTTTATGAATTGAGCTTTTAAACTTCAGCCTTAAATAATTTTTCGTGTAATGGAAATAAGTCTTATAGTTAAAAATTTTTCTTTTCAAGAAAACATCGCAGATTTTTTCTAAAGAGAAAAAAATGGTTTTATTTGCCATCTGATTTTATTTTCCAATTTAGAGTTAAATTGTTTTTTTTATTTTTTGATATTCTGAATTTTTTTTTAGATATAGATTGATAACACATTAGATATATATATTGTGATTCTTGAATATACGTAGAAAATTCATGTGTATGGTTTATGATCACATTTTTTGTTTTGAATTAAACCTATTTCTTAGGAATTCCTTTTATCAGATGAATTGTTAATTAATAAATTCTTGTAATATTCCTTCGTATTGAGAAATTCGACAGAAGTTAAAAACAAGCATGATGAGGTTTACATTCTGGCATATATATATATTTACCCATCTTATATCAAAGTGCAATTTTTTCCTATTGTCACAATATCGTAGGGGTATTGATCTTAAATTCTTTTGTATTTTTGAATAATATACTTATTTTCAAAAAATGAACTATGAAATAAAATTCCCTCTCTAAGATATATTTCAAATTTAGAGAAGTAAAAATTGTTTACTTTAATTTGAAAATGGATTATTTTATAAAAAAAGTGTTATACATTTGATACAACTCCATTGAAGATGCATATTTCCTATTATTATGTTAAAAATTAAATTCCTAAGATTAATGTGCTACTAGTACGTAAATTGCTCTTTCAGAATACATTTTTAGTATTTTTTGAAACTTTCTATGACATCGAGTAAATAATACAAATTTTATAGATTCCGAGAAATAAATTATTACCTTTGATAATATGTAATCCTTTCGAATCCTAATCGGATTTGTTATTGAGGCATTATCTCACAATGTGTATAAAAAATACCATAAGAAATTTAATTTAAGAATTGCTAAAGACAATACGAACGGAATTTCTTAAAATTTATTATCCCAAAATAATTCTTCTGCAACCTGAAAACTGCCATGAACTGATAATTTATTCTTGATTATTTCCACCAAAAAGGTTCACAGTGTGTATCTCATCTTCAAATGTTTCTCTCTGGATAATTCTGACATTCAACTTTACAATAATGAAAAAATCTGTAAGAATTTTGTTAACTTTATCTCACACACACACATTTACTATTTTACGATAGCACTCTATTTGTCTGCAAGTTACATAATTATAGTAAGTTCGCAGCATCTTTCCTGTGTGCTATGTAATCAGGTTTTGTCTTACTAATTGTTGATACTGTCAATCATTTTGTGGTTTATTTTACAATGCAAAAGAAAAAAGTTGCTTATTTTATTACAGTTCTTCAATCGTGACTTCAATATGTCACTAAAAAACCCTAGACAATTTGTAACAAAATTTATTTTGCTCATAATTTGTACATTTCCTGTCTATCTTTGCCCTTTTTAGCATATCTTATGCATGGAAACAAGCCTCTCACTAACTACTTGGCTTCACAGAAAGAAATTAATGATGATTTGTGTTTTAGAGTGAATCGTTATCGAATATTTTTCTAATGGCTTCTCTCTACTAATGGTTTTAAATAGTATATGGAATTCTCTAAAATATACCAGAATATATATTTTAGAAAAACTAATGAATTCGCACAATAACATCCAGAGACAAATTTACATTTTGAAAAACACTTTATCTGCACCATTTTTTGTGATCTTGTTAATTAGTTTCTATGACTCATACGTTGACTTGTCTACTGTCTTGTACAAAAGTGTTTCATTGCTCTTTTGAGTACAGTTAGGTTGTAATGTCTTTCCGAGTGTTGTCTCCATGCTCTTTGTAACACTTTTCGATGAAAAGATTCCAGACTGCATGATGAGAAAAAAAAACAGTTGCATTTTTAAGAGATAAATACGATTTTAGAAGTGCCAGCAGAGGAAAAGAAGTGATTTCTTCAAATATAAAAGAGATATATAGTTTACTTTTCGGCTGGTGGTATAGTGGATTTCGAGAAGAAATTCTGATTACTAGCATCTTTTTAAGCACATTGTTAACAAATATTTATTCTTGTTACATTAACCTCAGAATATTATTTTGTCCCGGTCCGAAGGTTACGAGAGTGCGACAGGGTTAGAGGAAAAAGCAGATATGATTCCATCTTTAGCACTTTATGAAATATACAAGTTTATAGCTTAACTCTGAGAGCAATAGGAAAAATCCTAACTCCTAACCGAATGCACTAAATTATTGAAATTCACTTATATGGACTAAAAGCTCCTTGTTTTACGATCCTTCTCTAAACCAGATAGCTCGATCAACTCAAAGATTGTTTACTTTGTGGCGGTGTGATATCTGTATGAACTAGTACCAACATCACGTGAAGACGATCGTTTTGGCGTGATCGGTTAAGTACTTGCATTCGTTCGCAACGGAAGGTACCCAGAACGGACCTTCCTTCCTTCATTGGTGACTCGGACGTGATATGAACCGCACCATCTATCCACCGCAAAAGCAACCAAACCGTCAAACATTGACGCAAATAAGCCGTTATTTCTGAAAGCCGTCTCACACAAATGACACAATTCTAAAGCCGTCACGTACGAATGACGAAATTCTTAAGCCGTCTCACACAAATGACGCAATTCTTAAGCCGTCACGCATGAATGACGCAACCCACCAAGTGACGCCTCTGCTTACATGCTCGCCACGAATATGGTATCGTTCGTTCGCCTATTCACCGAAACACTGGCAGGAGAGTATCTGGCGATGTGATATCTATATGAACTAGTACCAACATCACGCGAAGATGATCGTTTTGACATGATCGGTTAAGTACTTGCATTCGTTCGGAACGGAAGGTACCCAGAAAGAACCTTCCTTCCTTCAACTTCCACAATTCCTGGCGGATTCTACGTCGCCTGTTAATCTCAAGACGCGCGATTAGCCAATCACTGTTCACCTTTTCTAATGCTTGGATTTAGCTCTTAACGATCAACGATTAACCATTATCCCTACAAATGAACGACAGGCATTTAAATAGTAGTTACATTTGCGTAAAAAAAAGTTATACATGTCTCCAACATGTTTCCCCAGACAATAACAGTATAAACTATTTTTTTCCAGCAATCTATATTACATTATATAATTGAAATTATGATCGAATCAAGCGTATATATACTGTACTAGCCATTATCTCCTGTATCATTGTGTATTACATGATGTTATATGAATATATGTTACCTTTTTAAGTCATTGCTATCTATGATCGAGAGATAAGTTTTTAATTGTATTCGAAAAAACATTTTTTTTATCCTCGCCTCTTGATTCAAAAAGGATATGACTTGAATTTATAAACGGGAGAAAATTAATCTATTTCACCCACGTATCTCGTGGTCCCATCTGAAGTCGATTTCTGTAAAATACTTTTTTACCCCAGCGAAATTTTACCCAACAAAAGAAACGTGTCACCCATATTTCAAGTCGGTATATTCTGGACATCTCATGATGAAAGAGTGAGTGAGTGAATGGACCATTTTTCTACAGCAAAGATATATAAATAGATTGCATAATTGAAATGGATAAAATGAAACTTTACATTTATAAAAAGTATTATAAAGTGACCAATTGTCCTCCTTTAGGGAGGACAGTTTATTTTTTTATAGATTCTGTCTTTCCTCGAAAAGTACTTCCTTCTACTTGTTCTCCTTTCCTATATTTTAAAACTTATCTGTTAATCTCTGTTTTCAGAGATGCCAGGCTGAGCTGTTATGTGTCATGTGCCAGAGCAGTATGAATTATCAGAGATATTAATGTATTTTGTACATAATTAGGGTTCTTTTTTCCACAGAATGATTCAAAAAATTTATGGTGAGTTAATCTAATGCAATTTTTATCTCTTTTCTGTAACAGAAACTCAATTTCGAGCTCAACTCTTATTCTTAAAGCATATTATAAAGACGGAAATGTTTTAAATTATACTTTTTTATATAATGATCTACAGTTTTAAATAATTGCGTTGTAGAACATTTTGCAAGCCTTTATTAATTTCAATTTAACAAGTGAACTTTTATTTTTGTTTAACGACAGAGAAAGAATGAAGCTCTCTGAAATTTGGTAGAAAAAAGCTCAATAAGGTATTTGATATGAATTTTGGGATTTTGGTTAGTGCAAGTAAAAACGCATAAGTCTGTTTGGACTACTACTTTATCAATGCTATATATTTTACAAGTATGAAAACTGTACCAATACCACCATTAAAAACGATTTAAGTTGGATGAAAAATGATATTTATTAATTAGATTACAAGAGTGTATCTTTTCTTGTACATTAAAAGTCTAAAAAAACTTTCTTGTAATAAATAAATACCTCTATATATTAAAACATCAAGGGTTACAATATTGTTTTTAAATTGTAGGAAATTTCATGCAAAAATGTTTTTAAAGTTTGAAAAAAAGAATTATCTTAACAAATCAATAAATTAGATTCCAGCTTGACTCCATATTTATAAGAGCTCACAGTGAAGAAAATTGCTCTGGGAAAGTATCCGGTCATAGAATTTCAAAAACAAATCTAAATGTGCACGAATCCAACTAAAACAATAATGAGTAAAAATAAATCAGAAAATATTACTTCAATTAATGTTCCTCTTTGGATTATTCTGTCAAATACTGGCTGAAAGAAGAAATGATTTATTATGAACGTTCTGAAATTTTTCTCTCACTTTTTAACAGTAGTGTTTCCTTTATTCGTTATTTGGTTGTTTTTGGTTTTCACGAATTACATATTTAAAACAAGGACAAAAAGGAAAATTTCGCTTATCTGTTAGTAGTTATTTCCCTTTTAGCGTTATGGGTTTCAATGTTTTCTGAGAGAAATGACTTACAAGTCCTTATATATTCAGTGAAATTCCATTTTAGAGTATTAAGAAGCAATCATGTAATCTATACACATTTTTAGACGTAATTTTTACCGTTATTTGAATTTCATCGCTTCTTCTGGGGACAATTTATACATAATTGGCGTATAAGGAACTTAAAAAATGATTAATGGAAGTTGGGATATATCATTCAAGATAAAAAAAAAAGCAGAATTTGCTTTTACGTCTCATCACATTCGAAATATATGAGTATAATAAATGATTACAAATACATTGAAAAGAAAATTGATCTTTTAATTGAAATATTACTGATGTTATTGCCGTTCCATTTATCCGCTTGCTTTTTCAATTTGTACACTGTATTACCGTTTTCTTTTCAAAACACAATCCTGTCTGTTTTAGTCTTGCAATTGGTTAGTAATGACTCATCCGGTGCATTTAATATAATAATCTTGTTAATGCTGTTTAGCTGTAAAATTCCAGAAAATATGGTGAAAGTAAGAGGAACGTTAGGATTTGTGTAATCGATAAATATTTAGAAAGTATTTAGAAAAAAAAATCATTTACTTGTCAGTCGGTGGTGTTGCGGATCTTACGAGAAGTTTTCTTTTGTCAGCTTTTGGAACTCTTTTCTTTTATGGATTATTGATTTAAATCTTAAAATAAACTTCAAAATTTATTTCCAAGTTATCCGCCCTTTACTGAAAGGAAAACAAGTGTGGAATGATGTTTTCCTGTTTCAATCATATCTGCGATTTTAAAAAAAAATAATAAATCCACCAGCGTGTTCGCTAGTCCTTTTATGTACGAATTATTAATCTTCAAATTCAAGTGAATATCAAAAAGCACTTTCAAAATATATATCATCGAACTACTTTGCATTAATCTTGTCGTAAAATTAATTCAGGACTCAATTTTCTTATTTGCACTGACTCACTCTTTTCACTCCATTGTTTGCGTAGCGTAAACTTTACAGAAAACTTGTAGAGGCGCAGTCTGTTTTGTGCTACCTAAACTGTGATATCCACTTTTCTTATGTTCGGGGCCATAGCGCAAATCTCGGCAATGATAGAGCGGATCAATTGGCCAAAGAGGCAACTTGCCAAGATATGAACCTTTTGATGCCTGTGCCATTGTCCCACTGGAAGCATTTAGCTTGGGAAAGAACTGTTTCTTCCTAGAACACCGAATTCTTGGCCTCGTCTAAAGCTTTGTGGACTAAAAAGATTTTTTCCGACCATCTATCAATGGATTAAATGTAAGAATTTTGTTACTGATTTCAAGTTATCCCAGATTCTAACAGAAATTTTAATAGCAATTTATCTAGATTTAATTTAATTGCTAGTGATGTTTGTTCTTGTGTTCAGGATGCTGAAACTGTGGAACATGTATTGTTGTATTGTAAACTTTATTTCTGTAAAAGAGATAATTTTAGAAAGGAGTTGAAACGCTTAGGTATTTCCTGTACACCTGTTTGGTCTTTGTTGGTCAAATGTACTGAGAGCCTAAATGTCTTAAGAAAATTTGTTTACTGTATAGATTTTTAAAGTTTGATTGGTACCTTCCCCTTGTATATATTTGTGCATTTCCACTCTTCCTTTTTATTTTATGTTTTTGCTTAAAGGGTTTTTTTTCCAAATTTGTTTTAAATGAAATAATTGTGTCACCACTTACGTCTGTAAGCCTTATGTTATGCAATGCGAGAATGATGAGTTTTGCAAATAAATAAATTAAAAAAAATATTTATATATGTATGTGCATTTTTTAAAAAAAATCTGAAGTAATATTTCCCTTTTGTAAGTGCTGTATAAAATAAAATTCATTTGGTTATACACTTATAAAGATAGAAGATTTCATACATTCCTAATCATATTAATTCAGTTAACCAATATTTGATATGCGAAGTTTTTTTTTTATCGAAACACTGTTACTACGATAAAAGTTAGAAACAGTTTGTAAATTAGTTTCCAAATTAAAACACATTATTATGTAATTAGTAAAAATTTTATTCAATAAAAAATTCGAATTTCAAAACCTTTGATAATGTCGTATATAATAAAATTAAGAATTTATTATAAACCTTATTTCACACAATAAATAAGAAAATATATGAATAATACATGACATTTCTGCAAAGGAACATTAGTGCAGAAAAAACATTAACTATTTTGTAAATAATTTTGTATTAGAATACTTTTAAGTAAGACCATGTATTAGTGGATTAATCTCAACAAAACATTTCAAATATTGTTTCATTAACTTTATAATGTATCTCATTTTCATCAAGCTTCTTTTAAACAATTTGTAATAAATTAAATATCGTAAAACTAAATTGAAAATAAAAACCTTTCTCCTTTTCATTAAGAATTAATATTATTATATATTATGCAACCATATAGAAAAAAATATAGATTATTATACTATACACACATCAACACAAATTATGAAATGGTCTGAAGAATGTTTTTTATACAAAACAATACACTAATGTTTTTGTCTTTATTCTACATCAAATTATTTTGCGAAATCAAACAATGTATTCCATAAATATTAACTTTTCACATTTTCATAAGAAAGCGTAATTAATCACAAGCATAAAAAAATATTAATTGATTACTAGTTTTGTTGCCTGATTATACATTGCGTGCACATCATTGGATTATATGCAATCTACTTTATTGCTGGTTAATTCTCATTGGTTCGGATTAAATGTATAGGAAGGCAAGTCCTGTTTATCCTTTTTACCTCAAAAGCATATAGTTTTTTACATCCTATTTTACATTATGAAGACAGGTTATTCTGGGTTTTTACGCCATGATTATACAAGGAATTTCACTCAGGAATCACAAGGAATTTTCTTTATTATGTTTGCACTGACAATGTTCTAGTAGTATTTTTTTAACAAATTATAAGAGCTGGATACTGTTTTTGCTTCTATTATAGTCACCAAACCAGTTTAAACCCCAGGCTCAAGTGTGTTAAAGGATGAATGGTAGCCATTGAGATTCTCAGGAGATAATACTTGCCCTTTACAATAAAATCATTTAAAAAGGAATAATTCATATTTTATTGTAATAATTTCAAAAAGCTAAAAATAATATTATAATCAAATTCGTTCAAGTGCTAAGGGATATAAAATCCCTACAACCATGCAGCAGTCAAATAACAAATAAAAAAACGATAACATTGTACTTCAGAAACAAACTATATTAAAGATTAATAAAAACAATTACCTTTGCGTGAGTATCTAAAAAATTACTTTTACTGGAAAAATGAAACATCGCTTCGTACCTTACAATGCAGTTGATATCCCTATTTGGATTTTATACGAGCTCAACAAGTTAAATGTAGGTAAAAATATTCCAAAATATTTAACCTATTCGTTCTTCCTAAGTTGGATTGAGGTATATTTCTTTGGAATATATTTTCTATCAGTGTTCATGAAAGTTTGCATCCAGTATAAGGATCCAAGTTTAGTCTTTTCTATTGCACTCGTTAATTTTCTGTTTTTATTTTGTGGTATTCAGTTTTACTCCAAAGTCAGAAATTGCAACAAGTCATTTATACAAGAAAGACTCGCCATTGGGACTTAGACTATAAATAAAAAATGGAATTGTGCATATAAATGTTTTATATATATTAACTGTAATTTCTTCTTCACCGTTATTTCTTTCTGCTTTACACATTGTATATACACCACATATAATGTACGACTACTCATCTATTTTTTATACGGATACAGAGATACAGATAAAAAATTACATATTATGTTATGTACTTCGGTACATACGCTTATTATTCGACTTTTACCAAATAGTCTTTAACGGTGACTTTATCTTTTTGTTACATCATGCATCGGTGTGGACATCTTCATCAATATAACGAAGTTCTAAGAACTACACAAATGCACCTGGGTTCGGACGGCAGCATTGAAATCATCAAAAAACATTCAAAATTGGTCAATGACTTTTGTTTTTAAAAGACATCTTCTTAGTTCCGCTAATTGTTATTCTGCTTATAAGTTTTCTCCTAATATACGCAGCTATAGATTTTCTGCAAAACACAAGTGGGGCTCAATTAATCTTGTTCACTGTCGAATTCATTTCTAATCTCTTCACAGGAACTGAGATTCTTTCTTCCATTACGAAGAATATTTCGAAAATTCCGGAATATACATAAAAGATAAAGGCAACTGTGGAACTTATGTTGGATGAGAATACGTTTTTCAGCACAAATGAGAAGAAAGCTCAGTTCTTTCTAAACGGAATAGAAAAGAAATGTGTTATTTATTTATCAGTCTGCGGCATGGTTGTTCTGAAAAGTAGTTTTCTGCTTTCTTCATTTGGAGCTCCTTTTACTTATGGAATACTTACATTTCTGTATCATAATAATACAAAATGTAATGAGAGAGAGATTCGCTGAAAGATATTCATCACATAGTATTTTCAATGGCATTCATTCATATAGTCTTTTATTGCCGTTTACGTATTTTGAATTTAAAAAGTATCTGGTACCTCTATACGAATGTAAATAAAAAGGTAAAAGGTGTTTTGCAATTTTTCATACCAAGGTATGGCAACGACGCTAGTTTCCAGCGTTGAATGAGGTGCTGTCAGCAACACTTTTGTACAACGTGCCACTTGTCTTTCTTGGTACTCATTGAAGTGTAGGAGAACGTTCAAAATGATAGCTCCTTTTCGATTTGCGCCAAGGAGGAAAAATCAAAGTTATTCGCTTTTTGTTTGCTGGATACTAGCTATCCCTTACATCACTATAACCTCAGCAACGACGACCTTCAGAGGTGGACGTCGATGGATCGCCCAAACTTGTGTAGTCACATTCGTACTTTCTTCCTTGTTTTAAGCACTCTACCCATTCGTAGATCTTGCTTTGCGATAAACAACTGTCACCATACTTTTTTCTGTGGGTTTCACACCTTGCACCAACAAAAAGCGTATCTGACCTTCCTTCCTCCTTAGTGCAGATCGACAATGGAGCTTCTACATTTAACGTTTTGCTACACCCCAATGACTGCGAGGAAAGACGCGTGACACGTTGTATACAAGTGTTGCCGACTACTCCTCACTCAGCGCAGGATACTAGTGCTGTTTCCAAACCCTTGAAAGGGAAATTGCAAAAGTCCTTTAGCTTTGGAATTTCCCTAGTAAGAAATACTAATTCTCTCTCTCACTTCTTGAAAACTATTTTTTAAAAATTTAAATTTAAATTTATGAAATGCATATGGTGAGAAAAAAGTTTCTTGTTTTATTTGATCTCTTTTACCTTAAATGATTTATAACGTACATTTATTCAGAAGACCTCATTGTACAGATGTTAATAATTTACTATGATTTTCCTGTTGTTGTTGTGACTAATACCAATTGCTTGATGAAGTCAGGTCGAGGCCCACGAAATTCACTGCGGCTAAGGGCTAGAATTTTTACGCCTGTCGTTAGCCTTAGCTTTGAGCAACATGCAGGTGACAGTACGATTTTGCTCGGTTCCGCCCCAATTTAGGGGGAGGAAACCCTGGGGTTGGTCAAGGGCCTCCCACCTCTCTTCCCCTTCCCTGTGCTCGACGGCTATTCAGAGTACCCCCATTCTGTAAAAGCACTATACATTTACAAACATCCATGCCTTTTTCGGATTCGAACCCAGTCCCTATGGCCCAGCAGTCAGCGTCGCTAATCACTATACCGGTTGGGCGATGAAACTTTACTTAATTTCATGTGTTATTACAGATCTTGATTTATTTTTACATGGGAATATTTTAGTTCTCAATCAAATATCTCATTTCCAATTAAGTTATTAAATTGGGTATTCCATTGAAAGAATTCAGTTTTACATTATTTGTGTCACACACAAGATTACATGAAAAACTCTCAATGGAAGCTTATTATGTTCTACAGAAGAATACTTTCAAGAATATTTTTATCTGTGACCTCAAAGATTTTTAAAAGAGTTGAAATCCATTTACATAACTTTTCTTTTATACGTTATTATTTTACTCATCAAGCCATATTTTTGTGCATTATAACGTATCCATTACTGCAAAATCATGTTGAAATTCTACCTCAGAATAGTCTAGAAACTTTATTAATATTCTTCAGTAAGTGCTCAAAGTATTTTGTCTGCAACTTCTTTTGCTTTTTCTCACTTTAGAGAATTCGCATATTGCATTTGAATACATCACTTTTTTTTATCTACATTACATGTTATTCATTGGAATTAATTATTTCATTACTTAATCTTACATTAATCTTACTTTTAATTAAATAGAAACATCATTTTATACCTCTAAACATAGTTTCTTCTTCCTTTCTTGAATGGTCATTTTGTATGCAATAAATATGACAATTAATGTATAATACAGGGGTGGGTATACTTTTCTAGGGCAGGGGAATTTTTTTAAGGTGTGGGTATAGCCATTCTATATTAAAACAGTATATATTTTTTCTTTATACTGGTTTTAGACAGTGAACACCTTTTTTTAAAAAGTATGAATTATTGTTTTCTATAAAAACACGAGGAACACAAAATTTTCAAGTTGAATAATTGAACAACCACGAGTGACTGCTAGACTGTGGACGCATTCGTTTTAGCGAGCAGAAAACATACGTGATCCGATGAATCTAAAACCGGCGCATTACTTAATCCGTTCACTATTGAGTCCCACACCCTTGCGGGACATGACATCAACACAAGAACGCAAACTCGTGAAAGCTGGGGTGTGAGATGATGTCTCAATAGCCAATCCCGAGCTATCATGGGAACAGTTTATCATCAACATTTATTTTCTACTTCAGTCGGCGTGTGGGGAAAAATTCATGAACACGGCTGGCGTCGCAGTGATCGTTTTTCCCCTACAGCGGCAGTGAATGCATTAAGCGTCACTGTTCGTTCCAATGAAGGTACACGGGTCATATATACACATTTATAGAATCATTTGCTTAAGTTCGTACAGTCACATTGATTGTGAAAAACCTATTCTCCAGTCTAGCTGGTGTCGGTGTTTCATAAATGTTTCTTTCATTATGTATATCTTGTTAAAGGTGGTCACCCAAAAAGTCTTGGGTGTCTACCGGTAGATTGCTGGTCGACTTAATGCCCATACTCGATATAATACTTTAGTTAACTTTTGTTCCTTTTTACACAGTTTTTTTTCTCTACGCAGCGAATATAATTTTCTAATTTCCCCTTTCGGAAAAATATCGTAAAGAGAATTACGTGAATATTACTTTTTTCATTCTAAATACAAATTTTGTTATCCATAATAGGAAAAAATAACATAAAGATAAAATAATTGATCGTTTTTTACAGCTTATCACCATGCTTTGCCAAATAATGCTTATAGATCGTAGCATTAGGTAGAGAAATCAATTTTAATTTGCTGCTTTGGGTAAAAGAAATCGATTGCGAGGATCTTTTAAAATAAAGAGTTTTTTGGCTTTCTTAAATAGAGATCAAAGTAAATTTGAAACGCTTGATATACACATTTTTGGCTTAATCTACACCCTTTTAATGGAGACACAAATGTTTCCTTAATGGAATAAATACTCCATTGTTTGATAAATAAATTACATTTATCTAAAAAGGAGTTTGATTTTTTTTTTATGGAACATCTTTTATAAACAACTGACTTCAATAAGAAGAGCCACATTAACGCAATTTTTCTAACATTCCTAATACATATTTTAAATAATCCTTTCATTTTTTTACTTAGGGAACAAATTTGCATTGCAATGTAGTTTTAATGACATTTTGTAGCTTTTTTTGAACAAACAAGATCAAAGGAAAACTACTAATAATGCTTTATTTCTGTGCGTTGTAGTGTATTCTTCGTTATTCTTCGTTGTAAAAAGTCAACTATTGAATTATTAAACAATCTCATACATATTATTACATCAATATGATTTAAAAATTAAAATCTTCTTATTGTTCATGAGAGTCTGTGCAGTATTCCATCTAGAAAAAATGAAACACTATTATTTTAATTTATTTCCCCGAAAACATTTTACGGGAAGGTACATCTGCACATTCCTCCAAAGGAACTGTAACATTTTTGACATTTGTCATTTCAGAAGACAAATTTAAGTTTAATAAAGCGTTTTAGAAAAGGTGATATTAGGAAACTATACTGAAAGGTACTTATGTTCTTAAGACTTCAATATGGATTACAGAACAGCAAAAGAAATTACCTCAATAAATGTTCCAATGTGGATTATACTTTAACTTCATAAAAAGGAATACAGTCGAAGTTTTCAAGACTTTTTCAAATATTACTCATACTATTTTGTTGCTGCACTTCATCTTTGTTCAATATATTTATTCTTAATTGGTTGTAGGTCATCTTTCTATTCCTTGGATAAGAAATTGGGGTTCGCCTTCATTTTCATCAATGTTTTGGCCATTGCGTTGTATTACACTATGCTACATCAAAGGAGAAAGTTAAAGAATCTCATACATTTCGTAAAGTTCCATCCGAAGTTGACAAAAAGTTATTTAAACAAGAACTACTCATGCTTAAAAACACTAATTGTTGTAAGTGCTTATGTTTTGCCAGTGTTCCTGGCTTCTGTGTTTGCTTATCTCACTCAAGATGCAGAAGGCGTAACTGAATTTTGGACTTTGGGATATTATATTAAAAGCAAAAGACATCAAATACTGATAAATTTCGTTGGGAGCTATGTATATTATTCTGTTTATGTAACATACCCATGTCTCTTTGCATTATCTATGTTGGTTCTCATCCATCGTTGTGGAATTCTTCTTTTTAAATTTAACAACGATTTAAAAAACATTGATTTCATTGTATTTTCTGCAAAATGCTCTGAATTCGCCAATGATTACAATGTAATTGAAGAGAAAACACGTCTCTTGAGGGAAGTTTTCTCAACTCCTTTGTTTATAATTTTGTTGAGCAGTTTCTTTAATTTGTACATTGCTTTGTCCTTTAGTTTGAGGCAAGAAGTTCCATTGTATTTAATGGTGGATATAAGTAGCAGTGTGTTTGCTGGAGTCTTTGTTATAATTTCTTTGACAATTTGTAATTCAAAAATTCCAGAATATATGCTGGAAATAAAAGCAACTATCGGGGTACTGATTGATAAGCATAAATTTGGCAAATTAATGGATAGAAAAGAAATCGACGTATTCGAAAGAATGGAGAAAAAAGACATAATTTACATGTCAGCCTGTGCATTGGTTAATTTTAGAAGGAGCTTTCTGTTAACATCTTTTGGTACCCTTTTTACTTATGGATTACTCCTTGTAAATTTAAAGTGATTTTCAATGCTTAGAAAACGAAATTCTTATTTTTTTATGCTCTTTAGTTTAGTTAATTGTTGGATAGCTTTATTGATTTTTATTTATACTCTGTTATTTACTGGAATATACCTTTAAAATATTTTTGATAAATATATATGAAATAGAGAGAGAGATAGAAGCTTTGTAAAAACTAATATAGAATTTTAAATATATATTTTTATTTTTACTTTATTTTAAATATAATTTTCTCTAACATTTTGAGTTTAAATTTCAACATATTTATGCTTTAAAAAACATAGCTCTTTTTAATGTTTCTTTTTTTCTACACTTCAAGGAATGCATTTATTATGCTATTGCTATTATTGATGGTAGAGGATGATTATGTATAGTGTTATAGAAAAGAAGGAATTAAGAATATTGATTAATGAATTACTTATATGTATATATTGTGAAAGATGAAGGAATTTTTACCAAACATTTGTTGTTTTTCGCGATATTGATGCTCATATGGTGGCCATGATCCCATGACTGTTATGCGAATACGAAATTGACGCGCCGAGGAAGTATATTTTAAACAACATGCAAGAACTCAATAGTTCTCAGACAGTAACACCGGATTGGAA
The DNA here is from genome assembly GCA_019973935.1 of Trichonephila clavipes. NCBI lineage: Eukaryota > Metazoa > Arthropoda > Arachnida > Araneae > Nephilidae > Trichonephila > Trichonephila clavipes. Next base: position 471,502 of record BMAU01001278.1, on the reverse strand, counting down.
TAACGCGTTGTTGGTGTGGCTTTGCAAGATTGCATAACTATCTCAGTACCTGTGTCTGGAACTTAGCTTAAACCGATAAATAACTACACGGACATTGTGACAATATCTGCATCACCGTGAGCTATAAATATGGCGTTGATCAGTGTGGTTTCATTTGATGTTGGAGCAAGTGCAAATGCATTAACAATGTACACTGCTATGTCCATGATTGCTTTAAACGACAAGCAAGACAAAGATCTTCAGCCTCTAAAACCCGAGTGAATAGACGTGATGATTGCACAGAGAGTGCGTCTATATCTGCAGGACGGTGATGACCTGCCAGCACGATGATTACTGTTGATACTTAATTTAACGTTTCTGTAAGTACAGGAGCACTTAGTGTTGCTTCCGGTGGCAGTCATGGACACAAATATTTGTTCTACGTACATCTTTGTGATTTGCGTATCCTAATGCAAAGCACAGAGGTTATACTTTCTGCTTGAATTCGCCATAGTAAAACAGGTCCACCATCTAAAGTGATGATATTGGTAATCAGTGTTTTCACATATTGTTCACTTATTGATGTCCTAACTCCTGTATATAAAACAATTTACAGTGGTGGCAAAAAGTCCTGAACACACTCATTTTTTAGCGCAATTTTTGTGTTTGACTTCATTTTTCGTTGTGAAATTATCACACTATCTTAAATATTTTTATTGATTTTAATGTATTTTTTGATGCTGATTTCAAATCTACTGCTAGTTTCTTAATGATAAAATATTTTTTGTAGTAAAGCTGCCTGAACACAATAATGTGAAACATGTGCAGAACAAAAAAAAACAATATAGAATAACATAATATGCAAAGAAAAATAACACGAAAATTGAAAAATACGGTATATTTAATATATATATATATAAGCATTTTGAAAATTACATTGTTGTCACATGTCAGAAAATCAATATTTTATGGGCCAGCCGTTTGCTTTAATTACGGCTTTGGCATGGAATGCACCAATTTCAAAAGAAGATCTTTCGTGACAATATGGTTGAAGGAAAATATTAAAGCTTCAATTAATTCACGTTTGTTTGAAGGTTTTTTCTTTGAAATTTCATAACCAATTTTAAACCATAAGTTCTCTACCGGATTAAGGTCGGGAGACTGACTGTCCTGGCCAGTTCATTCTATTCACAGTATGGTCTTTCAACCATTTCTGGACTACCTTTGCACGATGACAAGGGGCGTTATCGTCCTGAAAAATCCATGACTGATTCCCAAAAAGATCTCTCGCAGTTGATAGCAATTTATTTTGTAGTATTTCAATGTAATCTATGGCTTTCACTGTTCCTCTAACGATGTGAAGTCTTCCAACACCATGAGAAGACATACAACCCCATACCATCACATTTGTCGGGTGCTTTACTGTGGGCTGTAGACGCTGAGGGCTGAATTCCTCATGAGTGCGTCGTCTTACATAGGTACTACTTTGGTTGCCAGAAATACAAAACTGACTCTCGTCACTAAATATTACCTTTTCCCAGTCTTTAATAGTCCATAATGAATGTTCTCTTGCCCACGTCAATCGCCTCTTGCGTTGAAATTTAGTCAGTAATGGTTTTGGGCGCGCTTTACAACCTCGTAACCCAATTTCCAGCAGTCTTCCTCTAACAGTTCTTGGGCACACACTCACATTTGATGTCTAAGTCCATTGCTTCAAAATTTGCGAGGAATTAAGCTTTTTGTTTGAAAGTGAATTTCTGTGCAATAACCTGTCTTCACGTAAAGATGTTTTTCTTGGTCGTCCTGATCGCCCCTGTCCGCAATAAAATTTGTTTCAGAAAATCTTTTCAAGGTTCTCACAACAGTAGAAAAGCCACATGGGTACTGGGCAATTTGGCGCATAGAATAACCTTCTTCCTTCAAATGTATTATTTTGTACCTTTTATTCTTAGGCAGATATGAAAATTTAGCCATAATTCCAATATTTTCCACAAACGCACTTCAAATTGCATTCAAAACACTATTTTCCACAAGCACACAACTGCATTCAATACAATAAACCACGTTTCACCTTTTTCTTTCAACCCTTTATCGCTACTTCTCTCTGGTTAGTTGAAATAGCGGAGCATTTCATTGGTGGAAAACACACTCACTCATTCTTACAGTGACCTTGTGCTTTCTTGTCAAGGTTTTTTTCAACATATCAATGGAACTATTTACTTTAAATGAAATCTACAAACAGATTTGAAATCAGCATGAAAAAATACATTATAATCAATAACAATATTTAAGATAGTTCGATAATTTCATAACGAAAAATGAAGTCAAACACAAAAATTACACAAAAAAATGAGCGTGTTCAGGACTTTTTGCCACTACTGTATATTCTTATTTTATATATTGAACATCTTGCAAAAATTATGAAAATGTAATGTGTGTCTTAATAAAGATTTAAATGATTCCTACGTATTTGTATTTTGAATTTACATGCATATGTTCGGCACGTTGCAGATATAAGAAGCGTGTATATGTGAGTAGATATATAAAATATAAATAAATCTTAGTTAATTTTACACAAATATAAAAGTCTCTATTTCTTTTATTTCAGGTTTTGAGTAATTTTTTTTAAAAAAACTTTTTGAATTTTTTTTTCATGTTTTCATACTTCATATTCCATTATTTATTTTCAATTTACTATTCTGAAAAACTTGAAGAATTTAAAAAAAATTAAACTGTGTGGTGAAATTATTCAACTTCTTTTCTTGTTTCCTGATTTTCTATTTCGTATATTGAAATAAAATAAATAGCATTTTTTTGTGTCAAATTATGCCAAAATCTTTTTATTTATCAACTAATAAATTTGGTTTCAACTAGTTTAGTAGTTTAATATTTCAGTAGAGTATTCTTTCTTAAAATTCTTATCCTAGGAAAATGTTTGTATCCAAAAAGAAAGTAATAATATTAATGAAAAAAAAAACAATTGTGTAATTTAAATTTGAATTTCTGGTTTAATATTAAGTTTATATTATAGATTTCTTCATATCACAAAAAGAATTTTTGGTACTTTTCCACTTCGCCGGACCAAGCGTTAAAGTGATCAAAAATTATTTCAGTTATATTGCAGCTTAACTTTAAAAGCACCTATTATAGGTAAACAAAATACAGGACGGGTGTTAAAAAAAACCCCCAAACTAAGTTGGTAAATGAAAAATTGTATCAGAGTTCTTCAGTTTTTACATAAATTCGCATTATCTTTGACCATTGAAAGTACATTTGCTGTAATGAGTTTCAAGAACTTGAAACAAGTTCTTGAAACAAGTTTGAAAATACTGAAATCTAGCAAGAATGTAAGCCGAGCATAATTAATAAAACAAACATAATTCTATTCTTCTCGTCTTGTCTATGGATTTAGTGCATTTCTATTTCCAAAAGCCTTAATAACAAGTGACAGCAGGTCTGGAGTTTGAGGAACGTAAATAATGTCCTGTGGTGATGCATAAAATTTAGAAAAGATATGCAAGAATATCCTTGCAATCAAAAATATAATCTGGTGTTAATTGGGCTAGAGGATAATTTTTGCAGATGGGGTAAGTTCGGAAATAATCTGGAGATATTTTCTGTCCTTTAAAATGACCCGTGCGGAGTCTAGCTATTATAGACCATAAATTTCTAAGGCAATTGAGCTCGGAGATAGTCGGCTGTGTGAAACACTAATTAGAAATTTTGCGTTTGGTGACAGCATTTTTATCCTCCGAAGTGATAGGGGAAGGCTTATTCAAGTCCCAAGCCACCTTAAAGAGAATGTGTGTGTGTATGTGTGTCCGCACATTCATTACCCTCAATGCCACGTGGACAGGAATATACTGGAGTATACTTGGTTTATTAATCTGTCTGAGGAGAATGTAATGTGTTTTGGGTAAGATTGGTATCTCCTGTGCAAATGGCATCTAGAGCTGATTTTGAGTCTGAGAAAATTACGAGACTTTCCGTTGCAACACCCGGGAAATGTAACACATAAATAGATGATGCTTCCTTAATTGTAATTAATTCCCTAATGAAGTTAGATGCTATTTGGTCTGTGAGAATTTTGAATTCAGCGCTAGTTCCGAGAGGGTGAATGAGTTGGATTCCCGCGCCTCCTCTGGTACAGCAATTAACTCTCAGAGGAACCACCTGTAAAAATAATTATGCGGTTTCCCAAGGAAAGTGGATCGATAATTTCGACACCTTCCTGCAATAAATCTTGTGTCGGCTGATTTTTAGAGCAAGTTACTAAAAAGCACCTCAGAAGAGTCTGTATCCCCTACAGAGCGTGTCTCCAGGTTACATATTGGGGAATGCATTTATTGGTTTCCAATGGCTGCTAGACGGGGAATAAAATACATTTCACTGACCATCAGGTAGAGGCAATGGTAACATTTTTCTATGGATAATACAATGTTTGATACATAATTTTATTAAAAATATTTCCTTATTTCAAGTTCTGAGAAGCTCAACTCATACCTGTAATTCTCTCTCATTTATTTTATAGAAAATATATCAAATACTCTTCTTTCTTTTTAAACGAGGATTTAACTATCTAATTTGCAAAAAAATATTATTTAATTGTGATTTTCTGTCCTCTATTTTATAGTTTAAGCGAGAGATTTTTAACATGGAATTCAAGAATTTATTAATATAGTTTTTCATAAATCAAACATTTACATAAGAGTGTTTATAAAAAGAATTGGGAATAGATAAGATGTAGTGGATAAGAGGAGGTTCCTCATTATAGCTGCTCGTTTTTTGCACACACAATTCAACCTTCTTTCTTGTATTTAATTTTTGGTTACTGATGAAAAATTTATTTGTTTCTTTTTGTGACTTAAAGCATTATGTGGCATTAAATATCTGTTAAAATATTTATTATTTTTAATAATGAGATTACAGCAACCACTTCCGAAGGAACAACTTCTGAGATAAAAGATCTTCTTATTAAAATCTTATTAAACGATGTAATATAATTAATTATACTTGGCGTCAGGGCAAATTTGGGGAGAAAAACGTAGAGGAAATTTAAAGTTTCATATTTGTCCTTAATCAGAATTCACTCTAACATTTTCTACAACGTTTAATGATTGAGAAAAGAGAGAAGATAAGGAACAGGTAGGGAAATTGTATTTTCCTTTCAATATTCTTCATACATTTTTACTTCAAATATTTTCTTGAATAAATTCTTCACAATATATCTTTGATTTTGCCCCAATAATGACAATTAATGACTGCTTTGACTTTACAAACAGACTATATCCTTATTTAAGCCAAACACGCATAAAAAGAAAATGTGTTGAAAAGGGCATTGGTTCAAAGTTTCAAAAACAGACATCATCTTCATTGAATTAATTAAAAATCTATCCTAAAAGTTTACCTTTGACATGAATGTATGAAATATTTTAGAAAAACAAACCTTTCACAAATGCAAACAATCTCAAGAGAGTCATGACAGTATGGATCTCATAAGACAACAGATTATTTTACAACATTGAACATTCTTCGTTGAGTTCAATACTAAGCTTTAAACGAAAACTAAATCATATTTGCAAGCAAATTAAATCTGCAAGAAACTTCAGACTAAACACAACGAATTCATTCTGAACTGGTTTGAATTTCATGATATACGCTGGGTTTCCAAGAATTTGAGCTAAAATTTCGAAATATCAGGGAATTAATAAGAATTAATCATTTTTTTCATAGATGGAGGCTGCATATTGGCAACTAAGACTTTGCAGACACGCCGAGTCCCCAAATGTAAGACCATTTCATGTTGGTGCCATCTAGATAGAGATGGACCTCGCTACCAAATCTCGACGTTCGAATTAATTTTTAAATTCAAGCTCTCGTTGTGTGGATGATAAATATTGCAGTAATTTAATTTTTCCAAGAACACCAGAGCCAAATTGAAACTCTAGGGATCTTTCACATGGCACGTAACCATATGACACGTGCCTACGGTTTTCACATCGAGAAACTCTATCAACTATAGCTGGGATCAAACACACAATCTTAGGCTTACGAAGCAGACACGCTACCTCTAAGCCACGAAGCCTAATAAAAGTTATTTGCCTCGAGTGTGAGTAAAACAACGTTCATTTAAAAAAGGGATTTTTATATTCATTCTAAAAATTTGAAACTTTTTCCTGGTTGTTTTTTAAAACATGTTTAATGATTTGGGCATGGAATAGAGATTAAGGTGAGCAGTTATTGTTTTAGAAAAGCCACAAAGATACAGCTGTATTTTTATTTTTTTATTGTGTTCAACTTGAAAAAAAGTTTGTAAAAGAAAAATAGCATCTCGTAATGCCAATCACATGCACAGAATCGTGAGAAATACTTTCAAGAGTATTAGGAAAAAACATTGTTCACGAACATTTATCACGGATTTTAGAATGTTGGAACAAATATTAAAAATCAAAATAATTTGTTTAAAAATGGTATCTTTCTGTCAAATTGTATGTTTCATGTGTATTTAAACAGGATAACTGAAAACATTTTTATACAAATATGTATATTGAAAAACTATTGTGCACATGTGACCGCGCCCCTATAAAATGTTTATAGTTCCTTTTTTAAAGAATTGTATAAGAGGAATTAGATAAAATATTTTTGTCATGAATAAGTACTGATTTTTACAATATAATTTGGATTAATTGGATTTTTTTTCTCAAGGGATTCCTCAAATTATTCTACAGGATTCTCGGATATTATGCTTTTTGGGGAAATCATTGTTTAATGGACAGCAAAAGAAAAGCTCAATGAGATTTAAAATCTTTGGATTTTATACATATACATTCAAATCTTCATATTACGAACCTCTATATTGCGAATTTTTTTATTTAGCGAACTTTTTCTTGGAACCAAGAACATTTCACGATTTTCTTCGTAAAATAACCTCCCAATAGAGAAGTCTATTTTCTATAAAACGAACTTTTTCTCTTGTGATTAATTTTTTTCCCTATTTTCAAATTATTTCTGAACATTTAAAGTTATTCTCTCATTTATCACATTTTATGGTGGTCATAAATCTTAACTGAACATAAATCATAAATCTTGCACTTTGGTACCGAACTCGCCGAGAGCAATAGAATTCTGGTACTGTCCAGTTCAAAAAAGCATCTTTTACATATACCCATACACCCTCAGTGGAGTTGTCTCGTATCTCCGTGTCCTTGAACTAGTCCTAGAAATGTGAAACATCAATTTGTGATTAGAAATAAAGCATGTTCAAAATTAGTTGTAAGGTTTAACTTACAAAATGTCCTTAAAGTTCATTAAATTTAATATAATTTTTTTCTAAATGTAGAGAATATATATATATATATATATATATATATATATATATATATATATATATATATATATATATATATATATATATATATATATTCTATTCTTTTTACACTTTTGTTAAGTGCTACATTTCAGCCATTCACATCCTTTGAATCTACATTAGGGTCCAGAATCTGGCAATAACTTATTTATTGCACTCAGATTTAGCGCGGTCTCTGCATTTTCAAGTGCAATTTTTAGGTAAGTTACCTCTATCTTGTAATGGATTTAGATATTCCAATCCATTACTTTCAATAGGGTTTTGCTCATTATTATTTACATGAAGGGGGAAGGTTGGATGGCCAAAAAACATGTTTTCAACCCCACTTTTATATAAGTTATTTTATATATTAGCTGTCCTAAGTCAGCAATTTTAAAATACTGAAGCAACCATTTTATAATTTTTAATCTAGTGTCCTTCATTGTATGTTCTCTTTACTGTCTCTGTGTTTTTTTTTTCGAATGTGATTGGTGAATGTTTATCTCTTGTTTGTATGGAATTAGACTATATATATATGTATATATATATATATATATACATATACACTCTGTCGCAAAAAATATATGCACCCAGAAGAAATTGAGCTACATTCACGAAATTTGGTATGCATGTAGTGTATATGAAAATAAACAAATGATTAAAAATTCAGAACAAAATATCATTTTATTAAGCGGTTACAGCTTGCAAAAGGTTAAAAGTCAGTAAGTGGTAAAGCCACCTCTGGCAGCTATACAAGCCGAAATTCGGCGTGGCATCGATTCAATTAGATCACTTATGACCCCCTGTGGAAGATCCTGCCATAGTCTTTGCATCTGCGCAGTTAATTCTCCTGTATCTCGGGACGGCTGCAGTTGCCTTCCCAGCGCGTCCCAGACATGCTCTATTGGCGAAAGATCTGGTGACCTGGCAGGCCATGGTAGGACGTCATATCCTTGAAGACATTGTTGGGAGAGTCGCGCAGTATGTGGACGAGCATTATCCTGTTGATAAATGGCACCTGGGCGACTTCATAGCATGGGTAGTACAATCGGCGTTAAAATATCGTCCACGTATCTGCAAGCTGTCAAAGTGCCTTGAAGAACCACTAAAGATTATCGTGTGTCCCAAGAAATTGCTCCCCACACTGTCACACCTTGTGAAATTGCTGTATGCCGCTCGACAATAAATGCCGGATCGGACCGCTGGCCGGTGCGCCTCCAGACACGTGTGCGGTGGTCATCAGCACTGAGACTGAATCGGGATTCATCACTGAAGATGACACGCCGCCACGTCTCCAGTCTGTCACACTCCAAGTTGCCCGAGGTCGGCAAAAATCCAGTCGACACTGCCTATGATGTGGGGTCAGTGGTAAGCGTCTTAGCGGACGTCGGCTCCTCAAGCCAACTTCGGTCAGTCGTCTCCTTATGGTTTCTCTTGATGGCACTGGATGTCTGGAAGGAGGTAAGTGGCGTTGAATCGATGCTAGCGACGTTGTTGGTGCCGAAGGGGCCACTCTTCTGATTGCACGATCCTCGCGATCATTTGTGTTCCTGGGACGTCCTGACCCTCCGCGACGGTACACTCTACCTTCTGTGATCCACTGTTGCCAACACCGAGCAACTACCATATCGCTCCGACCGAGGTGGCGGCCGATACGTCTATTCGACCAACCTGCTTCTCTGAGGCCTATTATACGGCCCCTATCAAAGTCCGTCAGCTGCTCGTACTGCCGCCGGTTACGTCTTAGAGGCATCCTAAGTCTCAATATCGTCTATCAAAGTCATCAGATTCGTTTGGATAGCCGTACGGCGCTCGTACTCATGCTTTTAAACTCTCCCAGTTGCGCAACTAATATGCGCATAGCACACTTAGCCTTGTCTCATTGGCTTCGAAATTTTAATCATTTGCATATCTCTTACCAGACTACATTCTTGCCGAGTTTCGTGATTGTAGCTTGATTTCTTCTGGGTGCATATATTTTTGCGACAGAGTGTATATATATACATATATATATATATATACATATATATATATACATATATATATATATATACATATATATATATATACATATATATATATATATACATATATATATATACATATATATATATATATACATATATATATATATAATCCAATGTAAAAATTCATATATTATTCATTTTATATATATATATGTATATATATATATATATATATATATATATATATATATATATATATATATATATATATATATATATATATATATATATATATATATATATATATACCAGGTGTCCACAATTAAACGACCCTACTTCAAAATCGTCTACAGACGAAACTATTGTTCAGAAAGTTGTAAAATGTTGTGTACGACATAAAGAAGGGACGTGAATTCGTTTGAGCGAATAAAAAAATTAGTTTAAAATTTCGCCACTAGAGGGCGCTTTGGAGTGAAGGCCATCCACAGGACACGGTAACACAATAACTGATACTCATTAAAAACACAATCTCTAAAATGAACTGCAAATTTTAATTAAACTTCTTCGATGACTTATTTTCAAAGGATTTACACGAAGGAAGACGAAAATATGCAAATTTTTTCGACGTCACACAGCAACTGTTATAAAAGCAATAAACTTTCATGGAAGATTAGTTTATTTTCATTGTGCTCGGTATTGCTAGTCAGAATGTCATTATTTTTACCAGATCGAGCGTTGTTAGTAAAGTTATTCTATCAAAACGATAATTCCGCAATGGTTGCTCTATGGAAATTTCGGACATTAAAGGGGTTGCGAAAAGGTCCATTGACTGCTAAAATACTTCGATTGATGGTAAACAAATTTGAAGAAACAGGATCGTTGAATGTTCGTTCTGGAAGAGGAAAAAACTTGTTTCTGCGGAAGCAATAGAGAAAGTAGCACTTAAAGTGGAAAAGGACAAATCATCCAACGTGCTGGCTAGTACAAGTGTTCGCCGTGTGGCAGAAGCATTGGATCTGCCTCGTTCAACTGTCCAGAAGATCATGCGAAACATCCTCCGTTACTATTCATACAAGCTTCAATTTGTGCAGGAATTGCTTCCACGTGATTTCGACACTCGACATCTGTTCTCACTGCAGTTTATTGCTCGTTTGGAAGTTGATCCAGAATGACCTTGGAATATCCTCTGGACAGACGAAGCTCACTTTCATTTGGACGGTTCGGTGAATACTCACAACTGCCGAATTTGGGAAACAGACAATCCGCATTCCACCTTACGAGTTCCACTACACTCACCAAAAGTAACGGTGTGGTGTGATTTTTCCGCGTCTTTTATTCTTGGCGCATATTTTTTCGATGAATTAGGCGCTGGAGCTCCAGTAATATGTTCTATCACTGGACAGCGATATGCATTGTTATTACGGAATAAAATTATTCCAGATCTGCAAGCACGTCAATGCCTTTCACGCATAATTTTTATGCAAGATGGAGCTCCTCCACACATTACACGTTATGTTACGGACGTTCTAAGACATCACTTCATAGAAGAATGTGTGATCAGCCGCCAATTTCGTCATCTGTGGCCTCCCCGATCTCCTGACATCAATCCATGCGATTTTTTGGCTTTGGGGCCATTTAAAACAGCTGGTAAGTTGTGATCAACTAAAAACTTTACCTGATCTCAAAGACAGTATTTCACGACATGTTCTTAACATTTCCCAGAACACACTGCGGTCAACGGTGGAACATGCTATCTTAAGATTTCAAATAGTAGCTGAAAACGATGGTCATCATGTTGAGCATTTATTGTTGTAACAAAATTTGTAAACTGTTATAAATGTATGCTAAATATGATCTCCATTAAAAACGCTCTCTAGTGGTGAAATTTTGAACTAGTTATTTTATTCACTCAAACAAATTCCCATCCCTTCTTTATGTCGTATACAACATTTTACAACTTTCTGAACAATAGTTTCGTCTGTAGACAATTTTGAAGTAGGGTCGTTTAATTGTGGACACCTGGTATATATATATATAGTAGGGTCGTTTAATTGTGGACACCTGGTATATATATATGTACAGTGTGTCCCTCGATATTCTTTTTTCTACTTTTCCTTGCAGTTTTTCTTTCTCTCTATCTGTTTTAATGAGTTAGATAATAAAATAAATATATATTAATTTATAAAAAAGGTGTGAATAATTATTTTTTTAAGTATTTAGGAATTTACAATTTGTTTTATATAGTTTATAAATTATATTAAGAGATGAACTTCTATATAATGAATTTTTCATATAACGAACTTTTTGGGGGGATTCAGCGATTTCTCGTTATACATAAGTCCGACTGTATTTTGCAGTACTAAAAGAAAAATGATACAGTATATTACTTTATTTCCAATGCAGCACATACAAAATTTATTTTGTTAATTGTCATGTGAAGCAATCAAAATTGAGAAGAATGTCTTGAATGATAAAAAAAAAAATTCAATTTTCTTTTACTGATCAAGCATTAATATTCAAATTGGAATAAGTAACTTATCACTAGAAAGATTAAAATTTAGTGTGTACCTATGTTGTCCAAAAGCATTCAAAATGACTGCATTGTGAAAGAAAAACTAACGTGTAAAAAAATTGTTTAAAATTAATTTTTATATTATTTACAATAATATAACAAGTTATTAGTAAATATTAACAATAAAAAAATTTGCTTCACTTGGGAAAAAATGTATTCTAAAAAAGTCTAAGAAGATGTATTGTTGTATACGTAATTGTTTTTCTAACTGAAATAAAAAAAAAACAGTCAGAATGACTTCCTTAGGTAATCTAGTGTTAAAAAAGGAAATAATTAAAAAAAGAACAGATTAGAGAATGATATCAAATGAAATGTTTGAGTAAATTTATCTGCTTGAGATTAATTTATTCACTTATTAGAAGTGTGTCTAAAAAATAACAAGCTCAATAAGCGGAAAGTTTTTAAATTCTAAAACTTAAGAAAAAATGTTTATTTCATGTTAACTTTTCATTAAAGAATAAATCTTGGTAAATAATTGTGTTCTTCTTTCTAAACGTAATATTTGAAATTATATTTATTTCATAGATATTCTTAATGAATAATAACAAATATAACTTAAGTAACAAATCATCAATAAAATATTAGAAAAACGGCAGGCTTAAGTTTTAAAATGTTTAATCAAATATAAAACATAATAAGCCACTAACACACTATTTTAAGACTCAGAAATGAAATAGTTAAGAATAAACAAGTAATATAAAAAATTTTTTTAGTCATTTTCTACTTAAGTAAATAAAGAAAAATTTTATTTTAAGTTACTCTTTATTCAATAGTTACAATTAATATAAATATGTATATACATATGATAGAATCACAGTATTGAGTGAGAAAATAGAAAGCAATTTTCCTTGCTAATTTCCATTTTCCTTTCTATATAGGGTGTTGAACTTTTTTTGTTTATTACTATTTACTGATAAATTTAATTTAATTATTCTAATAAAAAGTATAGTAAAAAAGAATTAGCATTCACAGACATTAAACCATCTCAGGTGGCATTCGAACCCTCAATCTTTGGTTAAGAGTCCGCGCTATCCATTGCGTTACAAGTACAAAACGAATGATTTTCATTTTTATTTATGATGTTGGATTATTATTTTCGTTTGTTGCTAATAATTCATTAATTAAGAAATTAATATTTGAAAAAAGTGTATTAACCTCAAGTGTCATACACTACAAGTTTACAAAAATGTATTTGAACTTGAATGGATGAACATAAAGTATTTCATTAACGATTGAAAATTTGAACAATTTATATATATAAGGAGAGAGTGAACTAATAGTATGAATTGAAAAACAAAGAAATACATTGTAAAAATAGACTTCTAAAAAAATCGAAATACTATTCATTTAAAAGAAATGACATTTCTTAAAAACTTAAAGAGTTGTATTTCTAGAAGCATACTATTTTTTTAATGCCTCGGATAATACTTCGAATAAATGACTTAAAAACATAAGAGCATTGCATATGTACTTTTCAGGTTTTTCCTAAAAAAGAGGTGAAAGTTGTACGGCGAATATTTCTAAGAATTAAAAATTGCAGCTCAAAAGTATAAGTGCGCGTTATACCCCGCATTTTACGGTATATTTATATAACGTATTAGGCGAGTGTATTCTCTTTTTAATTAAGGTGTTAATGATTTGGTAGTAGCTGATTTCATACAATTAATGAGGTTGGATAAATTAACATCTTGGTTTATCTCACATGTAGAAAACAAACACAAAGTAGAAGCCAAAACAAAAGCATATGTAAGCAGAAACAAACATTGACGAACATTATGACAAATATAACACGCGTCGTATTAAGTTGTTATTAACTTGTAAATTATTATCGTCTTATGAGACCTGATCGTTCTCTTTACCTTCCATCTTTGAAACATTACCCTCACATACCCATACACACATGTATGATTATATGTTATTGAAAAGAGATAAAGTATAATTTTCGTGAGCCACAGGTTTTATAGACAAATAAAACAAACACAATAAGATAAATAAGAAAGCAAAAGTTAGACACAAATGTAATTAAAAATCAAACAAATATGTTACAAAGATAAATAAATACACTGCAGAAATAAACAATTGACTCGAAAAAAACGACAATGATTTAACGTAAGCAAAACAATGAAATTATAAAATCACAGCAACGAAACTGTTACACACTCAAATCAACGCAGTACAAAATAATGTGACTTAAAGTTTACTTGAAACAAGCTGGATAAAAAACTAGAGGAGTCCTGTTGATTTCAACAGCACGTAACTTAACGTCCACAAAGATTTTCCTTATTTTTTAAGTTTTGAACAAAGAAGGATAAAATATTTAACCCTTTACTGACCACCAAAATAATAGTTACAAAGTTTGGAAGGGCGCGTTAAATCTGCTGAGGTAAACCTTTAAATTACCAGTACCACTAAGGAATTGATTTGTTAAAAAATGAACACAAAGCAGTCTTTAAAGAATGGTTGGACAAATTTTCATTGCTAGAAAAGAACCAGCTCATTGAATGCAGCAAGTGTTCCAAAGACTGACAATTTTTCTTCAGTATTTTTCATGTAAAATGACTTTGCAATATTTACTGATATGTCAATCTGCCACTTGGTTGAGGATATAAATAAGAAATCAGCTCTTTTATTTACAAAAATTCCTGTATGACCACTGTTAAAAGTAAAAGAAACCAGGATATTTGTGTCTTGAAGAATTTTAATCAGGTGTCGCCCCCTCCACTTGACCATGGTTCGAAATTACGTGGTCCGTCGCCAAAAGCCCACGAGTAGCTGAATAGTGCGACGCTAATATTCACTTAGTTACTTGGTTAATTACCTGAAAAATTTTATAGTTTTTTTAATTTCTACAAGAACATTGTTGCAAGATGAAATGTTTGGTTAAGTTTCAAAGGTAAAAAGATGAAATCTAAGCAAATCAAATACTTAAAAGTTCCTTTATACTGCATGATCCGTTTTATAGCACGGTTGATAGTAAAAAATTCGATAGCAAAATCAGTTCATTAAACCCACATTCTGAGTTTGTGATGTTCAATTTCAAAAACACTATGGAAAATTACAAATGCCAAACAAATACGATTATTAATTTCGCTTCCATTGGTGAATCAAACAAATGGATAATATTTTACAATCTTATCAGGATAACTTATGCGGTTAGCACTCCATTCTGAAGAATGTGGGAGATCCGAAAGAGGTACTTAACAGTCATATCCTGACGCAGGAGAAGAAGATAGTAAATTTCAAAAAGCAATAGATTGGAGGATGAAGACATCCATGAGAGGAAAGCCAGCATTTTACAATAACTGATATATTAATACTGTACATATATTAAAAATATAAAAATAAATAATTTTTGTACAGCTTTTCAAAAAAGTTATATTCAATAAATTTTTGATTTTAAATGTACAAAAACTTAATACTTTTCATTTTACACGGGATATGTATATATATTTGAAAGCTTTTGCAATTATAAAATAATAACAATATAACGATGCAAAAAAAGTTAAAATCAGCAAAGCAAATCATATTATTAAAAAAAAATTAAACTTGGTCTTTTATACTATTAAGCATAAAATGAAACATGCAACCTTTTAAAAACATGATTATATATGTTTTAAGTTTTACTAGAGGACACTTTTTAAAGATCTTCAGGATACACTTTCTAGATTTAAAATAAGTAATCCATACGTAAACAAAGTCCCCAAAGCTGACAAAAGAAAACTCTTCTCGAAATCTAAGACGCCTCCCGCCGGTATGTAAATGACATCTTTGTTCGCGATTCTTTCAAGAAAGATCATGCCTTTACTGTGTTCAAGATCCTTCAAGACGCAGTCGTTTAACAGACTTGAAGCTGTCTTCTTTATTCTCAGCATGGATTCCGGGATTGTAGAACAACAAATTGTCACGTAGCAAACGATAAGCAGATTTATCAAAGCATTGGTGAATAACTCGTACAACAGATAACGAGGGACTATATTTGTCAGTCTATAATACATAATAGTGAACAGATTACAGAAGCAAATTAATAAGATAATGAGCAACGATGCTGATAAAGTATCATACAGAAGATAAATTTTACTCTCGAGGCTGTTGTAATTGATTAAAATTTTTATTAAATTTCCTGAGAAAGTGACTATATTCTTTTCTTTTAAATCATTGTTTATCTGAAAAAGAAAACGTTCATACAGATGCACCACGACACATATAGAGATGACGATTAGAAACGGATTTTCCATATACGCAGTAAAAACCATGTATTCTAGTATAAAAAATACGGGGGCTGCATGAGAACTGGTTTGAGGGTGATAATCTAACGCCAGAAAGATATTCTGGATATTTTTTCCATTTTCTGCGCAAAAGTATAGATTATCGACAGCAAGATTGTAATCATGCAAGCAAAGAAAAGAGGTAGTTTCGTTAAGAGAATACTCTTTTTATTTGTTAATATATTTTGAGCTATTTCCAAAGTACTTACAAGAATTTGTAAATTTCTTCTTTGGTAAAACATTGAAAACCACAAGGCGAAGGACAAAA
This sequence comes from Trichonephila clavipes, assembly GCA_019973935.1. NCBI lineage: Eukaryota > Metazoa > Arthropoda > Arachnida > Araneae > Nephilidae > Trichonephila > Trichonephila clavipes. The sequence continues at coordinate 455,106 of BMAU01001278.1, read as the reverse complement.
TATTTATTAAAAGGTAAGCAAATCGTAGCTCGTGATGCTGCTCTGATGCAAAACCATTACACCAATTATAAATTCATAAAGAACCGACACAATAAAAACTGTTATCAGAAAACAAGACAAACCTTTCAAGGAATATCTTATGATGTTTCTACTTCTGGAGAAGCACAAAATAGTTATAATCCACATCAGCACATTTATCGAATTCATGTCTATTGATTTTGTTTTCATTCTTGATTACAACAACTTTGTTGTATTATTACATTTAATGTTATTGGAGATATATAATATTCAAAAGTTCGTTTAGTTGAAATAAATGAACTTAATTTTATGTTTTCTTCAACATGAATGCTCTACTTTCTGAACTTTCAACTAAACAAAATATCTACGTAGAGAAATCTCAGAATTTGTTTTCTCTGTCAGAATAAGTCTCTAAAGCAACAGAGAAGGAATCAATGAACTCCAATTTTAAGTGGGAGATAAAAATTATTATATTAATCATAAACTAGGTTAATATATTTTAAAATAATTTTATTAAAAATGGTTTCCAATAGCCATTGGAATATTTTAGCTTGATTAGCAATTTGCAACATCAATTGCTACGTTAATAGATATGAATAATGTATGAAGATATTTACTATGTATATGATGACACAAATTATGAATTTAGTTTTTTGAACACTAAAGCTTCGTATTTAATATAACATCTGATCCTTTTGAATACTCTCTTCATTATAAAACATTATTTTCATCAAATATTTGATGACTTTTCCTTTTTTTTCTTATATATTACATGAATTTTTCATAAATGCTTTAATAACATTTTTTATTTCAGGTTTTAATAATGCAGTCAAGCATTTGCTATACCGATTCACTTACTGGCCCTGGGTTCCGAGCTTTTACCATTTGTATGCCCTACGGCACTCCGCTATTGAAACAATAACATAAATTAAGTCATTTTTGTGTGCTAATTTAATTAACTTTTCTCTGAAGTTATAAAGTTGGCTTTAAATTAAAAATATTAAGTGATAATAATTTAATAGTTATCCAGCACAAATGAAATGAATCTCAAAAGTGAACACTGCTTTATATTTTGAAAATTATTTTTAATTAATTAAATAAATCAGTGAAAATATGTAACTATTTTTTGTTTATTCCAGAACACATGCACTAATGAGATGCACCAGCTACTCATTAGGGCAAAATGATTGTATTTAGTGGTGTTTGTCTTTACTTTGAGAAATATGCACAAAAAAGGAACAAATGTTAACTATATTTAAGATGATTATACTTATTTCAAACAAAATACATATGTTTCATTTATTGAATATTTTATGTTTTTTATTCATAATTTACCTTATACTTCAAAATGAATTTAAATAAATGCAATTGAAAAAGACTTAAATTCTTCATTTAATTCAAGAGAGTATTGAATTTCGAATATTTACATTAACTTATTTACAGGGAATACAGAACAATTTAAATCTATATTACTCTATTTTCATGAAGAAAAATAAGTACTTTTAATGTGATAAAGATCGGCAAAATAATTCATGTCATACTATAGAATATAATATTTGTATTATAATTGCCTAGAACTTCTTAGTAAGGAAAAATCTAGCAAGAATAACAAATTATAAAAAAAACGAATTGATGAGAAACATAATTACTTAGTTTTGTAAAAAGATCTTGAATTAAACACATTAACCCTCACATGAAAATCATATTACATTTTCTGTAATCAACCCCATCAACAATCGGTGAAAGCAACTTTCATCGTTTGTTGAAAATAAAAACAAGAAACTTATTTATAAGTTTGTGTTTTATTAAATTCGCACAAAAACTTTTAAAACAAGGTCTATTGGAGTCATTTTAAAGTGAAAAATATCATTAGATGACAAGCAACTACTTTCTTCACAATTCTATGAAAAACTTTTGTTTGTTTTTGTTTTATGAAAATCTTTTGTTGAAAAAAACTAAATAACAATGCACATTATAAAACCGCTTTCCATTGCACAACAAATTCTGTAGGGACAAGGCTGAATGAGTCTGTACACAAAATGAAAAGTAAAAAAGGAACGAAAAGCTTGTTGAAGAGCTAAATTTATATCAGGGATATACAAGAAGAAGTACTAATAAAAAGCTTTTAATAAGGTTGAATAATCATGTTTATTATAAAAGTTCGTTTATTATTTGTCAGCAAGATCAATTATAACATGGAGTTTTAACTTGAAAACAATAATTTCACAATAATAAAATCGTTTCTACAAAAGAATAACCTTGAAGTACATTTATTATTTCTTTATAAATTAAAAACTCAATCTAAAGTTATTATAACAATCCCGTAAGTGAAAATGGTTCCAATGGTGGTAAACAAAAAACTCATCTTAAGGTGGAATATACCACCTGCTGACAAGTAAATAATTTCTTTTTTCTCCATTCTGCGAAAAACAATCGTTTCCTTATTTTGGTAACAGCTACTAAACTGAAAATTGTCAATCAGCGATCCAATCGTTTTCTTGATTTTTCGCATACAATTCGGAATTTTCGAACTAAAATATGTGAGAGAAAAAATCATGACGCTTCCTGTGGAAGCCGTACTAACAAAAAGCGCGATTAAATTTAATGAAATGTTTGACTGGAAAGCACTAGATAAAGAGACATACAAATTGAAAAAACTATTCAACAACATAACAAATAATGATTTTGAAATTGTATCTTTTAAAAGATAAATCTTATTTTCGATTTTTTTATAACACTTTGCTATTTTTATGGATTTTGCAGATATTGAATTCAAATTCTCCTTATTTAAATTATCATTAAATTGAAGTAAAAGCCATCCGTAATGTTGAATTAAAATGCAAATACATACAGTAGACAACAAAGGATTCTGCATAAGAACAGTATAATATATGCATTCACCTACAAACTGCACAATTATTCTGCATGTCTTATCATGAATTGCATATCCAAAGCTCCACAAAGGATAATAAATATCATGAGTGGAAGCGTGTGAAATAATTATTGTAGCCAACAAGACAGGTAAAGTACAAATAATTAGGAGAATCAAGTTCACCAAATGCTTGCAATTTCTTTCTGAAGTATCCCATGATAGACTCAGATGTGATTTCACGAAACGTATAAGAATTCGAAAATTTTTCCTTTGGTAGAGCATTGAATAAAACAATATGAGAGATGAAACAATGTTTAGAAAGATTCCCAAACATATTTTGATGCCTTTGACTACGTAGGGTGACGTAACAATTGCTAAAAATACGTATATTGAGAATAAGTGAATTGATATTATGTAACAGTATGAATACAGTTTCATTAAAGTTCCAGTCCTCTTTTTGTATCCTTTGTTCCTAAGTGAAAGCATTATCCAAAGAGGAACATTTATGGATGATGAATCCAGTGTTAAATTTGAGTTGTACATTTTAGTTTACAAGATCCAAATATCTTTAGAAGAGATCTATTTCTCTTCAAACTTTTTCTGCAATTATAGAAATTTTTGGTAGCTTTATAATTTCTTGAAACTTAGCAGTTATTTGACCATCTATTTCTTTTCTTAACTCTAATAAGCGGTGCGACTTTTAAAATCGAAGGCGAAATAAAAATTGTAACAAACTACTATAGAAAGTTTGTTTTTTCTTTACACGTGAATTGAGTTGAAAGTTAAATCTTGGGTAATTTGTATTATATGGAAACAAATCCATAAGTGTATTGCAAAGTAAATCTTTCAAACAGTATCGATGGAATTTTTTTATCATTAATCCTAACAAAAACTTCACTCAATCTACAACGTATCAATAATGCTGAATTAGTATTATGTTATAAAAACGTAATAGTCAAAAAAGACAAATATTTATGTATTCTAGCTACATATTGAGGATTTCATTTCAATATCACAGAACATTATTCTTTCGAAAAATAAATGTTTATCTAAAATGTTTTGTTTGTAGAAGAAGGGTAAGAGATTTATATTTCAAATTTTGATTGTCTCTATCAATGCCGAATAAAGTACAGCATGCCTTTTAATAGTTGCATACGAAATAGACTTCATTGCGAGCCATTAGCTTAAGACACTTCTCTAGTAGATTTTCAGAAAATTACCTTACTTTCATATGTATCTATCCATCTATATTTATCTATCTATATTTACATATGAAATTGCTTTTTTTAAAAAAAAGAAATTGCATTATTTGTAATGTTTTCTTCTTGAAAAAAAGGTATATCGTGCGCAGTTATAGGTTTCAAACATTCCAGTTAGCACACAAAAACAATAAATATATAGATAACTTATTTTAAAATATTGCTATATATGGTACATTATTTTTGACAAAATATCAAACTAAAATTTAATTTGGTTTAACTGAATTTCAAATTGAAGTAACAAAGTACAAAAATACAAGATTAAATATAGTTTTTCAGTTTTATAATCATGTGCAATCTGTTAACCCCCAAAACTAATAGGAATTGATATTCGTTTCATATTGGGAAGAATATTTTAATGTTTATTTTGCTAGGCTGACAGAGACTTTAAGATTTTTCAAAAAAATTTCCAGTCATAATTGGCGACATTAAAATGCAAACACCAAAACATGCGCAAATTGTTCAGAAATTTGGCAAACAGGGAATACAAATGATGTTTCAAGATAATGAAGTCAAAAATATATGCGCTAGAATATAGTGGTGTCAGGGCGAAAATGTGTTCAAGGGGTCATTTGCTCTAAAGGAAAACATGCTTCATTCTAATGGATGCATTTATCAGACCATGCGTATAAAGGCATTGAATGAGTAAAATTGTGACGGATACTATTCGTTTTCAACTAATCCTCTTACCGAAACTATTCTTTACCTGTGATATTAGTTTAAAAACCGCTTTCCATAGAGATGACGATTTTATGCAAATGTAACTTCTATTTAAATGACTGTCGTTGATTATGTGAGGTTAATGGTTAATCGTGGATCGTTAAATGTGAAATCCAAGTATTAGAAATGGTGAACAGCGACTAAGTGGTCCATCAACTTGCGATTAATAGTCGGCGTAGAATCCATCAGGATTACTGGAAGTAAACATCCTTGGAGCTGACTGAGCTATCAGGCTTCGAGACGGATCATAATAAAAGCTTTAACTCCATTTAAATGATTTTCGATAATTTTGCATGTTCGGTGAGGAGTTAGGTTTTCGGATTGCTCCAAGTGTTAAACTTTAAAATTGTATATTTCATAAAATGTTCAAAAATTAAAATAAAAGTAGTATTTTTAAGATCATGTCCGCTTCTTTCTTGTACCCTCTTACACCCGTGACCTTTGGACCGTGACAGAAGCAGAATTTTTTAAAATAGTTATTAAAGTTACGAATGTATTCGCATGTAAATAAAGACATAATTTTTTATACAAAAAAGTAAGACTTGAATCGCTGAAATTAACGAAAGTGGAAAAACATATCTTTAGTCTTGAGTAGTCGTCATGCACCCAAAAAGAGCAATGAAAATCACCTCTATAAATGTTCCAATGATATTATATTTTCACTCCATAGCAAAGAATACAGTCGAACTGCTGAAAAAATTTTCAAATATTATTCGTAATATCTCACTGCTGCGCTTCATCTTTTCTGTTTATGTTTGTTTCTAGCTGGTGTCACATCAGCCTACTATGTGCACGATACAAAACAAGGATTCGTTTATATGTTTATTAATGTAATGTCCATTGCCTTGCATTATACTATGTTATCTCAAAGGAAGAAATTGAGAACTCTTATATATCTCCTGAATTTTCCTCCCAATCTATCAAGAAACTACTTAAATAAAAACTACACGTGCTTAAAGATATTAATTCTTTTAAATAATTTCACTCTACCAATTGTTGTTTCTTTTTTTCTTTCTTTCTTTTTTTTTTGCTTATCTTACTCAAGATGAAGATGATGCGAAGGAATTTTTTACACTTAGATACCACCATGAAGATACTAAACTTTATAGGTGATTATGTATATGTCTCGGTATACGTGACATATGCGAGCCTTTTTGTTTTTCCATTCATCGATACGCATTCTTCGTCAATTTTACAAAGACTTGAAAAGCATTGATTCACTTATATTGTTTGCAAAAAGAACTAAAATTGCAAATGAATATTACAGAATAGAGGAAAAAAGAAGGATATTACATAAACTTTTCTCGACACCATTATTTATTATTTTGTTGAGCAGTTTCTTTCATTTGTACAGTGCTTTCTCTATTATCTTACTAGAGAATCTCTCCATATTATGCAGTCGATATGGTTCTCCGTGCTTACACTGGGATTTTTATCGTAGTTTCGTTGACAATTTACAATTTTCGAATTCCAGAATTGATATTAAAAATAAAAGCAACTACTGGATCCTTAATTGATAAAAATAAATTTGGCAAGTTGGCTGACAAAAGAACAATTGATATATTTAAAAGAATGGAGAAGAAAAATATAATTTTTATATGTCAGCTTGGTATGGTTCATTTCAAGAGGAGTTTCCTGCTATCAGCATTTGGAGCTCTTTTTACATACGGATTACTTCTCATGAATCTAAAGTGACATTAAAGCTCAAAACATGTGAAACATCTATTGTTATTGATATAATTCACTGAATATTTCACATACTTCTTAATCGTGTTATGTTAACATAATTCTAGAATTATATTCTTTTAATAATCGTTGTATATATATACATATACAGGGTGATTTCCTATCAGACCTACAAACTTGCAGGATGTGTAGAGAGACCCGAGAGGACTCGGAATCACGTAGGAATGAAGGGTCGCAAATGTTGCGAGAATCAGACAAAAATAACAGAAATAAAAACACATTAAAAAGACAAAAAACAATGTATTGAAGTGTTGTACAACAGGTGCTCGAAATTACAACCATAAGTTGTCTGGAAGGACTGGCAGAGGCGTTGTATGCAACGCCTTACGTTCTGGAAGATTCCTCTGGACAGTCTCGAGGTAGGTTGCGCTGAAAATGGAAGGCTTCCTATAAGCATATCTCGCCGAAGTCATCACTTGCTATCCATTTCTCGACGTGGTACAATGAACTCGTATTATCACGAAGAACTGGTAAACGTGCTGATCGTGTTTGGAGTTTAGGATTGCAATGACAGGCCATTCGGCTGTTATACTAGGAGCGTTATTACTAGAAAAGGCGTGTTCCACATCACACGACCTTTGCAGGTATGAACAAAAGATAATGTGATTCTGGTTCTGGTCACATAAAGATTTAGGTGTATCAGACAACTGTTCCTTCAGTTTAAGATCTTATCACTGGACAATATGTAACTTCCAGGAGGATACGTGACATACCAGGAACCTTCGGAATTCAATTCCCTTATTATGCCTACCAGACGACTTCTTCTCGTTATTTGTAGCGCCAGTTTTAGTAAAACTTTCCAATGAAATGTTTTCTGTACCATTTATATGTTACTGCTTTTATTCTTTCTCTATACTTATTTGCACCATAGTTCACAACTACGGCTTTTGCGATCCTGCATTCCTATGTATTTCCGAGTCGCATCTGTACTCTCTACACATCCTTCAAGCATGTCAGTTTGGTAGAGAATAACCCTGTTTTCATACATAGATAAATAATACTAAAGGGTGTTTTTTAGAGGTATAGAACTTTAAATTGCAATAAAACAACGATGTATTATTCGATTGACATGAATTTTTTTATTCGAAAGGTAATCTTGTGGCATTACATTTTAAATATGATTTCTGGCATAGGACTACCACGGCTGGCTCGGATGTAGTTCCATCTGGACGTCCAATTTTCGATGACTTTTTCCAACATTTGTGACCGTATATCGGCAATAACACGGCGAATGTTGTCTTCCAAATGGTCAAGCGTTTGTGGCTTATCCGCATAGACCAATGACTTTACATAGCCCCACAGAAAATAGTCTAGCGGTGTTAAATCACAAGATCTTGGAGGCCAATTCGCAGGTCCAAAACGTGAAATTAGGCGGTCACCAAACGTGTCTTTCAAAAAATCGATTGTGGCACGAGCTGTGGGACATGTTGCGCCGTCTTGTTGGAACCACAGCTCCTAGACATCATGATTGTTCAATTCAGGAATGAAAAAGTTAGTAATCATAGCTCTATACCGATCACCATTGATTGTAACGTTGTGACCTTCATCGTTTCTCTGAAGAAGTACGGACCAATGATTCCACCAGCCCATAAAGCGCACCAAACAGTCAGTTTTTCTGGATGTAACGGTGTTTCGACATACACTTGTCGATTAGCTTCACTCCAAATGCGGCAGTTTTGTTTGTTGATGTAGACATTCAACCAGAAGTGTGCTTCATCGCTAAACAAAATTCGTTTATGAAAATCGGGAACAACGGCAATCTTGTTTTGGGCCCATTCGACGAATCTCTATGAGGCGTGAGACTATTCAAGATGAATTGCCAAACCAAACTGAGAATAAATCACTTGACAGCTGTTAAATCGGTCGCCATCTTGGAAAGTAATACCAACTTAAACTTCTATACCTGGAAAAAAACACTCTTTATTTTATAAATCTTTAAATATGTTCTCCACTTTTGAATAAAAATTGAGCTTTATGAGCTCAAAAAGGAAACATTTAATATTTACTTAAGTTTTAAAGCTTCTAAGACATTCATTGCAAATATTGAGATTTCAAATGAGTATGGAAATGATTGACGACTATTTTATTCAATTTTACATTATGTTTAATGACATACTTTCTAAAAGATAATAAGAAATATTTATTACAGAATTTTTATGTTTTTTTTTTCAATGATTAGAATAAGATGATTCGAAACCTTTGAAGAAAATATTTTCCACTCAGTTTCTTACTCCCCCAAATGTTTAATAGATTCTAAAAATTTGAAAATAATTCAACTAAATGTGGAGAAACAATATCAGAAGAAACTTGTTGCTCTGAGTTTATATGAAAAGTATTTTATTCTAAAAGTCCAAAATAAAACAATGAATATTTAAGTAAAAGTCCTAAAGAAATATTCCTTGTCACTGTGCCTAGGATCTGTGTGTGTGTGTGTGAATCCGAATATTCTCAAGTAACGTACTATATTTAAGCTCAAATTTAAGTCCTTTCGAGTTTTGTGGCATTTGTACAGTTCAAAAAGTGCTTGGAATTCTAAATAATTTGGAAACAAATATTTTAATGTTTGAGTAGTTCTTTCAAGAATTAACTTATTTTATTTATCAAATAAAAATCCCATTTTAGCAGTATAATATTATACTTTCGGTCAGTTTCATGAAGCTCATTAATACTTTATTGTTTTAAATATTATTAAATATTGATAAAAGCGACTGATTGATGATGTCTTTGAATGCGATGTTAAATCTATTTCAAACTATGCAGTGTTCAAAGTTTTAAAAACTGTTGGCGTCGACTGGAGTTGAATGATTTCAACGCAGAAATAAATGTGTTCTGTTCATAACTTGTAAACACAGTAATTTTGAAGTCTGATTCCTCGAAATGTAATGTTTTGTATTTAAGAAAATTTGAATTCATTTATTGCAATAATCGAAGAGGAGCTGCAGAGAAAAATACGTGAAAAAAACACAAGGAAAATTCTTAAAACTCTTTATTATAGTTAACAAAACACGATTTAAAACTTTCCATCAATAAAATTGGGTTTAAAAAATTTGTAATATCAATGGGGAGATTTAATGTAAAAGAAACATTTCCCAATTTTTAAGGGTTTTAAAATTTCAAATTAAAAGCTAAATCTTAAGATATTCGACTACGTTCGGAACCGTGATTTTAAAAAGGGGCATAAATGGATAATCTTCATGGTATTTAGTATTACTTAGATTACAATACATGTATAAAATTGTTTCAAGGACATTTTGACAAAAAACATTATTTAAATACAATATTTCGGATAAAAATTAACTTAGAATAACATTTTTTCGAAAAGTTCCCCTTTTGAGAAAAATGGTTCTATTATAATAATATTTTGCCTGTATATAGCTCAGACTTCTCTACAGAGGCTCGACTAGAAGTTTTTAAAAATTCACATTATTTTTAGAGTTACAAACATATGAAATAATTATTGGTGTTTTCTTCTTAAAATTTCTCCCCTCTGTTGTCGTAAAACATGGATAAACCCACTTCTAAGTAATATAGGTCAAAAATTCTAGTTAAGCCTCTGTACAGAGGTCTCAGCTAAATACAGACAAAATATTATTACAATAGAAGCATTTTTCATAAAATTAGAATATTTTGAAAATTGTTCATTCTATGTTTATTTTTTGTCAAAATATTGTACTTAAATAACTTTTTTATTGTAATACTATTCTTAAAACAATTTTGTCTACATTTTCTAATCTAAGTGACACTAAATATCATAAATATCATCAATTTATACTCTTTTGCAAAATCATGGTTCCCAAAGTAGCCGGATACCTTAAATACTAAGCTTTTGAAATAATAGTTGTAGATTATATCTAGAATTTTAAATAGTATTCCATTGGTTAAAGTCACAAAACTTGTTATTCTATATATTTTTTTAAACATTTTGTTCTTAATTTTGCTTAAATTTGTATTCTATAAAGGAAAAGGAAATCATCGTAACATAAAGAATGTACTAAAACATACAGTGGTCATTTCAAAACATGAAAGAAAAATGTACAACATTAATGTACTATGTTATTTTGATATATATTTGAAAATGGGCATTTATTATTAAACACACACACATAAATATAAGATTTTATTAATTTTCTGATTTTTCTTGAACAATTTTTTAACATTTTTTGCTTAGTCTTACCTCAAAATACATGTTTTTTTAACCGTACAAAGTATTTAGCTATGCATTTTCCATCATTTTATAAGTTTTATATATTCCAGATGTCCTATATATACACTCAGGAACATTGAAAATAGCGCCCCAAGAAGAAAGCATCGGATTGAAATGAAATTTAATACACATAATGACACATATGACAGATTCCCTTGATCTAAAAAACAAGACAATTAAAAGAATACAGGGTGTGCAACGACACAAATACTGAGCAACTTCAATAGAGCGTTGGACCACCTCCAGCTGCAATACATGGCACCACACGGTCCGGCATTGAGTTGATTAGACACCTTATGTTGTCCTGAGGCAGATGGGCCCACAAATCTTGAATAAAAAACTCTAAATCATGTACAGAGTGACACGATGACATCTGCCGTTTTTGCTGATCCCACACGTGCTCTACAGGGGACAAATCGGGGGAGCGGGCCGGCCATGCAAGAGTCTGAAAATGACGTAGGAAGTCTTAAACAACTCTTGCTGTATGCGGACGAGCATTATCTTGCTGTAAAATTGCCCCTGGGGGACCATTTAGGAAAGGTCCTACATAGGGTCGAAGAATATCATCAGAGTAACGTTGGCCCGTTGAGGTTCCACGCATCACAATTAAAGTGGACCGAATATCATAGGCTGCGCCCCCCAGACTATTGCACCAGCTGTGCGGGCATTGTGACGTAGAACAGTGTGGGGGGAATTGTACCGCTCTCCAGGGTGCCTCCACACCCGTACCCGGTTATCATCTGTCCCCAAAACAAACCGGGATGCATCACTAAACACAAACTTTTGCCAGTCTGTGACATTCCACATTGATCTGATTTGGTACCACTGTAGACGCAGTTGCCGATGTTCCTGTGTTAAAGGGAGTGCACGGTAAGGGTGCTTGGATTTAAGATTTGCTTCCGCAAGTTGTCTGGAAATTTTTTTGTGGAACAATTGCTACGCCTACATCTGCTCGTATCGTTGAACGAGTCACTGTGGGGTCCACAAGTGCTTGCCGCATGATCATTCGATCCTCATTCCTCGTGGTCTTCCTGGTCGCTCCAGACCCGGTTTTCCGCACGTGGGTACCTTCTCGTGTCCACTGCTCTCAACAACTTCTAACGGCACACTCCAAACGATCCACCTGGCCAGCAACACGGCGCGTCGACCAGCTTGCAGTTTTCAATCCGATGATCAGGCCTGTCTCAAACTCGCTTAACTGTGAGAAATTTCTTCTAGCACGTTTACCTGGCATGTTTCGCTTACCAAAGTCTTCCTGCAATTGGCGGGTAATCGTCACGTTTATGAATCTTCGAATTTGCGCTGGCTTAAAAAGCACCCTGTTCCTGATTGTAGCGCCACCTCCGCATGTATGAGCATGCGCATTGGCAGAAAACTTGGATCATTTGCATATCACATTACGCTGTACTTATTTACTAAGTTTCGCGTTTGTACTTAGCTTCCTTCTCTGGTCGCTATTTTCAATGTTCCTGAGTGTGTATATATAGAGAGAGAGTGCCCCGAGTAGTCCGGATGATGAAGCTGCGTTGTATTCCGAATACAATACATATGTTTAACCCTTCACACTGGGGCATAAAATTGAAGTAGGAATGTAAATTTTAAGCAGATAACCAATGAACTGAAGAGAAGGGGTTATCCCTTTAAGACCCAACCCGCACGATCGTGTGCTTATACATTTTTGCTTCTGGAATAATCGTAATTTAAAAAATCCTGAATCCAACAATTGAACGTGTTTGTAGAAAGTGTAAAGTATCATATGTTATCAACAGACGGTGGTTGTGTAGTCCTCGTTTTACTTTCAGCTGGCAAATCTAACTTGGTTTTAAAATACAACTAAAACACATCTTTTTTTATCTGTCGTAAAAAGGTAATTATCAATATATTTCTAATTGCTTAGATACAAATTTTTGTATTAATGTTTAAATAATTGTAAAACAGAAAAAAAGTGTGTGTACTTATGACCACACGATAGAAGTGGTTACATCAAATTTCAAAATGTTATTTCAGGGATTAGTTTGTGAATAAAAAACAAGGGGATATTAGTATTGTTCTATAAAATTATTTATTCATATATCTGTTCTCATAAAGTAATGATTTGGGCAAAATATAGAATCATATTTGGGGATTAATAGAATTCTAAGAAGGAAAAATAGGTTTATGGTAGCTGAAATAGGTTATAAATCGTTTAGATTCAAAATTTTATTTAAATATCTATAAAAAAAACTCCGTCAAGCGTTATTTCATACTTTTTCGTGCTTCATTTGACATAATTAAATTGAATTTTCATTTTAAAAAATCAGCTAAAGGTTTTGATTTGTCTTTTGAAAAATCTACGGGATTTCGTTACCCGCACGATCGTGCGAGTTCGGCGTTACTTGAGTCACTTCAGGTGTAAAGGTAAGTACGAACCATACGAATTTTCTTTTCTGTTTCAGTAATTTTGATGAAAGCCTACATAAAAATGAAATATATAGTTATATAATTAATACCAAATCTTCTTGCGGGTTGCCATGGATGAATTCTTTTTTTACTTTCTCACTCATTCATTTTTGCAATTAATTTCCTTTTCCACACATTCGTTTAGGAGTATGGCATTTTTATCCTTTCCGCAGATATCTGCATCCATATCTCTCCCCCCCAAAAAAAAAATCCGGGTTTCCCGGTTGTAGTTAGCATGGTATGGTTTAAATATATATATATATAATAAAACATTCTGATTCATTTTACTATTTTTCATGTAATACTGTGTTAACTTTTAACCAAAATCTTTTTCAGGTGTCTAAAAGAAGAATTCTCATAGAAGAAATTTTTCAATGGATGAATAAATCAAATTGAACTTAGACCAGAACTTAATGATCTCTCGGATGATGACAATGCTGCAAACAAAACATATGAATCGCGTACACTGGAAGTAGAATCAAATTCAGATGAGAGAGATGAAGAAACACATGGGAATATTTGAAGTGAAAAGACAATTTTGGATCATTCTTTACCATAAAAGTATCTTGAACACATTCATTACATTGATTTAGCTGTTGCAAATTATTGGTTTCTGTGCAAACAAGATGCAATATGAAATAAAATTCCTCTAAAAAGCAAAATGGGTTGCTTAAAATTAAAGTTAGAGATAATTGAAGCGCGTTATCAGCTTCTCCACCTACTAAGAAAAGTTTTTAACTGATGATGAGGATAATATTATTGTAATTCCACTCGCAAAAAGATCGAAGTGTTATAATCCACCTGCTACACATGTGATGGGGCTGCGGTAGCCCAGTGGTTAAGGTATCCAACCATGGCAGGCATGTCATGAGTTCGATCCCAGTACCACTAAGGACCCGCCGTGTAGGGCAGCGATGCACGTTAAATCTGTCGAGAGCTGAAACGTCCTCCCGTTGGTGTGATGTGGTAGTTAGGAGAGGGGGGTGCCAGCTCAGGTGTCGTCCACGTCACTTGACCATGGTTCAAAATTACGTGGTCCATCGCCAAAAGCCCTCGTGTAGCTGAACAGTGCGACGTTAATATTAACTCACTAACTCACTCACGCTACACATGTGATGACTTTTATCCCGGCCATTCCAAGATAAAAGGCTTGACACGTATAGCCCTTTTTGATGTGTTGATGACATTTCAAGGCCTCGCAAATGCAGATTTCAAAACTACGAAAGCAGTTCGAAAACATGTTGTGAAAAATACAATGCTTATTTGTACTTGTCAAAATCAAAAGATTTTTGCAGTAAATAAATAGTGAATTAATAAAACAGTTAATTTTCATCAATAACTTCCTTATATGTAACAATTTTAGTTGAATTAAGAGGACTCGGCACCTTTTTTTAATTTTTTTTTATTTAAGGGTTTTAAAATATTTTTTGTATATTATTAACAGTTACTATTAAACTAAGAATTTCACCATGAAAAAATTCTAAATTTAAAAAAAAAATTTAAAATTTAAATTTTTAAAAAAAATTTTACCGATTTTCAAAATTCTTCTTCTTTTAAAATTATCATTATTTTGACACCAAAATTTTTTTTGGATTTATTAGACTATGAGTAACAACTTAAGAGATCGATTTTGCAACAAACAAATTAGTTTGGGAAAAAAAAATTAAAATGTAAATATTAATGGAAAAAAGCTAAATAACATTACTTCTGCTACATTTTCTTTTATAAATTTTTTTCTATTCAAAATATTGAAAAATGGATCCCTAATTTAATTAAGCACATTGTAATAAAGATACACACCAGACATCAAGTTGTTTGATAAATATCTGTAGAAGTTTTATACTTTTAAAGACCATGATTTCATGAAAAAACTCGAACTAAGAGAAAATGCATTTTTAAGAATACCAATCAGCAAATATATATCAAAACAATGTCTAAATTTTGTAATAATTTTTCAATATGTTGTATAAATATATAACTTTAAAATAAAACATAATACAATTCAATTTCAAAACATTAAACAAAAATATAAGATTTTTTTAAAGTGCCTGTCTGTGAGCCCAAAGTTACGAAAAATAGGAAATATCATTGTGACTTATTTTTGCAAGAAACATGTATGAAATATATTAAAAAATAAATCAAATACATGAAATAAATGTAATAAAAGTACATGAAATGTACAATAGAAAATTTAAAAGCTTTTATAAAATTAATTTGCTACTTAAATCAATATCTAATATAAAATAAAGTAAAACAAATTTATGCTAAAATGTATTATTTTTTCAAAACAGGTTTGTTTTAAAATTGGCCTGCGCCATAAGTCATTCCTTCTCTCCTCCTAGCTAATAACTCTTTTTATGTATTGCTTTTTTAATAAGCTTAAGAGCCAGCTTATTACTGGCATTTTGACGACGTTTTCTAAATTTTTTGTTTTCGACAATCTAAGACAGTAGCAAGTTGTTTCGTTGAACCTCCAGTAGCTAGACCTAATGCTTTCTGTGTTTCTACAATGGTGCGTACTGTACCCTTATTGTATTCATCGCAGACAGCTTCTGTTACTGCCCGCTTAACACGTCTTTTGTTTACGAAAATTTCTTTCGGACACTTTGCCCAAATCATGCTATGCAAACTTTCGTTTGCATTTTGTGTTCCACATCGAATGCATCTTTCTAACAATTCATTAGATGCAAGTCTTTGATAAATCGGTAGAATTTTTGGAAGAAACTTTTCATTTATTGGTGTTCCTACATTTAATTTATGATTGTTAGGTTTTTCAGCATTAGTAATCGCAGATTGATAGAAACACCATGAGTTTTCTCCTGCAGGACACTTCGAATGTTGAGGTTTAGCATCTGTAGAAATGCTATGCAACAATGTAGCATATATTGCTGTTTTCATAGCATTCACATCCCCTTTGTCTCTCAAAATAGCCTTTTGGTAGTAAGTAGTTAATTTTTTAATTGTGGCTTCTTTCAAACTACCATGAGCTTTACCACCTAAAGAAATACCTTGAGCACGACAGTCTTTTACAGTAGATCTCAAAGCTGTTCCTAACCAGTTACTAACTTGATTAATACATTCTTCCTCTTTTATCACAATGTTAGGTCCATACACTTTTTTCTCGCACAAGTAGTTAAACGTTTTACAATCACCATCGGATAATACTGTGATATAACGGAATCCAAATGATGTGGATCTTTTCCACAAGGTTAATGCAGCTTCCATTTCCATTGATGTAGATGAGCCCAAGTGATTTATATCACATTCGCTTTTATGTCCTTCATACCATATGCTAAATTCAGCACTTGACCGGCCTAGCTTATTTTTTGCCACAGAGCAATGACGACACACCTTACTCATCACTTCAAAGTCAACAACATATCCGGTGAGCATATCTATAATACATCCTACACCGATAAGTGAGGTGTGACCACGAGTTAGCCACGTTCCATCAAAACTAACACTTAAGTCTGCGATTTCAGCTCCATTCTCGTACGCATTTTAATTTCTCGTTGGATTTCCGCAAATATGTTTTCAGATGCCAGAGTATATGAATTATCCAGCCGTCTCGCACACTTCCGATATGTAGTTGATGAAAAAGGATCTATATTCATCAACATACAAAATTTTTCTATAGCTGAATAACCTTTCCCAATATGTGAAAAAGCTTGAGTTATTCTCAAATTCACATCATGGCCGGTCGGAACAGACTTTTTAGAGATGTGTTTACAACAGTTTTGTTTTCATCACAATTGCTACACAATAGTTTTAAATTGTATGAAAATCCCAACTTGGCTCCAAGCTCCAGTTTCAAAGTTTGTTTTTCACAATATTGGCACTTTGCACTTCGAAGAAGATTGTTAACTTGGTTAAAGTCCACCAATATATAATTTTCAATAGCAGAGGTATCCTTTTTTACCACAGTGTTCAATTTTTCCAGACGTACATTTGAAAAAACTGAATTTTTGTTCACTTCACAATCAACTTTCGCTTTACACCATCACTTTTCATTCATTTGCAAAGCACGTACTGAACGTTTTCTAAGAGGCATATTAGCGATAATAACAACTAATAAAATGAATTATGATTGAAATGGCATTAAAAAATGCTGTTTTAGGTTTCTATGAAGTTAAAAACTAATGAAACTAAAAATCACACAGCAAGCGAAATTGGCAAAGCTAATGTAAATAAACAACTTTTCTGATAGTTAGAGTCACAGCTAAACGGATTCCTCTTCTTCTCTGTAGTTTTTAATGTAAAATAATGCATTTATTCTCAAGTAAAAAAATGTTAAACATTGAGGTGGGCGTGGCATTTAAACTCTGACAGAGCTGTCAAAATATTTAAAATGCATTTTACTGCGTTTAAAATAATCAGATCGTTTCGAAACTTCACTCAGTTATACCAAAGGTATCAAACTACATTTTAAACTAAAAATTGAAAAATCGATATTTTCATCGATTTTCGGTTTTTGAAAGGTGCCAAGTCCTCTTAAGATTGTTTCATCTATCATCTTAGAGTTAAAAATGTATAACTCGCGTAAAATTTCATGAGGAACCTGTTTCACAGATAACGCCCAACCCACACGATCGTGCGGGTACCATATATATTCCAGGGGGAGGGAGCGGGATTTTTTTTATTATTTTTCCCAATGTCATTGGGTCCATATAGTATTAATAACCAGAAGAATTTAATATTTGAAGATAAAAATAATTCGGGTCTTAAAGGGATACAAGAGGGCGATCAGTTCAATGAACACACAGTGCAGTATAAAAGTGACGCGTATGCGAATGTCAGGAACAAAACGTTATAGGCGACGTGAGAGTAAGCAAAACACTTACAGTCTGCGCGCAGCTCAAGACTACAATAGCAAGAGGAAGGAAGGAGCAATTAAAGAAATTCGTTGCAAGTACAAATGATTTCTTTCGTGAAATATGGCTAGAAGAAATCATCCTGACGACTTCACACGTGTAAGAAGGATTAGAAATCTGGAGGAGAAGCGTAGTTTGACCAGCGTAGCTGAAGAGTTAGGAATCAACTGAAATGTCACTTCGCGCGCTTGAAAAGCCTTCCAAACCATAGGAACCGCAGTTAGAAAGGTTGGTGGTGGCCATTTTAGGAAAACAATTACAGTAGATAACCACTACCTACTGGCAAAGGGCACCCTATACCAGTCTGCAAGCCACATTGTTCAGCAACTGTGTACAGCAACAGTGCAACAAGTTCCGCAGTTTATTGTATCCAGAAGCTTTTACAAAGATGGCATATTCACCCACCGTCCAGGACGCTGCATTCCTTTGAAAGTTGGCCATCGGTGGCAACGTTTAGAAGGATGCAAGAATCACAAAAAGAGTACATTTCATTAGTAGAGTCGTGTCTTTTTCACGGATATAAGTCGTTTCTGTGCCAGAAGAGATTTTCAACGTCTGTTACTTTGGAGAAAGATCAAGACACTGTTTTACATCCCAGTAACATGATGGAAGGAAACCGTTACGGTAGTCTTGGAGTTGTCGTCTGGGGAGACATTATGCTGAGCGTTTGGACTTAGCTCCACATTTTTGACAGATGTTCTGTAACCGGAGGTCGCTATTGTGAAGAGGTGGTCCTTCGTCATGTGTGGCTGTTTCTAGCCGCTATTGGATCAGACTTAATTTTAATGGATGCCAATGCAAAGCCGCACGGGACTGCTGATGTTCAGCAACTACTAAAAAGGGGATATTAGTCGAATGGATTGACCAGAATTCTGTTCTGATTTAAATACCATATAACATGCGTGGGATGCTTTGGAGATACATCTTGCGGCCCAAGTACATCCTCAAGGGACCACCAGTAACTGAAACAGGGGATTATTCAGGATTGGGCACTCTCACTTTAAGAAATATTGAACAACATGGAGCTGAGTATAGAACAGGTTCTTGCACGAAAATCACAATCTCATCATTATTTATCTTTTGAAATCCACAGTCTTCTGCATTGTATGCCATCCAGGTTTCTACATCTTCTTTATCAAATTCTTGAAATCTTGGGCTCTACTGGACAAAGTCGGTAATCTCCTCCCTGTGGTCGTCATATAAGTCTTTCTCGCCTTCTAAATCTGGCCACAGCTTTTTCCATGTATTTTTCAGACTCTGTCTTTCGAGTGAGTCCCACGCTTTGGCTAAAATGCATCAGGTGTCCTTCATATTGAGCTTTTCAGCAAAAGGAGCAACATTTTCTTCGTCGTTTTCAACCAAAAGTAATCACAGAAATTTTTTTCCCTATAAATTCACTTCAGCTTTTCAATAACACCTTGGTTCGTTGGTTGCACCAGTGCAGCGACGTTTAGTGGAAGATACATCACGCTGAAGTCTCCATCAGTTGCATTGAGAATTTTGACAGGTCTGTGACAGTAAGCATACCGATATCATTCGAAATCCCGCTTTCTTCTCTCTGTATCTTTAATCATGTAGCCGGCTGTATTGCGTAGTGTCGTAGTTTCTTCTCTGTTTTGTATCATTATGTCTGCTTCTTGTGATGGTGAAATGCGCTGTGTTGAATTTGAATAAACTGGATTAATTTACAAGACAACCTCATCAATAACATTGAATACGCAACATCATCCAGCAGAGAAAATGTATCTAATATACAGTAATCACGTCCAATGGCTATGCCCTATCCCTTCGTTCATTACAGTACCAATCATTCGCCACGACATTTTAGTAATTATTATCACTCGCCAGAAATATTATAGAAGTATTTCATATATATATATATAATTTTAACAAAAGTAGAACTCGAAGAATTTCGGCTGATAAATTTATATATACGATATAATTAACATTCAAAAATACTTACGTAACATACTTCATCCTCTAAACAATGCAAAGAATAACAGTGTTTATTGTTCAAAACTAAGGACAGTTTGATGTTTTCACTTCAAATTTCGGTATCATGCTCAAAACAAAACTAAATTGCTGACTAGAGGCTCGACTCTTTCATATACTGTAAGCATTACTATTTAGACAAGTTATAACATGTAACAGAGAAATTCTTTTTTTAGCTAAACCTGCTTAGACAGGAGCGTTTGGACTGACCTATGAAATTCGATATTTGTCATTACTTCTGTTTTAAGATCTAGCTTTAATATTTTACATTAAAATTTTCAATTTTTACTCTAAAATATTTGAATGTGCCAAAATTATGAATAAATTACTTCAACATTCATAATAATAGAAATAGGTCGCAAATCATTTACTTCACATTAAATCTTTCGCGGACCACTTGATGTTTTCCACATAACCACAATTTAATTTGAATTTATTTTGAAACCCTTCAACAGTCACAAACACCACATGGGTCCTGAGGAAACACTTATGGAACGTATGTTCAATGCAAACAGCCATAAATGAAAATGTAGCTTTAAGAGAAAAATAATTTAATATTTTAATACATACATACATTTTTAATAAATTTATTTGCAACCCCCTCATGTACCACATTGCAAAAAATGAGACTTAAAGACGCTAGTGGCATCATCATTATAAAGAGAAAAAAAATAAATTAAAAATACATTTAGGAGACAAGTATAAAGTAAAAGAAAGGGAGGAAATACACAAAATCTCCTCTATAAAACCTCCTCTATAAACCCCCTCTATACCTCTCTCTATAAAACTGTAAAAGTCTATACAGTAAGCAAATTTTCTTATAACATTAAGATATTCAGTACAATTGACCAACCAATACAAAATAAATGACCAAGAAATACCAATGCGTTTTAACTCATTTTAAAAATTTTCTCTTTTACAAAAATATAGGTTAATATACAACAAGACATTTTCGTTGGTTTCAGCATCCAGACAACAAGAACAAATATCATTACCAATTAAATTAAACCAAGATAGATAGTTTTAAAAATTTCCTTGTTCTGTTAGAATCTGGGATAACTTAAAATCAATAACATATTTCTTACATTTTAGCCGTTGATAAATGGTCGGAAAAAGCTTTTTAGTCCACAACGCTTTAGATGAGGCCAAGAATTTGGAGTTCAAGGTGGAAAAAGTTCTTTCCTAAGATAAATGCTTCCAAAGGGACAACGGCACAGACATCTAAAGGTTCCTATATTGGCAGGTTGCCTCTTTGCTCTATCATTGCCGAGATTTCCACTATTGCTCTGAACATAAGAAAAGAGGATGTCAAAGTCTTTAAGGTTGTACAGAATAGACTGATCCTAAACAACAAACCAAAAAAACAAATAAATATAATGTAATATGAATTTGAAATTAGTGAAATTGAATTTTTTGAAACTTATTTTTTCGAAGACGTATTTCATATCACACAGAATGCAAAAAAAAATTGTTTTTAATTTTATTTTTTTTTTCAAAATACATTCTGAAAAACTTTATGAAGCTTTTTAAAATTCATCATAAGTAATCCATACGTAAATAGAGTCCCGAAAGCTGACAAAAGAAAGCTCTTTTTAAAATAAAAAATGCCACCGGTTGATAAATAAATTGCTACTTTCTCGACAATTCTTGTAAGAAGAGGCACTGCTTTGCCATGATCGAATTCATTCAACACGTACTTATCTATCAAAGCTCCAGCCATCATTTTCGTTCTCATTGTGTAATCTGGAATCTTGGTAAAGCATATTGTCAACGAAAATATTACAGCTACACCCGTAAAACCATTACTGCATATTTTAAGTGTTAAAAATGAAGTAATTTCTTTCTTGAAGAATGTTGACAGAACAGTCAGTAGATTACAGAAACAAATTAACAAGGTGATAAACAGTGAAGTGGATAAAGAATCTTTTAAAAGAATGATTTTCTTCTCGACGTGTATAAAATCCTCTAGAATTATTCTTAATTTTTTTTGTATCTGTAGTGAAATTTAATTTTCTTAAATCATCATTTATGTAGAGGATGAAAATTCCATAATGGTGTACAAGAGTACATATTGAAAGAGTAATGAAACAGGGATATTCCAAATATACAGTAAAGTACATATATTGACCTACAATCAACAGCATAATTTTTTGCTTCTTATTTTTAAATTTGTGTAATATGGACCAAAGTCGTCTTGAAAGTTTTCATCGTAAACTAGATAATTATAGATTAACGCCAGCTATACCTGTAAAATGCAAATAAACACTGTAATTTCCGAAACAGGAATGGTCTTTCTTCTTGTTTTAAGTTTCCATATACTGAAACGAGATTTCAATTCAGTTAGCAGAATATAGAAATTTCTTCTTTGATAGTTCATTGAAAACCACGATAAGAAAAAAGAAATTTGTTTGAAAAGGTCAGAAAACCCCAATGGTTTATTTTCAATTCGAAATATTACGATCGCCGCAGCTATTACGATACAAACTGCTGACAGAGGAAATATAATATTGCCAGAAAATGTGCGAAGTATTTTAAAAAATGCCTGGAAGCTTTTCTAGATTCAGTGGAGTACAATGACTGTATAATCCAAAGCGGGATATTCATCGAAGTCATTTTCAGTGAGAGTTTTTGGTGCATATTGAAGTTGAAAATATTTTTCTCTCTATTTGTTGTTTAGTTTTTTAAAAAAAAAATCTTGAAATTCAAATAATATCTTTAAAAGTTAACTCTTTAGATCCTTTGTGCAATGTTATTAAAATTTTGTAATTTATTAAAAAATTTTACAGCCTACAGATTTTGCGAGGATGTATTTAGCTTTACTACATGATGAGCTTCAATTTTATTACACAATTGGCGTGTGTTATCTTTTTGTTCTAATGTGATTTTGTACTTTATGAGAAAATTAAAATTTGAGAAACAACATTAATGAAATGAATTTAGAAAGTAGATTATATATTTCTTCCACGTTAAACACTTTTTCTCTATATGGGTTTGCCAAACACTTCATCCACGCACTTGAAAACAAATTTTGTTGTTATTATTTTTCTCATACTTTTTATAAAACTCTCTTTAAATCCTTCTTACTACAATATCTATCACTGGACATATAATGTAATGATACCCTTATAGTATGATCACTGCAGATATTCTGTTTGTCGAAATGCCATCTGAAAAAGAAATACGTCGAACGTTTTGAAAAATATTTCAAAGTAAAAAAACAAAATACAGTTTTATATTCCAAATATGATACTAATCAAATGATTGATTGCTTTACTGTTTGATTGTTTCAAAGTTTTCTTATTTTTTTGCTTATCTATAGTCTGGAATGAAAGCTCATTTCGTCTCACTTCACCATTCAAATAGAGCAAAATGTGAACTCTCTAAGATGCGCCGATAGAAAGCAATCACTTAAAACGTGAATGCTTAAAAATATAAAATTAAAAAAGCTTTCTTTCTCTCATCGATAGAAACAAGAAGGTATGATACGAATCAATTTCATGTATCCAAATATAACTGCTATCTTCTTTAAGATAATTATTTTCTACATAATCCTAAAAATCAATTCTTAGCTTATAATATTAGAAGTATTGATTTCTATCATAATTTCATAAAAAATAATTTCCATTGATTTCATGACAGAAAAATTAACAAATTTTAAAAGATGTAGAAGTTATGGGTACCAGTGTATTTTTTTCTGTGGAAAAGTAATTCACGCGATGAACTATAATGTTAAAGTGTGCAATTAAAATGATCAATTAATCGATCTATTTTGCCTACGAATTGCTGCCAAGAAATAAGTATTTTTTTAATAAGTTCGCAGATATATTTTATATGCACATCATTCTTATATGAGGGGTGTTCGAATGAAAGAGATTCGAGGTGTGCCCCATGAAATGCGTAGTGACAGAAATGAGAAAGGTCCATAGATAGAAATAACTATATTTATAATGAGTGAAATGCATACAAAGTTTGCTAAAAGAAATCCCCCATGGCATTCAGACACGCGCCCCATTGCTTAGGAAGGTTATGAATTCCATCCGCAAAGAACGATGTTGGTTGATCATGAAACCAGTTCAGAACTGCAGCCTGTCTTTGTGTCATCTTTTCAGTGAAATCGTTGAATCAGTAGGCTTTTCTTCAGCGGTTCAAAGGTGTGATAGTCGCAAGGCGACAGATTTGGACTGTAAGCTGGATGTTCCAGGACTTCCCACGTTTTACAGACTAATGCCTCGATGCATACCTTGGCGGTATGCGGCCTTGTAATGCCGTGCAGATTGATGACACTTGATAAGATCATACCAGAATGATTTTCCTGGATGGCTTACACTCTTCCAAAGTTAAAAACTTTATTACAGCTCGCTCATCCCTTTTGGACGCAGTTGCATTCATTTCAGCCATTTTTAAATGAATGTCATATTCTTATGAATGCAGTTGTCACAATTATGCTTGTGCACACGCGTGCGTGGTTCGTGCATCTTCACTATTGCAATTGTTTCAATAAATTATTTTGAAAATTGTTCGCACGTAATTCTTCGAATCACTTTCATTTGAACACGTTTTATAGAATAAAGATTCAGAAATATATTTTAAATCAATTGATTAAATATTTTTTTTAAAAAATAGCATTTAAATGTTTTAACCATTTATCTACCGACGGTACTTATAAGTACCACTCACTTTAAAATTACATAGAATAACCATTTTTACGAATACTCTGACGATATTTAACAGGAATATTCTTTTAAATCGACTCACCCAAGATATATGGCAGCAAGGGTTCTTTGATTAGCATTTTAGAGGGAAAAGCGAATAGTTTTAAAGCAAAAATTGCGTTTCCAGCTGATGGCTGTTTCAGCGGATTGCAAAGATTGTCATCTTTGTTCCGAAAATATAGTTGAAGTCAAAAGACAAGTGTCTCATTTTTTGTATGTCAACGACGACCTAAGAAACATGATTTGACTAATTATTTTAAGTGAACAGTGCGTATAATTAATTTTATATTTGAATACCTTTAATTAATTAATTATCTGTAACTAATTAAATTTCCAAAAGTTGAGCATTTTGTTTGTTATATCATTTAATTTTCAATGTAGTTATTCAAAAAAATATTGCATAAAAAAACTGCAGTAAATCATAATGCGGTAGATAAAGGGTTAGCCCAATTTCGTCTCTATTAGCCGCAATTTTAGCACGAATTTGAAGTTGCACGGTTCAAACATGTCTTCTATTTCTGTAAAATTAAATGGCTTTAGTGATGTAACATTCGCGGGCTGTATTCTTAGATTTTTTACTTAATTTAGTTTTTTTTTGTGTCACACAATATTATAGTACTGTGTTTTCTGGCATGCTTTATGTTATTAGGTAAGTATAAATTTATGAAATAATAAAGTATATTGAAACAAAAGAATACAAATGTTTGATAAAATTGTACGTTCATCTAGATTAAATTGACAAATCAATCTAAAAACTACATATTTTCATGTACTTTTCTCGTGGTTTTTATTCTTTTTATGTCTAAACAAACTAAAATAGACAGTAAAATTCTAATACTTACTCTTAGCAAACTTATGACCCTGTAAGGGTTAGAAATTATTCAAATATTTAAAAAATATAGCAAGTTACCTTGAAGAGGAACAAATTATTAGCTTTTACATTCGATTGTTCATCTATTAACTATATATATTTCATTTTTTACAATTTCAAACAATGGTGAATACAATTCAAATTCATTTCATTGAGGTCCATCTATTACCTATTAGCCGTTCTCAATAAGCAGTGCGTAAGTGAAAAAAGTTCCAAAAGATGACAAAAGTAAACTTTTCTGAAACTGAACCATACCACAAGCTGATAAATACAAAACGTCACTTTTCTCTATAACGCGAAGAATTTGGATTTCTTTCTCGCTTATCAAATCTTTAGTCACAGATTTATAAATCAACAATCTAGCAGTTGTTTTGATTTCCAGAATGTATTTTGGAATCTTAGAGCAGAACAATGTTAGTGAACATATAATAGCAGCCCCCGCGGAAGCGCTGATATAAATTTCTGGCAAAAGGATTGACGGAACATCTACTTGCAAATAGAATACCAAAGCTGTATACAAATTGAGAAAACTCATCAACAAAATAATAAACAATGGCACTGATAAAATGTCAATCAAAACACGCAACTTTTCTTCGATTCTGTTGTAAGTATTACTGATCTCCAGACATCTTGACGTTCCTGTTGATAAATCCACACTTTCCAATGCATTGTTGAACTGAAGAAGTAAAATTCCGTAATGATGAAGTAGAAGGCAAACAGAAAATGCTATAAGCAAAGGGGTTTCAATACAGATCCTGTAGTATGTATATCCACCATTAAAACCTACGGGTATTGCGTACATATCGTATGGAATTTCATAACTAAATGTCCAAAAATTAAGGTGATCTTGAACCCTAAGAGCTCTGGATGCAAAGAAACCCGCCGCAAATAATGGAGCTAGACAAATGACTTGAAAAATGAGATTCACTACCAGTATGTGAAATCTACTTAGTGATGCTTTGATCGGTGGATTGGCGTGATTGTGAAGAAAAATTAGTAACTTATTTATATTTTTCCTACGACGCAGTATCAATTGCCATAATATTATGTCAGCTAGAGTAATGAAAATATAAGAAAATACATGTTTCAAAGAAGAGGAATGAAACGTTGATACGACAGAAACAAGGAAAAAATATGCAGACAAAATGTTAAAAGTTGTTGTTAAATAGTAACCAAAGTATTTTATGAAATTTCTAAATCGGCTTTTATTTTTTTTATAGTAGAGTTGAAGAAAAATCCAAACAGGGATGTTATAAGAGAAAATTCCCAAAAGTATTTCTCTAAACATCGTTTTCTTACTTTTATTTCATTTGATTTTGTTTATCAATCACATCTTTAGCGTTTTTTCACATCAAAGTCAAAAAATATGTACATTATTTGTTTCTAATGTATTTTACATATACATTCGATCTTTTTATCGATAGAATTCTTTCACTATTCTTATAGATATAATTAGACATTTTCTTGACACATTTTTTTAAATTTAAAATATTTTTCTTCTATCTCTTCCCTTGTTGGTATTGAACAGACTCTTCAACAATTTTCGGCTAAAATGAACCTAAAAAGAAAATTATATTTTAAAACATTAGTTCTAAATTTTTTTTCACTTATTTTACCTTATAATATATAAGTATTCTAGTAGAATATAATCTTCATTTATTAACACACAGCACTTTACCAATTCATATTGCATATCCTTGCATAATTCGCATAAATTATTTGTTTGCGTCAAAATAATTATGCAATTTTATTTATGCATAGAGAGAATTCAGATATTTTTAAATATATTTTTTCTACATGAAAGAGAATAAATTTTTACTTATAAAAGAACCTAAAGTAAAATTCTAAAATTTTTAATATTCTAGGAATTTTATAATTTTGTGCAATGATATATAGTGCAGATTTATATAACGTACACAAAATGCTTTTAAAAAAATGTTTTCAATTTTTTTTGCTGTTAAAATTGTGAACTTTTTTTTCTTGTATATCTAAATTAGTTCTAGCTCTTTCATATTAAAAATAAGAAAATGTAAAATTTATGCTTCTAATTAAGCACAAAATAAACAATTGGTTACTTGATTTTTTTTAAAAAAATGAATGAATAATATAAAAAAATGTATATACCGTATACCTTCGTTTATAAGCCGATAATTTTTGATGCGCTTTTTAAAGTTAAAGTAAGGGGGTCGGCTTACATTGGGGGGAAAACGCAGTTTAGAAAAAAAAAATTAAATATTTTTCTATTAGCCATACAAACACAAACTTAATATTGATTTGGGGGAGGGGGTAATGTAATTTTTACTCTAAAAGGGAAGAAAAATTACATAAACATTCCTAAGTTAGTGACAGAATCCGAGTTTTCGAATAATTCTCAAATTTAAATTCACTCATTAGGATATCTAAATGCATATGACCATGATGCGCCAAATTTTTCCCTTCCCGTACACACATTTTTCTTCCAAAATACAAAGAAAAATGTAGTAGAAAGTATGATAGCATAGAAATTGTAAATAACACCAGAAGAATGCAAAAATATGTAGAAGAAAGTATGAATAGCATATATATTGTAAATAACACCAAATGAATGGGAAAATATGTAGCAAAAGGTATGAATAGAGTATACATATTGTAAATAGCACCAAATGAATGGGAAAATATGTAGCAAAAGGTATGAATAGTATACATATTGTAAATAACACCAAATGAATGGGAAAATATGTAGCAAAAGGTATGAATAGTATACTTATTGTACATAACACCAAATGAATGGGAAAATATGTAGCAAAAGGTATGAATAGTATACATATTGTAAATAACACCAAATGAATGGGAAAATATGTAGCAAAAGGTATGAATAGTATACATATTGTAAATAACACCAAATGAATGGGAAAATATGTAGCAAAAGGTATGAATAGTATACATATTGTAAATAACACCAAATGAATGGGAAAATATGTAGGAGAAAGTATTAATAGTATAGATATTGTAAATTACAATATATGAATGAAAAAAAAATGTAGCAAAAAGTATTAATAGTATAGATATTGTAAATAACACCAAATGAATGGAAAAATATGTAGAAGAAAGTATGAATAGCATAAATATTATTTCTAACACCAAATGAATGGGATAAAATTTAGTAGAAAGTATGAATAGATATTACAAGTAACACCAAATGAATGGAAAAAAAATGTAGCAAAAGTATGAATAGCATAGATATTGTAAATGGCATTAAATGTATGGAAAATATTTGTTAGCTTCAGATAAGATTAACAGAAACAAATCTACTGTAAATGGTGCCTCACTCTACAGTAATTTATTTATATCGAAAATATTCTACCTACTTTATACATTTCGCAAAATGTTCGCCCAATGGCAACATATTTAAAAATTATAGAAATTTTCCCCCTCGTTTTAACTTAAATGCAAGTTTAAAATTTTGCATAAATTTTTAAAGGAAAAATACCCGGATTGGCGAAAAAAAAATTGGAAAATACTCTGTAAATTAGTTATATTTTTTCCTCAGTTTTTCCCCAGAAATGACACAAAATGCATTTTCAATCAATTTATTCATGCATTCAGATTTTCCCACAACGAGTAATAAAAATCATATCGTATCAAATTTAGTAGTCATTCTTTAAAATGTATTCTTTTAAGAAAAGAAATGTTTCAACTAACGTAAATTAATATTTACCTAAATCTTGAAATACTGAAAAAACATTTGATGTAACGTTATTTAACTCAATGAAGGTACCAAAATTCGTAGCAGCTATCTCAAATGGGTTCGTTTTCAAGCAATAGGTATTTTAGACCAAACTGATGATAATTGAGGCCCAGAGGTCGAGTGGTAGCGTTTCGCGCTTCCACACAACAGGTCCGGGCTCTATTCCCAGGTTGGGCAAGCTCAACTCAGCCTTACATCCCTACTACAGTGGGTGGATAAATGAGTACCAAGCTTGCTTGGGGACTTAAGCTCTGGGAGTCTCGCTTCAGACTGACCACCTGATCGAGACTTCTGTTCATGCACCCCAACAGTCACGTATACTGGAATGGGCACAGTAGACCCTGGCCCTCATGGGTTGTTGCGCCACTGAGTTTGAGTTTAAACTGGTAACTGTGCAGTAACAGGGAGTGACGATACGCCGAGAATCCAGAAAAATTTATATCCTCTTCGTACTTTGTCTGTTGTGTTCTATTTTTCCCAAAATAATTATTTAGTAGGAATAATGATTCTTTTGTGTTATTTTAATTTATATTCCTTAATTAACTTTTTTCAACTCAATGGCTGAATACATTTACAAAATAATGCTACTGAATTGTAATGAATCTTCCATTATATTTATTAAAGAACGATCAATATTAGCCTTTTTATTACACAATTCCTTTGAACTTTTCAACATTAAGTTCTTCCTGCAATTTAAATTTTGATGATTAGAACAAGGGTATTACATAGTTCAGCCATATAATGCACGTTGTTAAAATATACAACATGACTTGTTTTCAGTAAAACTTAATTATACTAAACAATCGACTTGATTATCATCAAATAAATTTAATATATGAATAAAGAATAATAAAATTGAATATATAAATTTTTAAAGAGAATTCTGATTTTTAATCTTTTTTCAACCAACAATATATAGATAACAAAAATGATTCTATATACGGACAAAAATGTATATACATTGAGCAGATGAATATTTTTGTTATTCAGTGAATATTTTATTAAAACGGAATTATCTAAATTTTGTAAAACTTAAGAGGCTTAACTTTGTTAGAGGGAAAAAACCCAAATAAAATCGAGATTGATTGTGCGATAAATATAAAACTAAAGGAACTAACAAGCACTGAAAAAGAGATAAACAATAAATAAGAATGAACAAACAAAATATTTTTTCTTATTATTTATACTCTTAGAATTCAAAAAGGAGTACCACTTCGTTCCACCTTTTGGCAGATGCAGCACAAAAAGTGACCATTTACAATGCCTGAAAAGAGTAATAAGTATTTATATATTTTAATGTACTTTTATTTTTGAAGTGAAAACTTCTTTAGTCGCGTTGAGCGTTTTGGTAGAGGGTAAAATCCTCAGTTCGCGTCACCGACATGCTAATGATAATAGTATATCTATAGCTATGGAGAGCCAGACTAGCGCACGCGCAGTAGCCTGTGTACACGTATACACTAATACATCGACTATTTCTGACTGTATTATGTGCGCGTTGGACGCTTTTTGGATAAGTATAATTTTGTGAGTCACGTCACCAATACGTTATGGTAGCAGTACATCTGTAATTGTAAATGTGACGCGTTGTACATTAAGTATTAGAGTGTAGTTATATACATAAGTAAAGTTAAATTGACCACGTGGGAAGTTCAACTTGTGTGTACTGGATTTTGTTTATTTAAGTGAATTTTTAATTTGACTATTATTGTAATTATTTAATTGAAGGATTACTGTTTATTTATTGAATTTAAATTCATTGACTTCAGTATAAAAGTGAGTATGAAACATATTAATATTTTTATACAGATAAATGAATAATGAAAACAACGAATATATTTTTAAACATTTTTAATATTTGTACGAATATTTGTATTTAAAATTTAGCATTATTCATTTTAATTATGTTTTTAATATTTAACCTCTTCATCATGAAATGAGTATTATTACGGTATAAGATTTATCTTACTAGCGTGGTAAAATAGATTTCTAGTTATTTGATAAAATTTTTTTCGTGGATTTTAAAATTGGAAAATTAAAAAAATGTTATAATAATTTTAGATTTTATGAAATATGTTCATTTATTGTAAAATTCAATTTTACGAAGTTATTGTTTGTTTGTGTAATTTGTTAGATATAAAATACGTGCTTTTTTGAATGAAACATTAGGTTTGACTATGTCTAATGATCGAAAAGTCAGTACAACAAAGTATAAAACGACTATCGATGCTGTTTTTATACGATATTTAGATAAATTTCAATCAAACATTTTTATTTCTTATTTCAGTTACCATAAACCTATTGTATCTTTTTTAGAATACAATGAAATGATTGAACGAACAGATAATCTAAGTATTGTCGAAATTAATGATGACAATGATGTAAATAATGAAAATAATGTTCAAACTTGAATTCATTGAAATTCGTGTAAATATAAATGCTATGTATAATTAAGATAATTGTATATTAATTATTTTTTCAACCACTTTGTATTTATATTTTGTTCACGATTTGTTTAACCCATCATATGTAACTAATAAATAAAACATAAAAATTTCATATAATTTTTGCATATAGTTTTAATTACTCTCAACTTAATAGTTCCGTTTTCACTTCTATCGGCAGTCCCACGACTGCTACTGTTTTTTTTTAATTTAAATCACTGTGTATTCTTCTAAATTATTCTAAAGTAAAACCCATGAAATGATTGCAAACTTGCTTGGCCATTACTGTAATATTCCTTAAGTGAATTAAAATTTTATTTTGGATTCAAACAACTTTAAAAAGAGTTAAAAGACAATATAAATGTACACAAGTAAGTTTTTAAGTAACAAATGCTTGGTTTATTTTATACTTTTTAAAACTCCCTTTATTTCTATCGACTTTTTCTTACAAGTAATATTGAAACTTAATTATAGGAATACATAAAGGGTGTTTTTTGAGAGGTATAGAACTCTAAATTGCAATAAAACAACGATGTATTATTCGATTGACATGAATTTTTTTTTCGAAAAAGATAATCTTGTGGCATTACATTTTAAATATGATTTCTGGCATACGACTGCCACGGCTGGCTCGGATGTAGTCCAACTAGCGGTGTTAAATCACAAGATCTTGGAGGCCAATTCACAGGTCCAAAACGTGAAATTAGGCGGTCACCCAACATGTCTTTCAATAAATCTATTGTGGACACAGCTGTGTGACATGTTGCGCCGTCTTGTTGGAACCACAGCTCCTGGACATCATGATTGTTCAATTCAGGAATGAAAAAGGTAGTAATCATGGCTCTATACCGATCACCATTGACTGTAACGTTGTGGCCTTCATAGTTTTTGAAGAAGGATTCCACCAGCCCATAAAGCGCACCAAACAGTCAGTTTTTCTGGATGTTACGGTGTATCGACATACACTTGGGGATTAGCTTCACTCCAAATGCGGCAGTTTTGTTTGTTGACGTAGCCATTCAACCAGAACTGCGCTTCATCGCTAAACAAAATTCGCTTATGAAAATCGACCATTATTTTCGAAGTAAAATTGCACAATTTGAAAGCGTTGTTCAGGCGTGAGTCTATTCATGATGAGCTGCCAAACCAAACTGAGAATAAATCAGTTGACAGCTGTTAAATCGGTCGCCATCTTGGAAAGTAATGCCAACTTAAACTTCTATACCTGAAAAAAAAACACTCTGTATAACATTCACGGATCAAAATAAGGATAAGATAGGAAAAAAAAATATTTTGCAGCTTGTTTTGGGGAAAAGTCAAAAAAGAAAATTATTATTCTGAACATTCTAGACATTTCTTATATTTGAATTAGTAAGCTGCCTTCTTCACAATCAAGGGAGAGTTATTTGTTAATTATTCTAATGCGAATATGAAATGTAATCGTACAGTTAAAAACCCTTCATTTCTTTAACTTACTCTATTTACCGTCAAATAACAACAACAAAAAATACACAATGAAAAATTTTAACCCATTTTGGTTGAAGCTAAAAAGATTTACATTAAATGTGATAAAATATTTTTAAATACTTCATTGAAAAATTAATTGAATCAATTGAACAACATTAAATAACAATACATTTACTATAAAAAAGCGCTTATTGTTGTTGCTAATGCCCACTGATCAGCAGTGCTAGATCGAGGCCAACTAAATTCATCACTTCAAAGGGCTAAATTGTACACCTGTTGTTAACCGTAGCTTTGATCACCATTCAAATGGCAGCACTATTTAGCCTCCTACCACCCAAATTTTGATAGAAAACACCCTGACGGAGGTCAGGGACCTCTCACCTCGCTTCTTCCGTCAACCTCACGAGAGAACTTGCGGCTCGACGGCTATTTAGAGTATCACCATGCCTTAAAGGCACTATACTTTTACAAAACATTCATGCTTTCTGCGGGATTCAAACCCGGGGTCCACGGCACAGCAGTCAGCATCACTAATCACTTTATCGGATGAGTCACCGTTATACCGGACCACTATACCGTATTGTACAGATCAAGAAAATCTTATACCATCACTCGAAAGTACTAGTTCTTCATTTTACTGAATTTCAAAATTTTAAACATTTTAGCTTATAACAATGATCATAAATGTACATTTATTAAATCACAATAAACTCACTTTAAATCATTAGTGCCAACACTTGTATTTATGATTACGTGTAAAAAAATGTAATGTGATTAAATGTGTACCGTTCTCTACAAGCAGTGTTCAATATATCTCTATTCTTTAAATCAGCGGTAATTAATTTGTGATTCATGAAATCTTTTGATGGTCAGCAGAAAAATACTGACATTATTTATATTTTTGTGAAGAAGTACTTACTTCTTTAAGGAGTACTTCAGTTCCAAGAAGTACGAGCTATTGTCGTGCGTTTCATAATGGGATACATACGAAAGACAAGAGATATATGAACAGAAACACACAATACAATCACAGAAGAGTATAGACTTTATTGCAAGCGATGATACCAGCATGGAACAGAAGGAGTGCGCTGTTTTCCATTAGAGACGAAAATCCATTTCAGGGAAAAACCCAACTTCTTTCCCCGAAGACACACCCGTGCCTTATTCGGAATTCGAATCCAAGCTCACGTTTTTACAAGCCGAGTGTCATAACCACCATACTGGCTGGGCAGCAAAGGAAGAGTTACAAAACATATTAAGGAATATGTTATGTACTTTAAAAAAATAATTTTTTTACTACTTTTAGTGAAATTCTTTCAGAGTTTAAAGAATTGTTAGTTTTTGAAGGTGTATCTAGTGATATTTGAGAGTTGAAAACCATGGTTAATTGGGGGCGTAACTCTTCAGTTTTTTGAAATTGGAATTGCTTTGCAGGTTTAGCCTTGCTTTTAGTGAAATTGTTTTCCTGTTATAACGGACATGTAAGTAAAGACTGAAATAAGTGAAAATATAGTTATTGTTGTCAGCCATTTAGTGATCTGTCAAATATCAAGTTTTACCTTTAGGCGTCCACAAAGTTCTTCAGGTCGGTGACCACTGCCTTAAATTACAACATTATCACATTTTATCACAGTTAAATAATATGAAATTAGGAAGTTTATCAAAAAAAATTATTGAGAGATTCTCAAAATCATCAGATATTCTTTATTGATAATTCCTTTAGATTTTTTTCCAACGCTCTTCTGATGGATATCGCAGTATTATTTAATTAAAAGGAGAAAATAAAATATCACGACCGAATTTTAATTTAAACATCATTATCTTCATTTAACTACAGTTATGAAATTAATAGTTCATGTATAAGCAAAGAGCTCAGTGTACTGACAATAAGAAACTCTTCTTTAAAATAGACTGCCCCACTTCCTGACGTGCAACGTAATTTTCTTTCTTCAAATAGTACAAAAAAAATTATTTCTTCCTGTAGACGAGGCTAATAAATCCATACATGTCTATTTGTAAAGGAACGTTTGCTTTTATTTGTGTTTTATTTAAGAAGGTTATAACTGTAAATGGGCAACGAAAACTAGATGGTGACAATTATGAAAGCGCTATTAAACAGCTCTAGGTGATTGTTCATAAACTGTTGTTTATAGAACTATGTGCATATTAATGATGCTAATCGATAAGCTGAAGAAAAATGGGTTCGAAAAGTGACTTTTAAAAGACGTATTCTCTTTAAAGGGTTATGTAATAATGAAGAAAATGAAAACTTTTTTGCAATCAACGCAGTTAAATCTACATAACATATATTTTTAATGTACTGGTGAAAAAGGCAGTCCAAATCGATGAAAAAAGATAAGCATTGGCGAAAGTAATACAGGGTAATTAAATGAAATTTATGATTTCCAAGAGAACCTATAAAACGGACAACGAATGCGCAATTTTTATCAAAGCTTGCACAATCTCATGCCCGTGCTATAATTTTGATATCGTCTTCATATGCATATACAAGGTGATTTGCTACCAGATCGACAAACAGGTAAGGTGTGTAGGGGGTACATAGACGACTCAGAATGATATAGGAAGGCAGGGTCGCAAATTCCGCAGTTACGAGCTATGGTGCAAAGAAGCAGGAAAATAGAACAGAAATAGCAACACATTAATGAGACAGTAAACACTTTATTGAAACATTGTACTACAGCAGTGGTTCTAAATTACAGATAGAAGTCGTCTGGAAGGCCTGACAGTGATACTGCATGGAATTCCTTAAGCTCTGGAAGATTACTAGAATGTCAAATATCCTCTTGACAGCTACAGATATTCGAGATTTTCTTTTTACTTAAGGAACAAGTGTCCACACACCTAGAAGAAATCCACGCACTTTCAAACACCTGTTGTAGTACAGCCTCTCAATAAAATTCTTTCTGTCTCATTAGTGTATTGATGTTCCTGTCCTTTTTCTCTGCTTTTTTGCACCATAGTTATCAAATACGGCATTTGCGTTCCTGCATTCCGATGTGATTACGAATCGTCTCTGTACCCCCTGTACACCCTACCAGTTTGTCGGTCTAGTAGTGAATCGGTCTGTATACATAAATTCTCTCTTTCGAAAATCTCAATGGCGCAACAGTCTACAGCAGGGGTGATGAACCTTTATGGATCAACGTGCCATTTTTTCCAAAGAAATGCTAAATGAGGTATACACGTGCCGTCAAATAATTTTGTCTTGGGATTATTGGGAAAATAATAAAACTAAATACTAACAAAACACAAAGCTCTTTATTTACTACAGAAAAATGCATTTTGTATTTAATAGTAGTGAATATTTCAGTTAAACGTATAATTCAAATTATATAAAGTAACATTAGTGTGATTTCTGCTGTTGTAGATTAGATGACAAATAAATTATATTAGGATCGGGTAAGATGTTACTTTTAGCATAAAGCATGCTGAACTGTAGTGTTTCTAAGCGAGTCTTTAATGTTATTCATCTCTGAAAATAATGACTCGTAGGCATAGGTTGATGAAAATATGGTTAAAATAGGGTAAGAGCCTACTTCTTCAAACAGGTAAACGTATATAGAATCGAAATTAATGTTTCCAAAATTTCGTTACTGCCATTTTTACTTATATTGCTTGTTAATATTTCTGTTTCAATCAATTCTAACTCTTTCCTTGTTTCAATAAAGTTTTGAATCCATATTGAACTAGACTAGAAATCAATAAGTTGCATTTCAAATTCTTCATTTTCCAACATTTAATTGGGATAAGCTCAGTTTATCAAATGATGTCACATCAGGGTACATAATAAACTTGAGCGTTTCTAATAATTCTTTGAACTGAGAAAATCCCACTGAAAATTCCTTGATTGAAGAATCAATAGCGGTTGATCGTTTTGATCGGTGGCGTGCCCAAAATATTGTGCCGCGTGCCATCAATGGCACGCGTGCCAAAGGTTCGCCATCCCTGGTCTACAGTAACCATCTCAGTTTTCCTTATTCTGGGCACTGAGATACATGAGCAGCTGTTTTGGTCAGGTGGCTAGTCTGACGCGAAACCGACAATGTTTAGTTCCATAAATAGCTCCCGAAAAATAAGAAAAAAAGAAATCATAAGTAAAAAGAAATACTTGACCTGCGGACACTTTTTGCATAAATTATTTGTCGATAATTTATAGGTACAGTTTTCATATACTTAATAACTATTTCTTTGATATTTATCAAACAATAAACTAGAGGTCAAGGGTAAGTATTTATAGTTACGTAAATGAAAAGCTTTTTAAAGTTTTCCTAATAAAACAAATTTAATTTCTGGGTAAATGATTATATTGAATAATTAAATGATTATATTATTAAATAAAAAAAAAAATTACAAATAAACTCAAAAGTGGAATAGATAATTACTTTATAACACTTTAAGTACTTCTTTTTATTTCTATATTTTCCATATTAAACAAAGTCGAAAGTAGCACGTGCACAGCGAAACGTTTGAATGATTTTCGAATGCAGCATATAATATGTTTTAAGATAAATGCATTTAAAATCGTTGTTCGTTATTTTAGTCACTTTAACATGTCTTTGAATTACCTTTAAATAATTTTTGATCATGCATGTTAATTACCTTTAAGGTATTAGACTACTTTCGTAACCGCAATTTTGAAAAAGCATATAAATGGATAATATATATGATATTTAGTGTCACTTAGATTAGAAAATGTACAAAAGATTGTTTTAAGAATGGTATTACACAAATAAAAAATTATTGAAGTACAATATTCTGACAAAAAATGAACATAGAATGACCAATTTTCAAAATATTCTTCTTCTGTGAAAAATGCTTCTATTATAATACTATTTTGCCTGTATATAACTCAGACCTCTGTACAGAGGCTCAACTAGAATTTTTTAAATACATAACTTAGAAGTGGGTTTATCCATGTCTTACGACAACAGAGAAGATAAATTTTGAGGAGAAAAACGCCGTTAATTATTTCTATTGGTTTTAACTCTGCAAATAATGTGAATGTTTCAAAGAAAATAGTTCAGACTCTCTGGAGAAGTATTTACTTTATATAAGTAAAACATTATATATATATATATATATATATATATATATATATATATATATATATATATATATATATATATTATTTTTTGAAGCATTCTTTATAAAATGAGAACATTTTGAAAAAGGTTATTCTAAGTTAATTTTTTGCCAAAATGTAGTATTTAATTAACTTTTTCTTGTCAAACTCTCTTTTAAACAATTTTATACATGCATTCCAATCTAAATGACACTAAATATCATGAAAATTATTCCATTTATACGCTTTTTTAAAATCACGGTTCCGAACGCCGTCGGATACCTTAAATGGTTTCTACAATGTATTGTGTTTTTGCGCAGAGATTTCACAGTATAATCACAAAAGATGGAAAATTTTAGTTTTTATGATAATGATTACGTTAATCGAAATTCAATAATAGTATTTAATTAATTATTCTATGATATATATATATATATATATATATATATTCATTTATTCCAAAATGGACATCAGTGTTTCATAATAAAATATAATTACCATCTAAAAATTTCTACTGGTTGTTCAAAATACTGAAGAGAATGTTAAACATTTTCATTCTGTGAATTTTCAGTTTCTAAAAAAAGTTTTCAATAACTGGAAATATTGCATTCCATTTCACTTGAAGGCCAGGGAATACGAAAACTAAAGACAGTCCATTAATTTTTCAAACAGTGACTTTACAGTTTGAATTTCTCAAAATATTCAGTTCATATCCATTGGCTTTATTAATTCTACATATAAATTCGAATAAAATTCAAAATATTCTAGCCATTCATTGATATTTTTATAATATAGTAGAGGAAGTTAATAATTTAATTCAAAGAAAATATTGCATATATGACGTCAAAGAAGAGAAAGATTGTCAAAAAAGAACATTGATTACTTAAATATGATGAATTACATTTACAAAAAGGGAATCCTAAGTGCTTCTTCTGGTCTTTTTAAATACATGTATTGTTTTCTTATACCTCCTGAGTGTTATTTAATAATGAATTGAGATAAGAAATCAATAAATGTGTCTGAGGGAAATAATTTAACACCCTGAGAAAAAAGAAGACGAAACATTAAGCATTGTTTGAATATAATTGAGTACCTCTTCATACTAGTATCCAAAGAAAGTCTCATTTTATTTCTATTGTTAAGCGAATATTTTGACGGTCTATGCATCAAAAAGGAAGATTTTTATGAATGTAATGATAGACAAGCAACATAATGAGATAAATATCTAATTGAAAAGTATATTAGAGTAAATGGTGTTCTTAGAAATAAATCATCGAACATCAATAAGTAAATAAAACACTTAAGTTCTAAATACCTCTGTATGTCTTTTATTGGTATAAATACCCGGATGTATTTATTCGGAAAATTAGTATAGCGCTTTTCAGGAATGGCAATGATTGTCCATCACTTTTTGACCGGAATAACGCATTGCAATAGTTGTGAAGTTGAAGTTCATAATAATATAAGTGCATTCATCAGGCAGGTAGTGCATCTGTATTTGAGGATCGCAAAAAACCACATGTTACAGAGATCATCTGAACGCATTCTAGAACGGAGTCAGTTGTGTTAATACATTGTTTTCACTGTGGTTCTATAATTTTTTATGGAAAATATTGTATTGCATTTAGGAGAACTTTAAAAAAAGAACTATCGGGGCATATTGAAAGCTGCATTGAATATACACTTATAAATCACAACAGAGGTCTCAAAAGGTAATATTTTGTTCAAAAATATCTATTGGAATATGAAGATCGTATGCAGTACACCTTTTTGCATCAAATACCGGCATGACATTATAAACATTTTCCAATGTTGACAGCATCATTGAATGTAATAGTTATCTGATAATTTTTTCAACAGTAACTACAACAAGCAGGCAAGGACTTGCTTCAGTTGATGTAAACTATTTATGTAACAGATATCGTTGTGCCATTTTCTAAACAATTTTCTAGGGCATCTTGTGTATAGCCCATGTACTAATTTGGGTGGATATCGTTTTAATGGAAAGTACAATTATATGACTTTCATTCCCTGTCATTTGTATTATGTGACGTAAAAATCACACTCTAGTAGCAAAATAATTTTTGCTTTCGATTTTATAAAATAAATAAAAGAAAAAAAAGCATTTAAATATTATCTTAAACTTTTAATAGTTACATCATTAAAATCAGCAGCAAATCTAGTAAGCGAAAGAAGTAGTTGTTTAAACCACTAACGTTGCATAAATATATCAGGCTGAAAACTGTACCAAAAGCAGAAAAGGGAACGATGCTTCACATGCCGAAGAGAGTAATTGTATAAAAAACAGACTGTGATTTCTGAACATTTATTCTGATATTCAAATTTGGAGTGGTAATTAGTGAAATCAAGCATTTTTTGTAAGTGTTTTTATGCATTATGCATGCCTAATAACGTAGCAATTGATGTCAACAATTGGAACTGCTAATGACATTCAAATATTTAAA
This sequence comes from Trichonephila clavipes, assembly GCA_019973935.1. Classification (NCBI taxonomy): domain Eukaryota; kingdom Metazoa; phylum Arthropoda; class Arachnida; order Araneae; family Nephilidae; genus Trichonephila; species Trichonephila clavipes. The sequence continues at coordinate 414,216 of BMAU01001278.1, read as the reverse complement.
AAAACATCAAAGGTATTTTTTTAAATATTTTTTCCATAACTTAATTTGAGTGTTAAGAAATCTTTTTCAACTTGAAATTATTTTACTATTTCACTGTTGCTCTGGAGATTTGTTCTACAAAAGAAAACAAATTCTGAGAACGACCGTGTTAATATTTCTCTTAGTTTACAGTTCAGAAAAGTATTCCTCATGAACGAAAAGAAAGAATATTAATTCAATCTGCTTAACTAAATAAACTTTAAACTTATTGAATGAAAAGCAATTAAGACATTGAATATATCGACGATAACATTTAGAATAAAAATACAACAAAGCAGTTGTAATCCAAAATGAAGATAAAATCAATAGACATCAATTTGATAAATGTGCCGATGTGGATTATAACTAATCTCTGCTTCTCAAAAAGTCGAAAAGTCATCAGATATTCCTTGAAATGTTTCACTTGTTTTCTGATGACTGTATTTTTCCTGTCGGTTATTTTTGTACTTATAATTGGTATACTTTTCTTGCCTCAATTTAATGTTACAAAGTTACGGTTTGCTTACGTTTTGATAAATATTTTGTGTTTCATCTTGTGGTGTTCAATGTTTTATCAAAGAAGAAATTTACAAGTACTTTTATGTACTTTGGAATTTCCTAAAAATATGCAAGCAAATCAAATGCGAAGAAGGAGCACACTTGTTACAAAGCTGGCTCTTTTCATTGCGTGTATGATACCAGTATTGATGTCGACAGTCAATACTTTTGGAGAAAACGGTAAAAACATCGAAAATACCTTTAGGGCTTTGAAATATCACCCTCAAAACAATCCTTACGGAATCACCGTAATTCTAATAATAGAATACATGTTTTTTACTGTGTATATGGAATATCCATTGCTATTCGCTACCTCAATGTGTGCTGTGGTGCATCTTTATGGATTTTACCTCCTTCAGCTTAACAACGATTTAAAAGAAAAGAATGTCATTACTCTCTCGGCAAAATTATCGAAAATTCTCATTGATTACAACAACATTGAAGAGAAAATTCGTCTCTTATCTGATACTTTATCAACATCGTTGTTTGTTATTTTATTAATTTGCTTCTGTAATCTGTTCACAATCTTGTCATATTGTCTGACAAACGTAATCCCCCGATTTTTATTATATGAATTATGCACCAATGGTTTTATCAGTCTGCTTATCGTTTTCTCCGTGACACTCTGCTGTTCTGCAATTCCTGAATCCATGCTGAAAATAAAGAAGACAGCTACAAGATTGATGGACGATTGCGTGTTGAGTGATCTTGAAAACAGGAAATGTATGTGCTTTCTTGAAAGAATTGCAAACAAGGATGTCATTTACATATCGGCGGGTGGTGTCTTATATTTCAAGAAGAGTTTTCTTTTGTCGGCGTTGGGGACTTTATTTACGTATGGATTACTTATTTTAAACCAACAAAGAATTTAGTAAAGCTCTATGATTTGTGTTTTTGTAAAGCTTGAAGTAAATAGGAGGATAACGTTTTTATGAGTGTCACACTTCACAAGGCATTTGCCTCATATGCGTAATATTAAAAATTATTAAATTTAAGGAACATTTTTTTAAAAAAATGATTAGTTGTTTCTTGTTTTTAGTGCACGTGTTGTAAATTATTTTTATTATTAAATAAGAACATTTTTTTCAAAAAAATTTACTTATTTATTTAATTTAATTTATAAATTGTATAACATGTGAAATTAGTTTTAATTTGTGTATATATGTATTTTTAAATCATACATTTTTTTCGATTCATATCTTCAAAAGAATATCACATTTTAATATTATTCATACACTTGCAAAGTTTCATAGCTGCAAGTTAAAAAATAACTCTTTATTTATCTGGTTTTGGTGTTCAGATTTTTAGACTTTTTAGAAATTAGATTTAAGGTCAAATTATGTATATCAGACTTCTTAGAAATTCAAACAATTTTAATTAAAAAAAATGAAATATTTTTTATTTTGCCAGAAGGAAAATTTTAAATAAAAATTAAAGCATCCATCATTTCGGGAAGTGACCCACTTAAAATTGAAACAGTGCTTGCAAATATTCTCAATTAAAAGAATTAAAATCAGTAACTTTGTCTTTAGACCTTTTTGTTCTCTCTCTAAACTAACTCTCTCTAAGTAAATCATTTTTCACTTATGCTGTGTTACCACTTTGCAAAATTCTCAGGTTACACACCCTGTATATACATATATTTCATTTACTAAAAGTTTATTAGAAGTCAAATGTTGCTTCACATCTACAACATTTTCGTGCGCCCGAATCTAATTGTCTGTCATGCCCGATACATTTTTAATTGGCAAATAATCTTGTATCTTTACTGGCCAAGGAAGAGCAGGAAAATTATGGAGGCAGTCCAGAAATATACGAATTCTGTAGCACTTTGCATTATGGGTCAAGCTGTTGTGTAATACAGTTAAAAACATCCGGATCCAGGATGTCATTCACCTTTCATTGAGATATTAAAATTGTATCCAGGATGATTGTAAGGGACGCGTGCGATCGTAAGAAACAACACTGAACACCACAGATAATGTCTGTTATAAAGATAGGAGCAAAAATAAAGCATATAAAACCGGTATTTGATTATGACCATTATTCCTCATAAATATCGAATGGTATTTTGCACCAAGATTGAAGTGGGCCTCATTTCTGAGTACTCTGCGATGTCAGTTTTGGAAGAGTAGCCAATGTAGTCAGCTAAAACAACCACTTAGCAAACTTTTCTGTTAAAATACTGAAATTATATGCACAGAGACAGCTTCTTTTATCTTATTATAAAGAATTTTAAATATTTATTACTTATTTTTTTAGTTTTTATTCCATTTTAAATTAAATTATATTTTTTATAAAAAAATAATAATAGTTATGTCATTGAGTTACCCATTCCTAAAATACTTCTTCGATTACTGACTTATCATATCTTTTGTTTTTAAAATACAACGAGCAATCTATTATGTTAAAAAGAGATTCACATTTTTATTTTAATCAATATTATTAAGAAAATGTAATTAATTACCGAAATTCTTTTTGTCATGTTTTTCTTTGCATGTTGCCTGAAATATCGAGTAACAAATTGTTTAGAAAAACATAATCATTCTCTATAAATTAATAATTATTTAATAATGTATTTATTGTAAAATAAATCATCATTTTACATAGTCTGCTATTGCATTTATAAAATACCAACATTGAGATAGAATTTTAGAAACTTGGGAACTAAACGGAGAAAATACACTCTGATTTTTAGTAGTTTTCCGGCAATAAAATTCAACAACGTGTTAAACTTTTGTTCCAAATTGTAATATCTCACATCCTGACAATAATCTTTTTAGTAAATACTTGAGTTCTTTTATGTGTGGTAAATAATATTCTGTCGTAAATTCATAAGATAAGAAAAACCGATTAACTTTGCAAATTAAAAACAAACATTTTAAAAATTCTTTTTTTTATTTCTTATTCTAATAGTTAACTTACTTTTTGAAACATACATCTTCATATGCAAAGCATTTTAGTTATTATTATCCTTTATAAAAACAGAAGAAAATAGCTGTTGTGTTGTAAAAATACAAAATGGAAGGATTGATGCTATTTATCAAATCCGCAATATAAGTTAACATCATCTTTCATTTCACTATAAAAATAATCAGTTTTTATTTCATATATAAAAGAATCGGTGTCTGTATACATGAGCCTTACTTTTGAGTCATAGCGGTGCTTCATGTTACTCATAGTGAAAAGAATACATTAGAACTTTTGATATGTCTAAAATTACGTTTCCTACCTGTATTGGTTTCAAAAATTTGATTTTGGTTTTTTTTAGATGGGCGGCCATTAAGTTTTCAGAAAATATTGTGCGTGGATTAAAATTTGATTTCGCTATCAACTTTCGAGCCTGCTCTTCTGTTAAATATAAACGTATATCGACTCTTCTTACATTTTCCATCGTTTTCCCGAAAATGCTATTATTCATTAGTTTGTAATAATCCTTTTGAAAGTCATTTACAGCTTTAGTTCTTAATTTAGTATTATAATCTGTGTAATTTTTAAGCCAATAATATTGAAAAAGTTTTAAAACGCGATGAATTTTTTTCAAGACTAACACTAATTTTAAATATAGCTTTAAAATAGAATAACGGAGAACATATTTTGTTTTTGGTTCCAAAGTAGTTAAAAGTCTAGGTTCTCTACATTTGAGTGAGGGTTTATTTTTATAAGGGTACTATTTTTCTTTTCAATACAAATCGGAAAGCTTTTTCACTTCTATTTTCTCGTTGCGGGATATTACATGAGCAATCAAAAGAGAAAAACAAAGCATAAGTAATTTTCAAACTAGTGTCTTTAGAGTACAATATTGAAATATTGCTTTTCCTCAACAGATATGATTAAAATATGGGAGAATATATTTTGTAAATAAACCATATTAAAAAAGGCGTTTTCTTATGAATCTGATTATAATAGTAATGTCATAAGACTAGTGACATCAGTATTTTTTCCACCAATCAGTTGTTTCCAAAGTTAAAGCGATGAAAATAAACCAATCAGCTTATTGTTGCCACCTTGTAATACTCATTTATTTTCTTTCTGTGTATCATTTCTTCTCAAGCTCTGACATGGTAGAATACTTTGCTTCACGATAAAGAATTATCACGTTCCAGCCATATCACAAAACTTCATGGTATTTTCTTTCGTGATTAGTGAATTGAAATTTATTTAGTTAACCATGAAACGGGCTACACCTCTCGTATCCCCCAATCCTGGAGCCAAAAGAGTGTGTTTTTATAAATACAACGGGGAAGTTTCTTTGTTTAAACAAGATGCTGTTCCTGAGAATCATTTCCATCTAGGCGGTCACAACTACGCCGTTGTTTCTGATTTTGCATGTTTTGCTCGAATTCACTTGCGCCGATATACGCTCAATGCCACTGGATCTCTCCTACCTACCAAAGATGAAATCACTGTAACACCTTCAGTATGGTTAGCCCTCGTAAGAGAATTTGCTGCAATCGATCAAGCCTTTGATGATGGAAAAGTATGTGTTATCAATGACTGTCTCCTACTTTCCCGAACTGTTATCGAAAATGTGACTTACATCATATGTCAAAGTTATTTCCAGCGAAAGGACTTTTCTCGCAAATTTTTGACTCCAGTTTCCATGTTAAAAGAAATGGAATGGAAGCATTAAAAGATATCCAAAAGCAGATCACGTCGAAAACTGTTTCAATCATGTTAGGGCGTGTTTTTCTGAAACTTCTGAGGAAAGAAGTGGCTAAACACAATCATTTTCCAAAATCTGACTTCGATTGTATCGACGCAGAAATAGTTCTCAATACATCAATGGTAGAACGCTCATGTAACCATATCCAAAAAAATATTTCATCATTGTTCATCTGCTACGGATGTTTGGAAGGATACGAAAATCAACTAGGTCATGAATGTATGACATAATCAAATGAACAAAGAATTTCCGAATTTGGTGATTTAGCTATATTAAACATGGACTGGGATAAACTGGTTGCAGATTTTGTTAATCGACGAATCCAAATCGTAAATTACATGAGTGAGATAGCTATCAATAAGTTGAATATGAATGTGTTGATAGAAAATGCTAAACAAATGTATGTTGCTACAGATTCTTTTTCATTATTTTAAATAAAAAAGTATTGTTTTTTCTATTTGAAAGTGTATTTTTTATTTTACGAAAATGGAATAGCACAAAACACACATATAGATACGCTCAATTCGTATAAATGTACACTCATGTCCATAAATTAAGAATAATGAAGTTCAGGCAAAGAAAGAGACAGAAGCAAAATAAATTTGACTTACTTGTAAAGTCTATTTATTAAAAAAAAGGTAAAGAGCAAAAAAGTTGTTATATATTAATAAAAATTGCAATTTTTACTCCCTGGAGCAAATTTCAGAAAAGAACCTATTTACAAAAAACAGTATAATATGGTTAGTATGATGGTTAATGTCTCCCGGGCGATGCAATACAGGCCTTACAACGCCAAGGCATGCTGAGTATCAAATTATCAATCTGATCTTGGAGAATACTACACCACTCATCAAGCAATGCCCTCCGAAGTTCTGGTAGACAGGTGGGAGGGGGTTGACAGGCTGCAATTCTTCGGTGAAGCATATCCCACACATGCTCTATTGGATTCAAGTCCGGTGAGTATGCTGACCAATCCATACGGGTGATATCCTCCGATTTAAGGCATTCGTCTACAATGTTTGCACGGTGAGAACGGGCGTTGTCATCCATAAACAGAAATTCAGCACCCATGGCACCCCGAAACAAACGTACATGTTGTTCCAGAATGACATCACGATAGATGTGGCCTGTCATCGTTACACTCTGAACAAGCAGGTCAGTTCTGGTACCAAGAATAATTCCTCCCTAAACGAGCCCTTCTGCACCACCGTAACGGTGTTGATCAATGGTGTTCTGTTGGTGGTAACGAGTACCTGGCGTTCTCCATATTAAAGTCCGGCGAGAATCAGACTTCAAACTAAACCTGGACTGGTCGAAAAACATCACACAAGACCACTGTGGTGGTGTCCACAATGCATGCTCTCTACTCCAGGTTAATCGCAGGCGACAGTGAGTTGCTGTAAGTGGAACACATCTGATAGACCTACGAGCATATAGACCAATGTGCCCTAAGCGTCTGTACATGGCCTGCCTTGAAACTGTCGTATCGGTAGCTGAAGAGAGCTGACGAGACAGGTCTGATTCTGTGCTCCGTCTGCTTCTTTTGGCAGTAACTGCCAAATATATACCGGTCCTCATTTGCGTTGTAACTCGGGGGCGACCTGTGCTTTAACATCTATTCACATTACCATTATCTTGGAATCGTTGCCAAAGCCTGGTGATGACACCTTGGGTGATTCCAAATTTCTCAGATACTTCCAGTTGGATACGTCCTCATTCCAGTCGTCCAATAATTCTACCACGTAAAAATCATCTAAATGCTTCCTTTGTGCCATAAATATGCGGTTATTGCACTGAAAAGCTTTTAAAGCGCTTGTGAACAATTTTACTTCTTTGTCACCATTCCTTATATACCTCTCTCTTACACTCTCGTCATTTTGATGTACTATCCGCACCATCTGGTGGTTTCCATTCTGGTGGTGTAATTTGCATATTCTTCTTCAAGATGTGTGTTAGTTCTACGGGTGAAATTTTTATTTTAGAGTTCAATTTCTGTGTGATTCTGAATTATCCTTAATTTATGGACATGAGTGTATTATTCTCAATAAGTTTTCAAATATAAAACCTAAGAATGCAAAAATGATAAAGATATGCTCAAAATGTATTCATTTCTATGTTGTTGTTTTTTTGAGGCAAACAAGAATTTTCTTATCGATTGAAAACATTGTTTTGAGTATGCTTTTGCTCATAGGTTTCGCTCGTAAAGATATTGCATTTATTACTCTGAAAAGATGGGAAAAACTGGTTGAAAATATAATAATCACAGTTTTACAATTAAGAGAGAAATAAAATTAATGAATATAAAAATAATATTTTGAATAAGTCAACAGTTTGAGAAAAAATTGAGTTCGTGTAAGGTTTTCATTTTTTAAATGAATATATTTATTGACATGTGCCAGTGTTCTTTCCAAGTATGCCTAGGTAATACTATTGAAAAATAAGATAAACCGAAGTTATTGTATTAGCTTATTTAGAAATATATTTCATTTCTCAGCACATCTCCCTAGCCCAAAATATTGCAATCAAATTCCGATAAATAATTCGTAATCCATTTGAAAAGTGTCAGTAAAACAGATGTAAAGTATTCGAAACTTTTTGAACCAAACAAAATTACAGGAAGGTAATTGATAAATTTATGAGATAGAAAGAAATATTAATTTTTGAGGTAAAAAAATTATTATAGAAAAAAATATAAATTTTTTGAGGGGAAAATTATAATAGAAACAAATAAAAGACACAAATATTTAGTCTCATTCCATTTTTTATTTTCTAAACACAAATCTTACACCATATCCCTTCTTTACTCTGAGGTAAAAAAATTATCACAGAAAAAATATTCGTTTTTTGAGGGGGAAAATTATAATAGAAAAAAAAATCTTTTATATGTCTTTAATTTGTTTCTATAATAATTTTTCCCTAACAAATAAAAGGCACAAATATTTAGTCTCATTCGATTTTTTATTTTCTAAACACAAATCAATCATACATCATATCGTTACCAGATAAAAGGGATATCATGATATACATTCAGTAGAATATTTACTCATAGAGTAGATATGTTTAGAAAGGTTTATGTTTAGAAACATGAGCATAAATTTTCAGTTTTTTCACTTTCATATGAAATACATTTAAAATATCACTTGTACATACTTTGATATTTTTTTTAAAAAAATACTATTATTTATTTTTAAAATGTGAAGCTATTTCAAGATAAATTAAACTAACAAACAATAAAAAATAATAAGAACTCAAATTCAGCATATAAAAAACCCCATTTTATTCAAATTTATAAAAACAAAATAATGTGTGAATCTCATAAAATCTTTATACAATATTTTTTAAACAAAATCCTCATAATATTCAAAACAATCAGGTGGACATAACATGTCTCTTACTTCTATTAAAATAATATCAAAGCGAAGATTTTCAAAAAAATTCTTGAGTTACATAATGTACAGGTTTTAACAATAAAAAGTGTTCATTTTCAAAAAGTTTATTATAAAAACAATCAGCTATCTCATTAGCTTCTAGTTACAAAACATATAAATTAAATGTTTCTTCTCGATTCCATCATAACTCTTCAGCGAAAGTCTGAGATTGTTTCAGTCCTTTTTCGTTCAGGAGGCTATAAATAGATTTTTTCAAAATTCGCGTCAAGCATTGTTGACCCAGACTAACATCCAAAGAAAAAGGTAATACATTTTCTATGGGGCCTTCGCAGAAGGTTTTACATGCAGATAAAAAGTCCATACATTGAAACATATTGTCTATAACAGCATTTTCAATACTACCATATTTAGCAAATGGATAAAAACAAGCATATGGACAAAACGAGGAGCAATAGTATTGATAAAGTACCTTTTAATAGATGAAGAATTTTCTTCTTTATGTAATTGTAATCACTTCATATTTTTACGTATTGTTCACTTGTTGTAATTTGACTCGTAGTTTTTATATCTTCGCTAATCCGAAAAAGAAACGTTTTCTAATTACTTATTATGATGAATAACGGAAAGGCAATCAGACATGGACATTCCAAATGCACTGCAAAATAAATATATATAAATACAATGTCCAAGAGAATGCGATATTTCGGATCTTCCGTTGTGTGTCCGAATGTCCAAAATCTGTTTGTTTTATTTTCTCTATAATCGAAGTAAGCATATCTTCCGGTTAGAAAAACAGGAAAAGAAAAAAGAAAACAAAAAAAGAACAGTATCTATTACACGAGAATTTAATCCATATCGCTTGACTTTTAATACATCAGAGTAACTTTTTACAAATTTTAGAGAATTAGTAAGTTTTTCTTCTGAAAATACATCGAATACCATACGGTAAAGATTAAAATATCAACGAATATATAAGCAAGAGTTGCTTTAGCATTTTTATATAAAAACATATCATGTACAAAAGCAGACAAAACGGGAACAGTAGAAAGAAATAATATTATTAATAAATAATAAGAAAGAACTCTGAAAAAATATTCCTTTATTCTTTTTCTGCTGTTCAGTAATAATATAATCCAAAAAGGAATATTTATTGCAGCAACCTCAGTTGAATTTCTCGCATACATGAGTGATTTTTTTAAAATTAAGTATACTCATAATGACTGATTTAATACAATTATTACTATTGTTTTTCAAAAATTAATTCAAGCTTTTTTTCTGAAGCAAATAATTAAATATTAATCTTACACTAAAAAAAGCCTCAACATTTTATGCTTAGGGCAATCATTCCAACTTATAATAAAGATTTAAAAAGCATGATTAATTTTTCCAAACAGCACATCATAATTATCTTCTTCAATTACTGCGACATCAAAAATGACATTGTAGTTGTTGACTCAGCAAATTAAAACTTTCAACTTGTAGTTGGTTGTGATATAATTGTGCTTCAATACGATTTATTCAAAGTAATTTTTCATCAGTTTACATTTACAAGTCTTCACTTTTACACTAGTATCATATAAACGATTACTCTTATATAATTAATGAAATGCAGAGTCGACTTCTCTTTATTTTTTATAGATTTGTTCCATGTTTTAGTTTCCATTTTACCATACTTCCCACTTCTCATTTTACTGATAGTGAAATTCTAAATCATTGAAAATACTGTGTTATATGATTGGACTTTTTGTAATAGTCCCGTTGTGCATTATTTACAGAGGAAGTACAGTTTGTCGAATTGATAAATATAATATTTCGAAACTGATTTAAAACATATTGATTTCTTTTCGTATCATTTTATTTCCTTTGGTAAAAACTTTTCAGGATTCTCCAAATGGGGTTGGTTTCTGTTGAATAAGCCATGGATAATACTTTAATTTAACTAATGCATTTCATACTAAACGAAATTTAAATTACTCACGCTATTCCTTGTCACAAAAAGAAATTAAATTCGATTTTGCATTTTTCTGCGAATGAGTTAGGCTACCAAATGGAAATAAATATAAAATTTGATTAGAAATATAAATATTTAAATTTCATTCTCTTTTAGAAAATCAATTTTCTTCTGTTGAAAATTGCTAGAAATAAAAACAGAATACATTTACTTTTGCTCTCAAAGTAAATAAAAGAACTATTCAACATCGAATCTTAGCGCAATGTACGTGTTTAGGTCTTATTCTTCTTGGAAAATTTAGAAATCTGTAAATTTTTTACATCATTCATCCAGAATCGTCATTTAATTTATCTTTACTTTCAAGTACATGACGAAATTTGTAAAATATTAAATCATATTTTCTAACATATACTTCAGATAGGGAAAGTGAGTTTTGTTTTTTCGTAAAAAGAAGAGCCTGAAGTAAATTATCAAAAACATTTGAGGTACTAGCCACTTCTTCTGTATTTTGCACTTCAATTTTTGTGTGACAGTTGAAATTTATGTCGAATTAAAAATTAAATTACCAGCAAGGCATGTCCTGAAACATATATTTTAAAAATACTAAAACTGAAAAAAAAAGGATTGTTCTTAAGTAAAATAATTTCGATGAATAGGGACATTGATATAATTTTGATAACTACAGAAATTTGTCTGCACTCAACTTATAAAAAGAGTTTTGTAATAAATCAAGTATGTATAATAACATTTTGTAATATTTCTCTACCGATCAGTTGGATGACAGTGGAAAAAAACTCTGAAAATTTCCACATGTAATAAAATTAACATATCTACGAAGGTGTAAAAATACGCAGAATTCTACAATAAATGTGATTTTAATATGTAAAGAGTGTTCTTAAATATTTATAGCAAGAAAAAATGATTTCAATGTACTAGGAATCCAAATCCAGGCACACCACAATAATATGTTCACAAGTACTTCTAGTGTAAATATAGGCAGGAGAAATTCCGTCGACGTTCCTTTTTTAAATGTTCCTCTTTGGATTATTCTAACACTCAATTGCCGAAAAAATTATGGGTTTGTTACGTACTTCATAAGATTTTTCGCTTACCTTTTAATTCTAATTTTCCATTTATCTGTTATTTGGGCTCTTTTGGCTTTAGCAAAGGTTACTTTTGATACACGGTATAAAAAACACAATTCTGCTTATATATTTGGAGATCTTTCCATTTTTGCGTTATGGATTTCAATGTTTTCTCAAAGAAATAACTTACAAGTTCTCGTACTTTCAGCTAAATCCAAATCCAGATTATTTAAAAGACCTCGCATAACTAACGTGCATATGATAAATCTGATAATTATCATGATTTGTATTTTACCTTTTATTCTGGGAGCACTTTACACATACCTGGTTCTTGAAAAAGACTACAAAAACGGCTTTTGGACTTTTGGATATATTATTCAAGATAGAACATATAGAATAATTGTAGATTTTATAACTCACTGTGTTTACTTCTTATTGTATTTGGAATATCCATGCCTTTTTACTCTATCCATGTGCGTTCTCATCCACCGTTATGCATCTTATCTACTTGATATTAACGAAAGAATAAAAATTTGCAGTACCTCTCCATCACCTTCTAAATACATGAGCATAGTAAACGATTACAGCTACATAGAGAAGAAAATTTATCTTTTGAGAGAGACTTTATCGATACCATTATTTTTCCTCTTATCCATTTGCTATTGTAGTTTGTACACTGTGTTGTCATCTTTTTTCCATAACCTGATTGTGTCATTTTCCATAATACCCTTCGTTATTATTGCTTTCATGGGTGCATGTATAATAATCTCTTTGACGATATTTAGCTGCAGGATTCCAGAAAATATGATGAAAATTAGAAGAACGGTCGGATTTTTAATCGACAAACTTCAATACGACGGTTCCAAAAACCTGGAAGAAATCGTTCTTCTTAAAAATATCAAGAAAAAAGAAATCATATACTTGTCAGTGGGTGGTGCTGTAGATCTAAAGAAAAGTTTTCTTTTATCTGCCTTTGGGACTCTTTTCACGTACGGATTACTAATTTATAACTTAAAATGAATTTCCACATTCATTTCAAAGAAATTTGTGCATTGCGGAAAGAAAAATAATCCTCTGTTTTAATCTCGTCCGCTTTTTAAAAAAGTTGTAGATTTTCTCTAAGTAAGAGTTTCTCAAAATGTCAATATTAACGACCCAATTTTCATCTCTTCGTATCCCCCCCCCAATTCATTCATACAATAGCAATGTATTGAATTCGGTAACGTATTTTTAACGTAAAGCTACAATGCGACTTTAATAATAATTTGTATAAATAATCAAGATAAGTATGGGCTTTTTTAAAAATATTTTTATATATGACAAGCCCATGGGGTCACTGTCAATTGTTAAACGTGTTCTGAACTTGGCATTGTTAAATTAATTATCAAATATACATTGTACAGTACTGATACATTTATAAATATATTATACCAGTGTACATGCTTATTTTATTTTTTTATTATAGCAGAATGTATTTTATTTTGCTTCCTATATTTTTAAATAATGTTTTATTTTCGACTTTTCCATATGCTCGCGCTCCCCTCGTTAGGTTGTCACCCTCCCCCTAGGGGAGGACACCCCACAATTTGAGAAACGCTCCTGTAAGTACATTGCGTTTTAGAAATGCATATATTTTTTATTTTGCTCTCTGAGGTTTTTTTTATCATTCGTTCAGTTGCTTTATGGCACAGATTTTATTTTATTTTATACTGACTACCTTTTTCTCTACATGCAAACGTTAATACGCATTTTAGGCAGCATTGAGAGCTGATGAGTGCTATACATTTTGAAAGCATTCATGACGGTTTATTTATATATGTTCACAAAACCGCCTCCTTTATAGCACAGATAGCAAAACATTCAGAAGTGTCCTTGAAATCATAAAAATGTAGTCTGCATCTAAATAGTGAGTTTCTATTGATTGATGAATGAATTTGTAAGTGTACTTTTTGCTTATTACGGATTTAAAGGGTTTTTAGGCATATCACACTTAAAAAACCTATGGTTATGCCACAGAAATATAAATTCTTTTATATCGATGAGAAAAAAGGTGAAGAGTATTTTTTTAAAATAATTACTCTGAGAAGAAAATTATTATTCACTTCTCAGAACGTTTGTGAGAAAGTTGTTCTGAAAAGAAGCCTTGGGCATTACGGAATTGTTTACTAATAGAACACATATATTTATATTAATTAAATAAAATTAAATAATATTATGAAAAATTTTGAGAGTATTTTTAATATATATAATTCAACATTTTTTTTTAAAAAAAGAATGCTTCTGAGAAATAGCTTTGCATTTATTTACATCGAATGTTGAGATGATGCTGGCACTTTGGATGATGCGTAATCATGTGTACTTAAGTAAAATTGGATTTTCAATTGAACAACCTTTTTTTATTTGAATTTTAACCAATGAGATAAATCTTTTTTTAGTACTACTTTCTGTTATTTTTACTTCAGGTTCTGAATTGTATATACATTTTTAAAAACCTCCTTGTACAAATATTTCCTTTAAAAGTTTTTTTAATTTTTATGTGTCATCATTTGCTTGAAGTAAACTATTCTGAAAAACTTGAAGAGTTTCAAAAAAATAAGATTGTAGAATAAAAATTTATACATGTCGCGTGTTTTGTTTTTATTCATTATTTAATTCCTTTACTTTTTTTGTAATAAAGAAAATAAGTGACTACTTTATTTTATAAAATTAGCAAATCCATTTTGTAGCAAAAAATTTCATCAGATACAATGATTTTAATCAAAGAAATACTTAATTCAACGATTAAATGTATTTAGTAAATTTAATATATATTTAATGTGTCTTAATAGGTTTATACGTCATTAAAAATGTATTATAAAGCGTTTTGTTTTTTACAGGAAAAGGAGTAACATTTTTGAAATATCATTGCATTTAATTTTTGTTTCTTTCTTCTAAATAATACAATTATAATATCAAAGTATACTGTTGGATATCCAAAATGCAACACCCAAAACGATAAGATATATCAAAGCCAAATTTATTTCAAAGATAACACGCTGTACAAAGTTGAAATGGTTGAAAATACAAAACCTTCTTCTAATTGAGAAAGACGATGAAATCAGTAAGTTTTGCCGTCACGGCTGGCAATAACCATTGCCACATTCTTCAACACTGAATGAGAGATGCTTTGAATGTCTTTCTGTACCAAACTTTCTCAAAGTTTATCTGATGAAGCAGCTGGTGATGTAATGTAGGCCAATTGTTTTTCAATAACTGCGTACACTTGTAGGACAGGACAGTGCTTCTCAAACTTTCAATATTTGCGATCCAATATTCAATCATAATTTTCCCAGCTCCTTCTCCCCTCTACACAATAACAAAGTATTGAATTCAATTTGACGCTAAAACTATAATACGACTTTAACCTCTTTGCACCAGCGTATATAAATGTTTCGCTCAACGTTAGTTGTCCTGGACATAGATATACGTCATTCCGGCGCACGATCTTTTCTGTCGATTGCTATCTAAAAATTATTCCGAAGGATTTAGAATGCAATAAAAGGACCTTGACGATGCTTGTAAAGTTATTATTTGCTTAAGAAGATTTGCTTATTTATTCCTTTACTGCCACTCTAATGCATTACATACACATATTTACGTAAGAAATGGTGGCACTGAGGAGCGAATCGCGTAATTTTTAATCGGCAGTTAAGGAATCAATTATAAACCGTACAAATTATCAAGATAAGTGTTAATTTTTGCAAAAATGTTAAATATGACAACCCATGGTTTCACTGTTCTTGTTAAAATTCTTCTTAACTTTGTATTGTTAAATTAATTATAAAAAACATATTGTGCAGTACTGGTACATTTATAAGTGTATTATATCAATGCCAGTGTGTACTTTATTTGTTTACTTTCAATGAATTAATAATATTTTTTTAAAAAATCCTTTGTTTTCAATTTTTTAATATGCTCGTGCCTCCTGGGGGTCACGCCCCACAGTTTGAGAAACGCTTTGATAAGCGATAGATCGGGAGAGCAAGTAACATTAAAGAATATAAAAAAAACTGAAGTCTTATTAAGTAAAAATATGTTAATTACTCGTAGGTTCGTCAAAGGTTGGCAGTCCAAAACATTAGCAGTTAAATTGAAACCTTACTCCAATTTAAATAATTAAATGCATATGAAGTTATTGGCTGATAGGGAAATACATTACAAGCAAATTTTGCTTCAAACTGAATTATCAAGAAATTACCATCGTAATTATAAAATTCTACAAAAACTTCTAAATAGTTTAATTCAATTCATGTAATATACAATTCTGTGTCTTCTAAAATTGCTACATGATTAAAATGATACTCAATAAGATCTAAATTTGCATGACAGATACAACATGCTGGTATATGCAATTTACGCATTATACTTGAAAAACTCAGGTTGTAGTGACGTCATCTAAAGTCTGTTTGAAAGGGAAGATTGTACAGCCAGTTTCTTATTCGGAGAATAAGGCGAGTAGGAAACCTGTATACCGACAACGTTAAATTGGCTGTTTTCGATGTACCTGTTCTCAAAATCTGTTATATGTACATGTTTGAAATTTTTCATACAATTAAAATACACCTTTCTCTTTTTATTGAAATGAGTTTTTAGCTATAATTTTGAATTTTTTCATAATTTATAAAATATTTTATCAAATATAGTAGAATTTTTTTATCCCCTTTTTCACATAAAAATTATAAGAAATAAATTGTTGAGTTCCTTACAAAATGCGCATTTCAGCATATATTAGCCTTCAGTATAAATACATCATAAACAGTTTACAAAAAAAAGCTCAATTTACAAAAAAAGATACATGTTTTGATTTGTATGAGACGTTTAAGTTTTAAGCAAAACCGAAGTACTTTGGTTACATTTTTCGCCATTCAAATGGGCATGGCTCAGTTTCAACGATAATTTAAAAATAGGTTTTAAGGGCTTCTAATTACCTAAGAGGTTAAAGTAAGGTATTTTTAGAAAGGGTAAAATCTATACAATTTAGAAAGGGTAAAATCTATACAATTTATAAAGGGTAAAATCTATACAATTTAGAAAGGTAAAAATCTTAAATTGTCAAAAAAATAAAATTTTAGCTTTCCAACACCCATTAAGTTATTTTTGTAAATATTATATTGTATCTTGTGTAAGAAAGAGGAATTTCTACCGGCATATATGTATAGTCTTCAGACAGTGACTTATCGTTTCACAACATTACTGCTTGGTTATGAATCTATGACTGTCATGTGAATATGAAACCAATGACTCTAAAAAGGATGGAAATAGAGAATAACATGCATAATGTCAACGACTCTATGCCTCTAACACTCAGTTGGACAGACATGTTGATAGCAGGGCTTTGTGGGATTGCATAGCCTACTAAGTTCCCGAGTCTGGAACTATCTGCAGATGATTACATGAACAAGAGCGATGATAGTAGAAGCACCACGGACTGTCTGCAAGCCAAAAAGTGCTGCAATTTCACTTGACGTTGCAGAAAGCACATGGCCAACTTGAAAGCCATTAAATGAAACTTTGCGATATTGCTGCTCGCGTTAGTCATGAGCCTATTTGCTACACGGAAATGGAATCGATGACTCCAAGAAGAAAGAACAGATAAAATGACATGCAAGATCGAAACGCTGCTTTGGGTAGTACAGATCCACCTATGAACCTGAATCAGGAACTTGGCTACAGACGACAAATGACTACATGAAGAGTGCGATAATATCTGCAGTACCATGGACTGTCAATAAGGTGATAATTGGTGCGATTTTATTTGACATTTCATCAAGTACAGATGCATCTACAGTGTTGCGTTAAACGTCATGAATACAGAAGTGGCATTTTATCGTCTTTTCCTGAGAATCCTGGTTCTGCAAACAGCCTCATGATTGATGTATCCCAAAATGAAGTACTGACAAAAGGTTTCCTATCTGCTTCCTTCATCTTGAGTAATGAAAGATGTATTATTCGTTACACAAATTAATAGTCTCTTGTGCTTAAGTACTTTTGGCAGTAATCACTACATTTCTCATATTTTAAAACTGGGACTCGGAGAGGCCCCCAAATCCCTATTTTTCAGAAAGGCAATGCACGATTGCAAGTTGCCTGTGTAACCTGCCTCGATACAGAAGATTGTTTTCCTTGGGAGGACATTTTTGAGGTTTGATACCCACCTTCTACATAAGTTGCCAAAAACTGATACACCACTATTACAAAAGAGAAACTTAAGAATAGAGCTGAAGCTACGTAAAATAATGCATCACTGTACCATTGAAGATCACTTTGATTATAAGAAGAGCCAGATTATAATTTTTACTACTTGAAGATGTGGCAGTCCTGGGAAATGAATTCTGTACGCAGAGTATACCCAACGCATTTGTATATACATACATTTATATGTATCGATAGCATTGCATTTGTGTTCTGCACCATCATACACCATTCAGAATACCGTGAATGGTGTTTAATAAAAAATCTAGTTTACCATATTTCACACTTCGAATTTTACCGACAATGAAATTCTGAATTGATGAAAAAGCGTTATTATATGATTCGACACAGTATACTCCTCTCGATGTGTATAATTTACGAAAGAAATATAAAATGTAGAATCTATGAATATATTTTGAAACTGATTCACGACTTATTGATTTCTTTTCAGCAAATCTCAAACGTTTTCTATATAAACTTTCCACGGTTTTTATTGAAAATTGAAGTAGTCATTTCACGGGAAGCAATTTTAAATTACTCACAACATTTTTTATCACACAGAAATTCTTACAATTTTTAACATTTGCATTTATAAACGAAGCATCTAAAATGAAATAGTTGTTAATCAATCTTGAATAAAATATTAAACTGCTTTTCATTTTTAGGAAAATGAATT
Organism: Trichonephila clavipes; assembly: GCA_019973935.1. NCBI lineage: Eukaryota > Metazoa > Arthropoda > Arachnida > Araneae > Nephilidae > Trichonephila > Trichonephila clavipes. The sequence continues at coordinate 395,642 of BMAU01001278.1, read as the reverse complement.
TCCTTCTAAAAACTGGAGGAAAAGAAAAAGTATGTTAGTCAAGTGAATAGAAGTATTATTCGACATCGAATCTTACTATGAAATAAGTGTGTTTATTGCTTATTTTTCATGGAAACATCTGGAGATAAGTCTTCTAATATTTTTGAACTTCATTGATTCAGATTCGTAATTCATTTGCCTTTCTTTTCAAGCACATCGCGAAAATAAAAATATTTTGAATTAGATTTTCTAATGACATATGTTCTTAATTTTTCTAACAATCTTTCGCACTGATTTTCCCAAATCAAGCTTCACTTTTCCAATAAGGAAAAGCAGGAAGGGCCATTGTCAGAAACATTTCGAATATTAGTTACTTATTCCATATTTTACGCATCAAGTTTAATATGACAGATGAAATGTATGTCAAATTAAAATAAATAATAAATCATCAGCAAAGCATCTCTTCATGCATTTGTTTTATAAAAACTGAACTGAAAGATAGATTGAATTAAAATTCTATAAGTCACATCAATAATAATATTTAATTTAGACAATTATAACAATGCTTCTGTATGGAAATGCTCCAAAAAAACCTTCATAGCCAATCTTGGTTGTGTAACATTTCTTACCGCAACAGTTGGATAAATTTTAAAAAAAATATCCAACAAAAATTCATTTGAAATTATTTATATACCTTTGGAGCAGTATAAATTTATGAAATCCTACAATACGGAATATTGTTGCAAATTTATAGCAGAAACAAGGTATTGCATATATTCGGAATGGAAATCCAAAACTTCAACAAAATGTTTACTAACGCTTCTAATACTATAATACGCAGAAGAAAGTCGGTGAATGTTAGTTTTACTAATGTTCCTCTTTGGATTATTATCACACTGAATTGCCGAACAAGTAATAGGTGTATTACGTACTTAATAAAATTGTTCTCTAACTTTTTAATACTAGTATTCCAATTATCTGTTATTTGGGCACTTTTGGCTTTTGCGAATGGCATGTTTTACACAACAGATAAAAAAATAGGTTTTGCCTATTTATTTGTAGATATTTCCATTTCTGCGTTATGGATTTCAATGTTCTCTCAAAGGAAAAACTTACAAGATCTGACATTTTCAGTTAAATCCCATTCCAGAACATTTAAAGGAAACCCTATGATTAACAAATGTTTTATAAACCTCATACTAACCATCACTTGTATTTCGTCGCTTCTTCTGTCAGCAGTTAACATTTACCTTACACACAAAGAAGACTACAAAAACAGCTTATGGACATTTGGATACGTTATTCAAGATAAAAGACATAGAACTATTGTTGATTTCGTAAATCAGTGTATTTACTTCTTACTGTATTTGGAATATCCATGTCTTTTTGCCTTATCCATATGCAATCTTATTCACCGTTATACTTCTTATCTTATTAACATTCACGAAACAATAAAAACTTGTAGTTATACTTCGTCTCGTATTAAATACATGAATATAATACACATTTACAACTGTATTGAAAAATAAATTTATCTTCTAAGAGACACTTTATCAATACCATTGCTTTTTCTTTTATCCATTTGCTTTTGTAACTTGTACACTGTATTGTCGTCTTTTTTTCAGTATAAGATTGTATCATTTTTTGCGTTGCTGTTAGTTAGCAATGCTACCACGGGGGCGTTTATCATATTCTCCTTGACGCTATGTGGCTGTAGAATTCCTGAGAATATGATGAAGATAAGAAGAACTTTAGGATATCTAATCGATAAAAATCAGCATGGCAGCTTAGAAGTACCAGAACAAATCATGCTTCTTAAAAAAATTTGGAAAAAGGAAATCATCTACTTGACAATCGGTGGTGTTGTGGATCTTAAGAGAAGTTTTCTTTTGTCGGCTTTTGGAACGCTTTTCACGTACGGACTTATAATTTATAACTTAAAATGAAGGTCAAGACTCATTTCCAATATATTTGTGCATTACTGACAGAAACAGAATTAAGGAATGCATTTATGTGTGTTTTAATCTCGCCTGTTATTTAAAAGAGTAAAAAAAGATTTTGTAAGTATATTGTCTTTTATAAAAGTACATATTTTTCTTTTTGCTCATTGACGTTTTATAATCATTTTTTTCAGATGTTTCATGACAAAAATTAATTTTTTCCTTGCATTTTACTGATAATGAAATTTTAAATTAATAAAATTGCGTTTTTATATGCTTAGATTTACAGTACTTGTTTTGTTGTAAATTATTTACAGAAAAAACACAAAATGCGATATTGATAAATATAATATTTCGAAACTGATTCACAAAGCTTTCGGATTTCTTTTGGTCGTATTTTCTTTTTCACCTACATACTTTCCACGTTACCCTAAATATTTGGCTTTTATTGAAAAAGCCATGGGTAACACTTTCTTTCAAATACTACATTTCACAGAAAAATAATTTTAAATTACTCACGTTATTTCTCAACACAAAAATTTTTTAATATGATTCCATTTATCAACTACATTATGAAATTAAAATATTATTATTAGCATTAAACAGAATATTTCTTTCATTTTTTTTAAAACTTAATCAAATACCTTCTGTTAAAATCTGCATTAAAATGCGTTTACTTTTTGTGTACATAAATAAAATAGCTTTTCAACATTGTATTTTACTATCACGTCAGCTTTTAATCTTTACTCTTCTTTAGAAATATAAGGGAAAATTGAATATTTTTGTCCTCATTTATCGAAAATAATCATTTAATTTATCTCCTTTTTCCAACACCTGACGAAAACTAGAGCATTTTAAACCAGATTTTATCATAATATATATACATACTCTTACAATCTTTCTCATTGATGGTCCAGAAGCGAGTTTTTTTTTCTTTTTCAAAAAGGCAGATTAGGAAGAGTACAGTTCTCAAAAACATTGTGCGGGATAAGTTGCTCATTTTATATTCCGCCCATCCACTTTAATATAGCAGATGTAATGTATATCAAAAGAAAACATTTCCTCACGAGTATGTTTTATAAATACAAAAAACTGAAAAAAATAGATTGTATTTAAATTCAATATGTTGGGAAGACTATGACATTAATGTTATTTTTGTTATTAATGTTTCTACACTGAAATTATGGAAAAAACCACTCATAACAAATCAAGTTTGTGTAACAAAATTGTGTACCATACTTTGTCTGTACAATTGGAAGAAATTTGAAAACATTTTGAAACAACGCATAATAAAATTAATATATTTCTGAGGAAGTAGAGTTTTGTAGAATTCTGCAGTCTCAATAGAATTTCCATATTATGTAATATTCTTTGATATTTATCGCAAAAAAAGATGCTGAATATATTAAGAATGGAAATCCAAACTCACCACGAAATATCCACAAGTGCTTCTAGAATAACAAAACGCAGAAAAATATTAGTGAATGTTTATTTTACAAATGTGTTCCTTTTCGGGTTATTCTAACACTAAATTGCCGAAAAAATAATTGTTTTTTTTTAATTATGAAGTTTATATAAAATTATTCTCTTACTTCTTAATTCTAGTGTTCCTCTTGTCTGTTATTAGGGCTCTTTTGGTTTTCGTACATGTCATGTTTTACTCACGAAATAAAAAAAATAGGTTTTGCTTATTTATATTTGTAGATGTTTGTATTTTTGCGTTATTGGTATCACGTTTTTTCAAAAATCTAACTTAAAATCTCTCATAATTTATATTAAAATTAAACCCATATAATTCAAAAGTCATCGTATAGTTCATGCATATACGATTAACCTGATGCTTACCACTACCTGCATTTCATCGGTTCTGCTAGCAGCAGTTTAAACTTATCTGTCGTATGAAGAATACTTCAAAAATACGTTTTGGACTTTAGGATACATTATTCAAGATAAAACATACAGAAAAACTGTCGATTTTATAAATCAGTGTATTTACTTCTAAATTTATTTGCAATATCCATGTTTGTTTGCCATATCCATGTCTGTTCTTATCCACAGAATATGAATCTCATCTTCTTTACATTCACAAAAAATAAGAATTTTCAGTTACGCTACATTGCATATTAAATATATGAATATAATAAGTGATTGCAACAGCATCGAAAAGAAAATTCATCTTTTAAGAGAGACTTCATCGATACCATTGCTTTTCCTCTTATCTATTTGCTTTTGTAATCTGTACACTGCACTGTCGTCTTTCTTTCAGAACAAGATTCTATTAACATTTTTTGTGCTACAGTTAGTGAGTAATGCTGCCACGTGGGAGCATTTATAATATTCTCCTTGACGTTATTTAGTTTCAGGATTCCATGGAACATGATGAAAATAAGAAGAACGTTGGGATTCTTAATCGATAAACATCCAAAAAGCAGTTTGAAATTATCGGAAGAAATCATGCTTCTTAAAATAATCAAGATTACTGTGGAAATTAATCACCCATTTTTCGCTGTACCATTGTACACCTTCGTTTTTTCGCTCTGCAAGGTCTCTGGTTCTCTTGAGCATCAGCAGTTGAGTAAGACAGCACTCTGATTGTTGTTCGTACCACACCATAGCTATCTCTAACGCAGAAAACACGTCAGCATTTGTTGGATCCTTGCTACTTTCGTCGTTGTTGTTGTTGTTCTCGTATTCATCCATTTCATTGTCGACAGGGTTGGATTCACAATCTCGTCATCATTTACAATTTGAAATCCACGGTCATCAGCATTGCATGCCATCCAGGTTTCTACATCTTCATCGCATTCTTGAAATCCTGGGATCGATTGGACAAAGTCGGTAATCTCCTCCCTGTGGTCGTCATTGAAGTCTTTTTCGCCTTTTAAATCTGGCCACAGCTTATTCCATGCATTTTTCACGCTCTGTCTTTCGAGTGAGTCCCACGCGTCGGCTAAAATGCAGCAGGTGTCCGTCATATTGAGTTTTTCAGCAAAAGCAGTAACACTTTTCTCCACAAAACTTGTTTCCTATAAATTCTCATGTGCTTTTCAATGACGCCTTGGTCCATTGGTTGCACCAGCACAGTGACGTTTGGTGGAAGATATATCACGCTGAAGTCGCCATCAGAATTAGTAAAACATTGCCTGTTTTCCTTTCACGTTCACGAACTTTCTTGACGTTAGGAATGAAGTCTTTAGATTATTATTCAGAAAAAAAGGGCAGAGTTTATGCACGCAGTCTATTGCGAATTGTAAAGAGTAGGAAGGCATGAAACATTTTTGAACCAGCGCGGCTTCTTACATTTGCCAATCACAAGCAATGGCTAAGTGTATGTTCCACTAGCGTTCTCACAAGTCATGGCTGCAACACGTTCTTTGCGGACTTTAAAACCTGGTGCTGTGTGCTCACGTTTTTGAATCCAATGACTTTCTCGGCAGGGCCATCCAATTTACTCCAGTTTCTTCTAAGTTGTAAACGTCGTCTCTGGTGTAACCTTCTTCTTCCCCACTCTGCAAAAATGTTTCCTTAAACTTGTGGGCAGAATTCTTATCGCCAGACAATGATTCGCTTTCAATCTGCAGCTCCCGTATCCCGTGGCGCGATTTAAAGTTCTGTAAACAACCAATGCTAGCTTTGAACTTATCCGAACCACCTAAACTCTTGCTAAGTTCCAGAGCTTTTTCGCACAACAGAGGGCCCAATATTGGGTCCCCTTTGCTCCTTCTATGTGAAAACCACAAGTAGAGAGCACGATCAAGAAGAATATCGTTTGCTCCCCTCAAGGTTTTCCTTTTCTTCTGAGTCGAGTTTTGATGCAAAATTTAAAATTTTTTCTCGGCTTTTTTTATCTCAGGAATTGTTGACTTTCCTACATTATGAAACTGTGCTAGAGACCCTCCACTTTCTCCCTTTACGAGACGGTTCAATATTTCAAGCTTTGTCTCTATGTTCAAGACGTTCCTCTTCTGTTTTGAATTCGAAGCCATAGCAGTTCACAACTCAACAAAATAGCACGTATACACCCTCTCCCATGGAAACAAATTGATCTAATATTCTGCGCATGTGTTTTCCAAATTATACAACTGAAGTTCCCCTAATATCCCTGACCTTGAGTTTTCCGGTCACTTATGGACACTTATGGTCACTCACGTTGAGCATTGCATTGTTCGAAAACGTATTCATATACAGTTGAAGCAAAACTTCCCTTTTTTGTTTTGTCTAGACTGGCGTCAGTGCACCCACTATTAATTTATTGCTTTGATCAGTGTAATCACTTTTTTTTATTTCAGAATAAAACTAGATTTTGAAATGGGATGTTGATATTGTTGATTTTTTTTCACAGTACATGTAATTGAAAAAAAGAAAAACTCGTTCACATATTTTGCGCTATGGATAGTTGACGTTCTACTGTTTGCATGTAAAGACGATATCAAAATAACAGTTTGAATATAATATGAAATATTCGATAAATAAAAAAAAGCTCAGATTCATTTCCTATTTTACAGGCTTTTCTGAATTTCGTAATCTTCATTTAACTACCCTATATCATTATTTTGCCAATGATTGTTCCGTCATAATGACTTAAACTACTTCTTTATCAATAAAACAAAGATTTAGGATACTTGAAGTTAATTGCGTCGCTTTCAAAAAGTTTTCATTACCTTAATTACTGCACCCCTTTTGAAAGAAAACTGGTGTTTTAAAAGTATTTTTCTGCTCCGTTTTGCTCGGTTTATTGATTAGCGTCTTTAATATGCACAAAACTCTATCAGTCAGTTGGACACAATAGATCTCATGTATAAACAATTACGTAGAACTGTTTAACAATTGCTTTGGCTGTTGGTGTGTCCACAGTAGCATAATGGTAAAGGTCACGGACTCGTGGCCGGCGTGTTATGAGTTCGAGACTACTGCCACTAAAGATCCACCGTGTAGAGGATCATTTGCACGTTAAATTGGTGTATAGGCTCAAAAGTCCTCCCGTTTGTGCATTGTGCCTCTCATATGTCGCTCTCGTCACCTGACAATGGTTCAAAATTACGTGGTCCGCCACCAATCACCCAAGTGTAGCCATAAAGTACGATATTTACATACACTCACTCACTTAACCAATTGTGTTGTCGCTATTATGCTTTTTTTGCACCTACGGTTATAGCATCGTAAAATGTATATCACAAATAAAGGCAATTTTTTTTTATGACGAAACAAAAATAAATTTAATAGCCTATTCGGTGGAGAAAAATTTTTTCTGACTGGGGAAAAAAGATTACTCTTTTTTTTTTTCTCGGCAGCACATGGGATGTTTTAAAGAATTTACTATTGTGTCAACCCTGAGCTCTTTATTCGTGTACGGTCTATTAGTGTCAAATCTGTTGTAAAATGAAGACAATGGCTTTAATTTAAATTTATTGTTGTCGCTGTCCCTACCTAAAATAACTTTCACACTTTAACAACAAGTAACAAATTAATTTTAATTACTTAAGTTAGACTACCTCACACCTTATAACAACTTTACACACACACTTTCTCTCGGACTCTCTCACTCCTATCATACACATCACACTTCCGTTCTATTGTGTAAATAATTCCTCACAGTTGTTGAAAAAGCGTCCTCTATTTCTTAAACACCCCTATGATTCATTCATCGTTACCTCTTTATTTGGATGACACTACGATATTAATGAGAATAAGGTGGAACACACACACATTTAAATAGTTGATCAATTACAAGAAAAAAATTTAATTAATTCCTACTTAGGTCAACAATGAAAAAGTCCATCCATCTCTTAAACCCTAGGAAAGCAAATTGAACATTTTATAGCTCAATTGTGGAGCTGGTAGTTGGATATTTAATGTATACTGTCATCGTCTATTGCCTTCATTCGAAACAAATTAAAATTTTCTTTGTCCTATAAAAACCAAAATTAATTAACAAAATTTAATTAATGAATTAATATTTGAAAAAACTGTATTGACATCAAATGATATCCACAACATTTAAAAAATGTATTTGAACTTCAGTGGATGAAAATAAAAAGCGTTTTATTAATGATTGAAAATTTGAACAAGATATACCTATAAATATGCACTCATGGACAAAAAAATTAGCGCACAAAGAATTAATTGCGAGATCGTAATGAAACTTGGCCTGAAGGTATATGTAGGTGAGATATGAAAATGAGATTAGAAATGAAACGTGATTGAGTATTGCGTATAGCCGGTAGAGGGCATTTAACGTCTTTCTCAGTGGAATATTAAAGAGTAACCAAAGCTTGCTTGAGTGTGCTGAATTGTTTACAAGGAAGGAGCTGAAGTATACATGCCATTACACCTTTTTCGAAGACAATATGAGCAGCTGTTGCAGTTTGAAAGAGGGAGCATCATCGGAATGATGGAAGCTGAATGGTCAGCTAGGCGAGTAGCTCGTCAATTAGACCGCTCTGGCTCTGTTGTGACAAGGTGTTGGAACCAGTGGATCCGAGATATGTCATTTACACGAATACTAGGCTGAGGAAGCCCTCGACAGACCAGTTGTCAAGAAGACCACCACATCGTAAGAAATGCACGCGTACAGCCAACTGCTTCATCGGCCGCTATCCAGGCACAGGTAGAACCTTCATTAGGGGCCCCTGTGTCTTCTCGAAGCATACGAAGGCTCCTGGCTGAAGAACATTTGGGATCGCGGCGCCCATTACTTGCGCTACCTTTGACGCCCACCCATCGACGCCTCCGTTTGGAGTGGTGCCGCGCACAAGGAAACTGGACTGCAGCGGAATTGAACCAAATCGTTTTTAGCGACGAATCCAGATTTAATCTCAGCAGTGGTGACAATCGTGTTCGTGTGTGGAGACCCCGTGTTGAACGCGTTAATCCTGCCTTTATTTTACACACCACTACCACAGCTGGTGTGATGGTATGGGGTGTCATTGCCTACAATACCCTATCACCCCTAGTATTGATCTGTGGCACCATGACAGCCCAGTGGTATGTTCATGACATCCTGCAACTACATGTGTTGCCACTCATGCAACGGCTCCCAGGAGCCATTTTTCAACAGGACAATGCTCGGCCTCACACGCAAGGGTGTCACAAGACTGTCTCCGCACTATTACTACCCTTCCTTGGCCTGCCCGATCCCCAGATTTGACTCCAATTGACCATATCTAGGATCATTTGAGACGGCGAGTTGGGCATCGCGCGAGTTTGAATGAACTAGAGGCAAAGATACAGCAAAAATGGAACAGAATGATTCAAGATATCATACAGAATTTGTATGCCTCAATGCCCGATCGTATCGCATCATGCATGCGCGCAAGAGAGATTTCAACAAGGTATTAAATCCTCCGTTCTTTTGCCTTTTTCTCTGAAACAAATGATCCTTTTTCTTTGCTTTTCTAATCATTTAATTATATCAAAGAAGTCATTACGTATGTAAAATTTCGTTTCATTTTGAGGGCTCCTTCTTGGTGCGGTAATTTTTTTTCCATGAGTGTATATATATAGGGAGAGGGTGAACTAATTGTAGGAATTGAAAAATCTTTTGAGTATTCTCAATTATTCATTTCTTAAATTTCCTAATTTCGTATTATTTAGCAATACCAGTTCATATTATTTAACATCAGATGTGATGATTAGGTTAGTCCCTCTTATGTATAGGTAATAAGAGTATACTCATATCCAAAATTAAGGTCAAAAATATGTTTTCGTCATAACTTTAAAATGCTTCCAGTAAAACAGATAAATTTTTTGTGTTTTATTTATTCTGAAAAACGGGTCGTACAATATGAACCTTCAGCTTAGGAATAGACGTTGTTTCGATTTAGTTTTTGCAGAAATAAAGGAGTGAAACAGTTCAAGCATACGGGAATTTTACCTCCAGTTTTGTTAAATATTGCATTAAAATAAACAAGTTAGTCTGTTTACAGTGAGAGGGGCTGTTGATAATCGTTTAGATAATCGGTTCTTAAATTTTAGTCCACCGCTACCGTTGTATATCAATCTGACATCATGGGCATCCAAGATTTTGAACACCTTTCCCTGACTCCTAACACATGTCTGAATGATTTAAAGGGGTTCCTCAATGATCCCAATATTGTCGCTGGTATACATACTTTTTTGAATTTGTGTTTAAACCATTTTTTTGAAAATATTACGTAATGTATGTAACAGCTGCTTACTGGTTGCAAACAACAACAACAACAAAAACTCATTCTGTGTATCAAAATACGTTTCTATAAGATTTTTTTTATTTGGGGTTTTTTAGTGGTATAGTCTAGGATACAACATCTTTCAATTTTTCCATGAGGCCTTTCAGAGACTGTAAAGGAGGAAAATCAACATTAAATCAGAAATATTCGGATACCCCGTAAAAAGGTACTAGGGGTCCCGGGAAGCCTTGGACCACAGTTTAAGAGCAGCTAGTTTAGACGCTTCCTTGAGATGGAGAGCCGTTGACAAGCTTGAAGCTGGCCAGTTTTAAGTGGAGGTGGCTCGGCGGTTACAACTGTCCCGAAAGTGGTCTCCCGGCTACGGAATCAATTCCAAACATGTGCTAATGTCACCAGGAATGACTGCCAATATCGCCACTGAGCATTGGCATTCACAAAGAATCGCAATTTGCTACTAACCGCATTGGCGGATAACAGCTCTACAGCTTGCTCATGACCTTGCTACTGTGTCTGGAGGAAGAATTTCCAGGCAAATAGTCTACAGCCATCTTGCACAGACTGACCTTTACACCCGACATCTAGTCTGGTACGTCCCTTTGACTGCATCCAAAAGGAAATATCAGATATTTTGGAGCTGAAAACATATTAGTTGTGGACATCACAAGAATAGAAGCGTGTTCTTTTTAGTGATGAGTCAAAATGTACCAAAGTGATTCTTGTGGAGTCTTCAACTGGAGAATAAAATACCCTCCTATGTAACAAAAATCGACATATTTGGTGGTATAAGAAACGTTTCGTGTGGTAGCATAATATTGGGCAGTCGTTCACCACTATACATTTTCGATGCGGGTACTGACAACTCACAGCGCTATAGGGATGAGATCCTGGAAGCATAAGTGAAGTTTTTCTAAGTATTAAGGGACCGGACTACATTTATATGGAGTATAATGCGTAGCCACGAAGAGCTCATATTGTTGATGAATTTAATGAAGGAGTGGATTTTCACCGTATGGGTGAAAATTTTAGAGGTCTTCGAATAACAATTCTGTTGAATGTTATTGGGATAGCAATTAAGGAAATTTGCTATTTAAGGAAATTTTATTTGCAATTTAAGGAAAGCAATTTCTCAGCGTAGCTCTTTTCCCAGGACCACCCTCGGAATTAATAGACCCGCTTTTGGAAAAAACTAGCCTTTTTTCCACAAATACTTATTGACTCATAAACAGTATGGTAGCTCGTTGTGAGGCTTGTGTAAGAGCTCACAGTTTTCCCACTCCATATTAGGCAGACTTTTCTCAAGGTAAATCATTTATCTCTGATTGCTGATTTCACACTTTTTTGAATGACTTGTATCTTAATTCCCAATTAAACTCTTTTCCATATTGTTGTGTTCCTTCTGACATTGTAATATGTCTCTGTGCCAAATTCCATGTTCACTATTTATTAAATAGTTCTTTGGTTTTCAGAAATGTTATGCTTGTAGCTTTAATTTCTGCACATGAGTGTACTTATTTTATTTGTTCATTATTTTTAACGCTGGAATACAATAATTCTTTATTGTCGATATTCTGTTCTGTGTACGTTAATGCCTTTTATTATATATTTATCACAAAAAGGCTAAATTTTATTTGTATTTTTTCCTCAAAAAATTCTTCTTAAACTTCACTCAATTGAGATAATTATATTTGAATAAATATTCATTGATAATAAAAACGTTCATCTACTCAGTCTATATATAATATAAGTATTTGTTATTTTATACAATCATTTTTGATATCTCAATATTGATTGTTGCATTATATACTAAATTATAATATTATTTAAAAAATCATGTATTCAAATTTATTACCTTCCATGAAAATGGATATAAAAGAGTAAATAAAAAAGCATTTGATAGTAAATAAATCGCTTGAAAAAATTACTCTTTTTTTACTGAAAAAACTGGTATTTTTTATTAATGTCCATTTTATATGACTGTAATATATCCTGGTCGTGTTTCAATCGTCAAAAGATAAATTGTATGAAGAACGTAACATTAGAAAATTTCAGGAAATTGTATAATAAAAATGCTAATATTATCGTTTTTAATCAATGTAATGGAAGAATTATTAAAATGTAGTAGCGTTATTTCAGAAATGCATTCAGCAGTTGAGTTGAAAGTTAATTAAGGAATAAACAGAGAAAAATCCATATTCCAACTAAATAAATACTTTAGAGAAAATAGAGTAACAGTAAAAGTACGAAGGAAATTCGAAATTTTCTATGTTTTTGGTGGATGGTTACTGCCTGTATTTGAAAAAATACCGCACAGTAACCATCAATCAACTAGAGTACCCATTACTCGTAAACAAGCCCAACTTAAATAACAGTTACGAATTTTAGTATATTCATTGAATTATCCAATGTTACATCAACTGTTTTTTCATTATTTTAAGTTTCAGGTAAGTATTAGTCCACTTAAATAGAAACATTTTTTCATTTTAAAGAATAAGCTATTAAAAATAATTACTAAATTTTACAAAGCATGATTTTTATTGCATGTTGCAAAATTTGATGTTTTAAAAACACAGAAAACATTTTTTCTTCACTATCTCTCTTCTAGAATATCCATAAAATTATTTAAGAAAAAGAAAAGAAAAGCACTTTCAACATCAACATTGAGAAGTTAATGTTCTCGTGAACAGAACAACGTATAAAAAAACTTATCTAGAAACTTCATCTAAATTATTTATTATTATTATTATTATAAAAAGCAGGAATATATGTGTCAAATAAATCATTGAATTTCAAGCTAAAAGTTTGAAGTGAAATAAGAAAACGTACATATATATTATGTATTTAAGTATAAAATAAACTAAGAAACTACACTTTTATTTTTAGTAACATATGTAAGATTTTTTAAAAATGTACAGCGTGTCACCCATCCGGTGTAGTGGCTAGCGTCCCTGACTGCTGAGCCGTAGGGGCTGGGTTCTAATGTAGGAGAAGACACGGGTGTTTGCAAATGTATAGTGTCTTCATGGCATGAGGCTGTATAGCTGTCGAGAGCCGGAAGTCCTCTCGTGAGGTTGGCGAAAGGGGAAGAATGGTAGGAGGCCCCAGACCCCCTTCCCGTCCTGGATGTTCTCCCTCAAAATTGTGGTGGAAAATTGGCCAAATCGTACTGTCACCTGCATGGTGCTCAAAGCGTCAGCTAATGACAGGCGTTGCTAAGCCCTTTGCCGTGATGAACTTCGTGGGCCTCGATCTGGCCTTAGCCAATCAGGTGGCATGAGTAACAACAACAACAAGTTTATAATGAAACCCTAATATAATTATTTGAAAAAATTTGATAATTGTTCTGATCTTTATGAATAATATTATTAGTTCTTATTGAAAAATAATTCAATTGTACTTAAAATGCTGTATTTGTGATTTAAAACTTGTAATTTTTTAAAAAATGGAAACTAAACAAAATATTTTAAAAACTAGAAACTTAGTCTGCAGTTTCAAAAACTGAAAAGAGCCCCCCAAAAAAAAAATTAATAGCTATACATAATATCATTCCAAATTACGGATTTTTTATTTCATTCCTTTTTTTTGAAGGCCTGTCACCCTTTTGTGTTTTTTTTTATTCCATTTAATGATTGATAACTAAAGATGATTATAAATTAACACACAAGATTGATGATAAGGATGATGAAATGATCCATAAGAATTATTCATAATGAAGATTTGTTTATTTTTTACAATGATTAAAGTAATAACTACTTAACATTCTTACAAATATTCTTCAATTCTAGTATTATTAAATATTCTGATCTACATATTTGATATGCAGTAAAATACGTTTAAAACGAAATATCGGTTACCACGAAATAATTCAACGGTCCTGACAAACGCCTTTTTTTTTAGACTTTTTTTCTTTTAACGTGAAACGAAAAACGCTTAACAGGAAACAATTTCCATTCCGGGAATGAATAAAATACAGAAAAGACCAGAAATTTAAGAGGGGTGTTAAATGAATGAGAGGTGATTTCACATTCGTTTTCTATATTATAAGACAGTCCTACTTTATCAACGGAAGAATTCGTTGCAGTAGATGGTTATAATGTGTGTACAGCGTCAGTTAAAACAGACAAAGATATTTTGGAGTTTGTTTAAAGCTCACAGAAAATATCATTGATACAGATTACGACGGCGAAAATGAAATAAATAATACAGCTCCTGTTCGTACGTCATCCTAAATGAGGAACACCAAGTAAAGTATGCGCTCTTATTTAGGCGCACATTCCAATGGAGAAATGAATAGCAAAATGATGCTAAAAAGACAATGCAAAGAAAAATATCAGGTTATTTTTTAAAAAATCTCAATGAATTTTTTACTTTCCAAAAAAACTTGAAAATTTTGTATGAAATTTCAATACGCTCTTGTGAATGTTTTTGTTTCATTGATTTTTAATAAGTACGTGCAAGTATATATATCTATGTATGTATATATATATATATATATATATATATATATATATATATATATATATATATATACAAATTGTACTCTCATGAACTTTTACTTTCACTGAATATATTATTTTTTTGGAATATCCTTTAACTTAAAAGTCATTCCGTATAACGAAAAAAATTTCTTGTAACACGAAAAAAATATTTTAGTTACTTCAGTTCTGAAAATAAACATTGAAAGTAATTATTTTGCAAGGAATTCTAGCAACAGTTTGTGATAAGCAAAACATTTTAAGTAATGAAAAATTGCTGTACTCACTATAGAATTTCTTTGAAAATATTGAGACAGAGAGAGAGAATCAGATAATTCAGAAAAATTTTTAGTTAACACCATGATTAGAAAACATATTGAAAATTTGAATGTAATGTTTTAAAATAATCATTAATAGTTTTGTTTGGCAATGAATGGTGCATATTTGAAAGATAAAAACAACGATAGAAATGTTTCTTAAAGGAAAAAAATATTGAATACAAAAAGCGAACCAAAACTATTGAAAGTACTCTAAGTTAGTGATTTTCAACCTTTTTTTTTACACTTTTAATAATTTCAAAATTTGGCGGTGCACTAACAATAAAATAGGCTTAAAAGAATCTTACTTATATATGTAAAATAATTACATAGATAATAAGTAATTAAGTTTTACTTATCTTTTAATACGCTATGTGAAATAGTTTATGATAATAGTTTTCAATGTTAAATAAAATAATATGTAGGACAGATACAACAAAATTTTATTGAATAATTAATTACAAATTAATTATAAGAATATATTTAATGCGAAATGTGAGCTTCATGAGATTTTTGATCATTTCATTCATATTTGGTCGAAAAAATGAAAATGCATTTCTCTTTTCGTCATCTATATTTAAAAATTTCATCCTTTTTTTTTTTGTATACTTGTTAATACTGAAAATCTGAATTCCTGCAAATAAAATGTAAACAATTGTAACAATATTTTTAAAGCATTTTTAGCTATTATGAAACAATTGTCTCTCATTTTAATCCAAATTAAATTAATTGACTCTTCCAAAGGCTTAAAGTTAAAAATCGATTTTAACAGAGCGAAATTAGTTTTTCCAATTCTATCAAAGTTGACTCATAAACAGATACATCCATTATAACAAATGTATTACGAACCAATCAATTATTTTTCATATCTAAATTTGGGATGTAATGAATAATTCTCTCCTCTTGTGTTGCCAAATAGTCAATAACAATTTTATAAATAGTTTATATATATAAAACGAGAAAATAATTCGGTTCCGGATTTCTTTTTTTCCTCAGAGTATAATTACAAATTTTTAAAGAAATTGACGACACATTTCGAGAAGTTGACGGCACATAAAAGTTCCGTGGCATAGTGATTGAGAATCACTGCTCTAAGCAAATATTATTGTCAAATAATAAGGCTGTTTTTTATTCTTTCGTGCAATGTATTTTGACGCAATTTAGTTACATTAATTTTTTTGAAGAAAGAAATATTTCTTGTGTTAAAAAGTTTGGGAGAAACCTAGAAGTTATAAACTGTATTTCATTCTATATATTTTTAAAAAAACACGTTGGGAATGACACAATTAAAAAATTAGTGTGAGTTTTTTTTTCTAAGAAATAAAATTAATTTTAAGAAAAAAATAATTTGAACTAATTCATATCCTCTTTTGTAATGGAAAAAATACCCGTGTCAATTAGTTTTATTTTGTGCTTAAATATGAGCAGAAATTTATAAACTTTCTTTTTTAAGGGGACACAGCACGATTTAATTGACAAAAAAATCTGCCAAAAAATCAAATCTACTTCTTTCGCTTAAATTATTCTTTATAAACTTTGATAAAACCTCACAAAATTTGAAAGCTCTACGCTTAAAAGACGCAGAATTATGATAGCTTTTACGTTTGTTTTTATTCACATCGCTATGGCAAATCAAAACTTTAAACTGACTGTCTCAGAAAGATAAAACAATTAATTTGTCTTCATTTAAAATTCTGAGGCTTTTTTTAATATTGTGTCTAATGCTTTGACTTTTTACCTGTTGTTAATAGTATATGCAACAAAAGTTGGTATGCATTTTTGATCGAAGCAATATTTATTTTTTTCAAAAATATTTGAACTCAGAATTTAAACATTTTTTTTAAGGAATTTTCAATAAGTATTCATAAAAAGATGTATTGTACGAATAGCAATCATGTTATTGCAAAACCCATACGAACTTTTGTTATGTATAGTTTGATGTACCTGTAAATCAAATTTCATGCGTGAGCGTAAATTTTTGTAGGAGTAGCATTTTATGAAATCTCTTCACAACATTTTCCTTAAAAAAATTAAATGGCTAGCTTTTTTATGAAATTTTGAGCACAAAATGTGTTTTACATAGTGTATACATATATGAAGTAACTAAAACATTTTTGAAAATCCATAAATTATTTTTTTTTATAAATCGTACTATGTTCCCTTTAACTATTGAAGTGCAATAATAATTTTTTTTTTTTTGATGTTCATAAAAAAGTCAAGATCAAATTGAGAACATTTTCAAAAAATCTTTTCGTACACAATATAAATATGTATTTAATGGAATTTGTACTGAAAAGCAAGGAATTCCTAAGGAAAATAAGGATTTATAAGTTTTATTTAGTTACTTTCATCTATAGTTCCTTGTAAAATGATATTCATAAAACCATATGATGCCTATACATAACGAACATGCAATTTTCAAGATTGAATGTAACAGCCATGTTGTAAACAAATTATTTATGCCATATTATTCAGAGTAGATTACATAAATTGGTTTATCAAATGTTTTGTGTTAATATACTACACTAAGATTATATACTACATCAATTATTATTGATAATATAACAAAATTAGTGAACACATTTTTGAAACTAATATTTTTAACATTATTTTTATTTTAGGCACACTTTTGACTGAGAATATCTGACGTTTCTCTTGAATTCCGAAGAGTCGAAAAGGTGGAAGAGTGAGATTTCTACCTATAAAAATGAACATGAAATGATCGAATGAATAAATAAAATGCAATATAAAGATAAATATTTCACGCGCTTTACAAATTTGATTTGGACAAGGACTGCAATGTAATTCCACATTCCAACGAACTGATAGAAGTACTTAAAAAAACAAAAAAAAAGAATACGATGTTTAGAGAAATTCTTTTAGGAATTTTCTCTTAAAATGTACCTGTTTGGATTTTTCTTCAACTCTACTGAAAAAAAAATAAATGCTGCTTTAAAAATTACGTAAAATATTTTGATTGCTATTTAACAACAACATTTAATATCTTTTCAACATACTTTTCTTTGTGTGTTTCCGTCATATCAACATTTCATTCCTATCTTTAAAACATGTATTTTAATACATTTTTATTACTATAGCTGACACAATATTATCTCGTTTAATACTGTATCATACGAAGAAGATAAATAAATTACTCATTTTTCTGCATAACCACACCAATCCCCACCTATAAAATTCTCCATAAGTAGATTTCACATATTGGTAGGGAATCTCATTTTTCAAGCCATTTGCCTAATTCCATTTTTTGCGGCGGGTGTCTTTGCATCCAGAGCTCTTATGGTTCAAAATCACATCGATTTTTGGACATTTAGTTATGGAATTCCATACGATATGTACGAAATACCCGTAAGTTTTAATGATGGATATACGTACTAAAGGATCTATATTGAAACCCCTTTGCTTATAGCCTTTTCTATTTTCCTTCTACTTCATCATTACGAACTTTTACTTCTTCAGTTTAACAATGCACTAAAAAGTATGGATTTGTTAACATTGTCGTCAAGGTGTCTGGAGTTCAGTAATACTTACAACAGAATCGAAGACAAATTGCGTGTTTTAATTGAATTTTTATCAGTTCCATTGTTTATAATTATGTTGATCAGTTTCCTCAATTTGTATACAGCTTTGGTATTTTATTTGCAAGTTCAAGATGTTCCGTCATTCCGTTTGCCCGAAATCTATATCAGCGCTTCTGCGGGGGCTACTATTATATGTTCACTCACATTGTGCTGTTCGAAGATTCCAAAATACATACTGGAAATCAAAACAACTGCTAGAGTGTTAATTAATAAATATGTGACTAAAGATTTGAAAAGCGAAAAAGATATCCATCTTCTTCTTGGGATAGAGAAAAGCGACGTTCTGTATCTATCAGCTTGCTGTATGATTGAGTTTCAGAAGAGTTTACTCCTGTCATCTTTTGGAATTTTTTTCACCTACGCATTGCTTAGTGAGAACAGCTAATAGGCAATGTATAAAGTTAAATGAAATGAATTTGGATTGTATTCATCATTGTTTATGAATGTAAAAAATGAAACAAACTTTTTAAATGTTGAATTGTGTGAATGTAAAAGCACACAAATCATATTTTAACTTCAATGTAACTTTTTATTTTGCTTTTTAGTTTTTTAAACTTGAATATTTTTCGACCTTTACCATAAAGTTTCTAAGAGGTATTACTAGAATGTCATGGTTTTTTTCAGATGGTTTGGATGTTAAATAAATAAAAATCATGAGAAAAATACATAAAAATGTGTAGTTTTTGGGATCAATGTATCAATTCAATGCGGATCATTGTGTATTTTTATCATGTATTTGTTTTTATTTGTTCAAATATACTTTATTTTTTCACAAAATTATACTTACCAAAAAACAAAAAACATGTGAAAAAACACAGTAATATATTATTGCTCGACAAAAAAAATAAAAAACTGAAATAAATAATAAGACTAAGAATGCAGCTCTGACAAAGGACTGATCCTAGGGTGTTGGCCGCTTGCATACAAGAACTAATGTACCATCCCGCTAGAGAATGTTTCACATTTTGAATAAAACTCAACATTGAAGTTGTACATTAGTCAGGTCATCTACTAGTACAACAGTAAAAAAAACATTAACAAAAATGCTAATAGACACAAAAAATAAATTCTTTCCTCTAATTTGATTTTCTATATTGAAAGGCTATAATTAAAATGAATTTAAACACTCCTATATTAGATATTTTCGTAAAGCAACATTAAAAAACATCATTTTTGAGACACCTTTGTCGATCTATAAATCCACAGTGTACCGTCAATACAGCTGAAAAGCCAAAAATAAAAACTAACTTTTCTTGATGTACTGCCGGCTTTTCCACAGATTTTGCTACCAAATGAAGGATGTGTGTAAATAGTAGACTTAAAGGAGCTATGGAACCACACATTGTGCACTAATGCACGTTCTATTTTCTCTCAAACTATGCCGCTTTATTCGGAAATAGGGACTTATTTTGATTTTTCAATTACTATTTGAAATTCTGCTTAGTTATTCGACTTATAATTAGTTTTGTTTTGAGAAATTTGTAAAACATTTTGTTTGACTGATAGAACTGTATGCCTGTTTGTATTTGAAATCGGCATAGAGAGAGAGCCACCTTACACTTAACGTGGTGATGACATGAACAACCATTGAGTACACGACACATACCAACTTGGATCGACGGTTATTTAAACACAGATCGGTATGTTTCTGAATTTTTGCATCCAATGTTTAAGTCCTATCGTCAAGGGCTGTCAAATTCCTGCTACCAATAGATAATGCAAGACTATATGTTTCACGTTGTGTTATGACCGTCCTCGATGCACAAGGAATTTGATTTTTGCCTTGTTATGCGTGGGGGGAGGGGTCTCCTAATATTTCACCCATTTAAAACATCTGGCTGGGTTTGCTGGGAGACTGACCCGTAACCATTCTCCAGCTAATGTGTTAGATGATGTGTAGCATAGACTTGAAACAACGTGGACTGCGTTGATGGTTTCTGTCATCCAACCACAGTTTGACTCCCTCCCTAACCGGGTAAGAGCTTTTTTATCTGCCAGGAATGACAGTTTCTACTAATTTCTCTACCCCTGTAAACCCCTAAGCATGCAAGTTTAATCATTTTGTCTCCATGTCTATTTACGTGCAGTATATATCTTTTCTGTACTTGCTTTTCTTCATGATGTTGCAATTTTAATGGTCAGAAGTGTATTCCTGATATTATTTTATCTCTTTGTCTTAACTTTTTTCAAATGTGTTTTGTATCTACTCAACATTGGGGGAATTCAGAAACCGATTGGATTATTTTTTTGAACAATAAAAAATAAAATTATTATTAATACGTTAAAAATATTGAAATAAATATTACTATTCACCCATTAAAAATATTTTATTAAACGTGATGTAAGTTATAAGAAAAAGGATTTTAAAAATTTTCATACACATATAGAATCTTAAAAAGTTGAAATGTTCTAAAAGCATTAGAACTTATATAAATATTAAATGTTTCTTTTTTTAATTCATATTATTTCATTATAATTTAAAGTGACGTACATTATTCAAAGATTTATCAAACAGCACTCTTAAAATCATTCAAATTAAGCAAACATTACACAATTGAGATGTCAGTAAATTTTTCCATGTACAATAGAGTCCCCGAAAACTTGGTCTAATGGGCACCGAAGAATGTCCTAGAGTTTGTGAAAATGCCGGAATATCGAGATCGGGATTAAAAAAGAATAAGTACACACTGACACACGCACGCGAGTGCTTCTTCAGAAATACTGTACTGCACTTGTATGTATTGTTTCTTGAAAATGCAACAGAAAATCAGCTGCCAAAACACTTTTAAGCAAAAGAGAAGTATTTACTTTATGAAGGCATGGAGCATTATTACACAAAAGGAAAATTAATGAATGCATATTATGAAGTAATATTACTGATTAGACTCACCTCTGAAAAATATTTTATAAAGGCATAAAGTTGCCTATAATGAAAATTAAGTAGCCAACTTTGCAAAAACTAGCTGTTTTTTTTAAGAAATCAGTAATGTTCTGTATTCTTCAGTACTGCACTCTGCGTTTTGTTGCTTCATCACGAAGACGACGAAGGAACAATAAGTCCATTATCGACGCACCTTTTCGTTAAAAAGACTGTAGGGTTGTTGCGAAATCTTTCAGTTCCTCACTAAGGGATATTTTAGAAGTTTGTAATGGTGTTCTCAACGTTAACGTCACAATCCTTTTCCGACAATTTTTCATTGAGCAATTGCACCTGGGTTTTTTTTTACCTGTAAGGGTGTAGCTGAGTTGTCCGGAATGCCGGGTTTCGGGACTCTTCTGTATTAGATCAATAATATTCGATGCTTCTAATGTTATGTCTATTTTTTATTCTACTTTAAATTCACGAGAAGGACTCCATATGTAAAAAGAGCTCCAAATGCTGACAGTAGGAAACTCCTCTTGAAATGAACCATTCTACAAGCTGACATGAAAATGACATCTTTTTTCTCCATTCTTTCAAATACATCAATTATTGCTTTGTCAGTCAACTTGTCAAATTTGTACTTATCAATTATCGACCCAGTAGTTGATTTTATTTTTAGCATCATTTCCGGAATTCGAGAATTACAAATAGTCAACGAAACAATAACAAAACTCCCTATGGAGACGCTGCAAATCATTTCTAATGCATAATATAGAGAGAGATCCTGTTGTAAACTAATAGACAAAGCGCTGTACAAATGAAAGAAACTGTTCACTAAGATAATAAATAATGGTGTGGACAAAACATTACTTAGAAGACTTATTTTTTCCTCGATTCTGTAATATTCATTTGCAATTTTAGTGCTTTTTGCAGACAAAACAATGAAATCAATGCTTTTCAAATTTTTGTAAAATTGCCGAAGAAAGAATCCACATCTTTGAATTAAAAGCAACATGGATATTGCAAAAATGCAAGGATATGTCACATATATCGAGAAAAATATATAACTACCTATAAAGTTAATCATTATTTTATGTTTTGTATCTTCAAGGTCATATCTAAATGTCCAAAACTCTGTCACATCATCTTCCTCGTGCGCAAGGTAAGAAAAAACAGCAGAAAGAAGAACTGGTAAAATGAAATTATTTAAAAGTATAAATATTTTTACATGTACGTAATTTTTATTTAAGCAGTTTCTTGATAAGTTGGAATGAGAATACAGGAAAAATATAAGAGTTCTGAAGTTCTTCCTTTGAGATAACATGGTGTAATGCAAGGTAATAGGCAAGGCATTGATAAGCATATAAGCGAAGGCTTGTTTTAAATCATGCATAGAGTAGGCTGATGTGACACCGGCTATAATTAAATATATACAGAACAGATGAAGCGCAGCAGTGAAATAGTACGAATAATATTTGAGAAATTCTTCATCTGTTCGGCTGTATTCTTTGCCATGAAGTGAAAATAGAATCCCCATTGGAACATTTATAGAGATTATTTTCATCGCTTTTATTGGGTGCATAGTGACTGAAAAGACTAAATATATGTTTTTACACTTTTGTTAATGTCAACGATTCAAGTCATCCTTTTTGTATTAAATTTGATGTCACAATTATTTCTATACTCTCTAAATGATTGCAGATGAATCTTTCACAAAATACTATTAAAAATGCCTTATGAAATGGCTAACTATTTTTCGAAATACAAACTTATTATTGATTGAAAAAGCTCTTCTAATGAGATATCCAATTATTTTCTCTTAGTTAAAGATATAGTCTATATTTTATGACGTTAAAACATGTAGTTGATAGTTCTACCGTGGATCAAAACTTAGAAAATATGTTCGTACTGTGTCTCTTTTTTAAAAATAATGTTTTATTATGAACTGAAACGAAAAATGCGTGATGAGATAATATCAGTAAAAACTAATTACTGGATTTACATGAAGATGTACATCGATTGAAGTCATTAGCTAAGTAAACAAAATTGTCTATGAAATTTTGTCGCGTGAGTCATTTTGTTACGAGTTTTAAGCGTTGGTTTGAAAGAGCATTGTTGGGAAAATTGCTTCAATTACGTTGATTTGTTTATAGAAATCTGAATTGTTTTCTTAATGGAGCAATTTTATTCAATGTTATAATGTAATGAGTTCAAAATTTGTAAACTATATTGTGCAAATTAATTGGGACAAAGTACAAAAAACTCATTATTCTTCAAAAAAGACTAGCGCCCGAGCTCTGTATAGAAAGAAAAAAATACATACATAAAAAGATGCCTAAAGAACTGTAGCTGTACAACCCCCCATATTTTACAAGAGAAATGCTGAAAATGATGGTGAATGGTGGATTGATTATGCATAATGGTTCATGATGGAGCTCCGACGCATTTCTGTGTTCCTGTACGTAATTGGGTGGATATGACATAGTGCATCCTCCGTATAGGATACATAGCTCCGGATAGGTCCGGTTCTATGACCCCATGACCAATATATCTCACACTGTTTGATTTTTTTGACTATGGGGCAAGGAATTGGTGTATCGAGACGTAGTGACTAAGTAACAGACAAGACAGACAAGAAACGGACTAAAGTCTGCATGCTACCTGTACTTAGGTGCACACCGTACTGCTGTAACGAGTGGACTCATCCATTCCACGGCGTGCTCAAGCTATAAATATTTGCAAGTAATGCTGCTGATGTGTCCATTACTACTTTGACGTCATAGTCTGTTTTTCGTATTTTCTCGTAAACTGTGTATTTTACATAAGACCGTGTTTTCGTCCCCTCTCTGTCGCGTGATGTAGCACAATTATACCCAAGAATGAAACAAACTGTCAATAACATTGAGAGTATCATGTTAAGTAGACAGTGGCAGGAATCGGACTATCGCATTGATATATGCCTTGTAAACAAGGTTTAAACCGTAGAACACATCTAAAATTTGTAAATAAAATTTGAATGTTTTTGTATTTTCTTTCAAATGTCCTTTTTTCTTTTTTGCTGTCTGTCTCACTTTTGTCTCACTTTTTCATTTCCTACTTTCAGATCAGTCTCTCTTTTATATATATAGTATAAAAAAATAAAAGTGAAATAGTTCTAAAACCTACAATATATTAGGTTAGGGAAAAAGAAATCTATTATTTTTGCATGAAATTCAAGACTTTATTTAAAATGCTCGGATTATCCGATTTGGGTCAAATATGCACCATTTTGCTGTATAATTTTGCATTTTAAAAGTAGCTTCATAGTGCCTCTATCAAAAAGTCTTAGTCTTTACTGGAGAAAAACTCTAGCAATCGAGAGATTTGCACAATCTTCTCTTGATTCCAATTTCTTATCACTCAGGAAGTTTTGCAATGCTAGAAAAAGGGGGTAATCGCTTAGTGCCAGGCCCTGACTATGTGGTGGATGCATTAAATCTTCCCAACAAAGCTCCCAGTGTTTCTGGTGAGTCACTATAGACGTGTGTGGCCTGACGTTGTTCTGATGGAACTCAACACTCCTTCGGTTGGCCAATTCTGGCCGTTTCTAGTCAATCGCTGGCTTCAAATTGTCCAGTTGTGGACAGTACAGATCTAAATTTAGCTTTTGGCCATACGGAAGCAATCCATAATAAATTATTCATTTCCAGTCCCATCAAATGCACAATAGAACCTTCCTGGTTGTTAGTCCTTGTTTGGTCCCCGTTTGAGCTACTTCACCGTTCTTTGACCTCGATCGTTTTCACACAATACTGTCGTATTTGACCCATTTCTCATTCCCAGTAACCACCCATTTATGAAATGGGTTGATTTAATTGCATTTGACCAAGGCTTCGCAGATGGAAATTCATTCATCATGTTTTGTGGTGTTAATTGGTGTGGCACCCAAACGTCGAGCTTCCTTTTGAATCCAACTTCGCATCAATGGCTTAAAACTGTTTTATGTTTGATCTTTAGCTCCTGGGCGATGCTACGACTACTAACATGCTGGTCAACTTCGACTATCTCTTTGATTTTATTGACATTTTCGACGACGGGCCTACCTGTGTGAGGTGCATCTATAACATCAAAAATGCCTGAACGGAATCGATGAAACCAATATTGCAAGTAATTAGATGTTACAGTATCGGCGCCATAAACACCATGCATAATTTCAGCCACCTAGCCTGCATTTTTGGTTTTATCAAAGAAAAACTGTAAAATGAACCTAATTTTCTCTTTGTTGACTTCCATTTTTAACACCCTCTAACTCACAACTGAATGGACCAAACAAAAAAACATAAATTTTTTTAGTGTGAACTGACACCTTCACAACGAGCATAAATTTGCAATTGTTTGATCGATACTTCAGGAGATATGGACATTACAGCCATCTACCGAAAAAATAATGGATTCCTTTTTCCCCAACCAAATATATATTTATGTGTGTGTGTGAGTGTGTGTGTGAGTGTTTGTGTGTATGTGTGTGTGAGTGTGTGTGTATGTGTTTTGCTCAGTGGTTTAGGCAGCTTCCAGGTGAAGTTTAGCTAGCCCTAAAACTTGTTTAAATCTGCAATCTTGGTTCCTAAGGCCAGGCATTTGTTATTGTATCACTGCGGCTAATATTTCCTATCTTGACTAGTTATACTTAGGTTTTATAGCTATTTGTATACATCTATATATATATATATATATATCTTGTTCAAATGTTCAATCGTTAATAAAGCACATTCTATTCATTCATTCAAGTTTAATTTTTTTTAACTCAAATATTTATTCAATTGTTAAATTCAATTAATGAATAAATTGTAACAAGAAAATAATAATACAATACCATATATTAAAAGGAAAATCGTTTGATGTGTCCCTGTTGTGCAATAGGTAGCACGTTTGACTTCTAAGATTGTGGGTTCGAATCCCACGTGGGATGATTTATGTTTCTGAGAATGTGATTTCATTTTACTATAATGTTTTATTAGAATAATTTTAAATTTATTAATGAAAATAAATAATAACAAACAAACAAAAATTAGTCCAACACCCTAATAGAAAGAAAAATTGCAAGGAAAATCGCTTTCTATTTTATCACTTAATATTGTTATTCTGTCATATGCATATACATATTTACATTAATTGAGAGCATTTAATAAAAAGTATCTAAAATAGAATTTTCTTTGTTGACCTAAGTAGGAATTGACTTGAAATTTGTTTTCATATTACTCTTTTACTATAGCACTTCGAAACCTTGAAGTGAGTTATGAATAACCTGGTACAAATAGATAGCAGTCTGTATCAAATCTTTCATGTATATGTGACATAAGATTACGAATAAATACATTTTCACATTTATTTTTTTTAAGAAATTTAATAACTTT
Organism: Trichonephila clavipes; assembly: GCA_019973935.1. NCBI lineage: Eukaryota > Metazoa > Arthropoda > Arachnida > Araneae > Nephilidae > Trichonephila > Trichonephila clavipes. Next base: position 368,911 of record BMAU01001278.1, on the reverse strand, counting down.
ATTCAAATCTGATCTATTATTAACAGTAATGTTTTATCAATATTCGAAACTAAGTTACCTGTATATTTATGGTGTTTGTGTATGCTGTTTGAAATGTTTGAAACTTATAATTGCGCATGATAAAACATATTTGCAAAAAAATGGCATAATGCAAAAAGTTCATCATTTTTTTAAAAAATAATCGTGTGTGAGAGAGAGTGCATGCGTGTGCCAAAGAAAGAAAAATCTATTATAAACGTCTAAAGCTACTAGTTTCCAATGGAGCCAAATTTATACGCAAAGTACAGTTATTAAAAAGTATATCATACTTTATTCGATATTGATAGACATAAAAATTTGATAATTCAAAAACTTTCCCCACTGTTCCATAAACAATGAAAAATAAATATTTAGATTAGCTAAAGTAAACATTTTTTAGAAAAATAATGTTCAGTGATTTTGAAATGAATTCCTTACTATGAAGCAGAAATACGTAAAAATTTGTCTTTTTGAATATTACGTGTGTAACATGATACTAATTTAGTATTATTGGTAGGTTGTAGATAGAGTGAAGTTTTTGTTATGATTAATGATAAAAAAAATTCAAAAGATACGATTCGAAACATTTATTTTTCAATATTTACAGAATTTTTTTCATAAAACAAATTTCCCTAGATGAAATGTTAAACTATATTCGAGCGTAAAGGAAAACGTATTTATTCTAAATCAGTTAGTTTCAATGTTTATTTTGAATTTGATTTTAAAAGTCGTATCGCTTATTAGAGTGAAAAAAATAGCAATAGATTGTCTAATAACTTCTCAAAGGTTTCAGGAATTATAAAAGCATATCAAAAATTTCTATAATTTCAGAAAAAGTTAGCAATAGTATAATGCATTAAAGATATTTGAATCTTGGGAACTAAAATGTACTACTCAAATTTAACACTGGATTCATTATATCTATCACAAATAACACAAACACTACTAAAATACAATCATTTTGCCTCCATGAGTTGCTGGTCTCTTTTATTAATACATGTGCTCTAGGTTTAATAAAAAAAATTTCTATAAATATTTACACTGAGAGAGATTTTTTTATCAACCAAAAGTATAATAATTTTCAAAATATAAAGCAATATTCATACTCAAGTTTTATTTTCATTGGTCAGGATAGTTATGAAATCTTTGTCGCACAATTATCTTTAAAATTAAAGCCAAATTTATAACTTCAGAGAAAAATAAATTAAATTAGCACACAGCTCACTAAAGCTTTGATCGAATGCAGAATGTTATCCTGAATTTCTCAATTAAACATCGTTTATGTTAAATTTTAATGGATAATTGCAGAAATTATTATAAATTGATTCCATGGAAACACACATATGAGAACTTAAATTGATATGAATTCTAATTAATATTTTGTGTATAGAAAACATCTTAAGAATTTTTGTAAAGAATTACTAAAAATTACGAAAGGAGTTCCACAAAAAAATTTAGAAACTTTTTAAAGAATAATTCTTCTGAATTTTCAGAACTGATATGTTTAGACAATGTATTCCAGATTATTTCCACTAAAACGATATGCAATGCAGATCTCGACCGACTTCGAATGTTCCACTTTGGATTATTTTAACACTCAACTTTACAACTAAACAAAACTTAGTAAAAAACTCTTTTACCTTTATATGTTACTATTTTACGGTAGCATTCTATTTATCTGTAAGTTACATTCTTTTAGCATGTTCATTTTCTTAGTTTTACCTGGGAGACATTAAATCAGGTTATGCCTTAGCCTTTGTTGATACTTGATCAACCATTTTGTTGTTTATTTTACTGTGTGCAAAAAAAGAGTTGTATATTCAGTCATAATTTGTGGAATGCAGCTTAAGCATCTCAAGAAACCCCCTCACGCATTCATAGCAACATTTATATTGTTCTTTATTTGCACATTGCCTTTACATCTTTGCCCTTTTTTAACATACCTTATGCGTTGTAACAAGCTCTTTCTTAAACACTTGGCACTACAGTACGAAATTCAAGATGAGAATTACGGAATGATGATGTTGTTTCTAGGTCAATATATGTATCTCATACTGCGTGTACAGTACCCGTGCCTCGTTGCTTTATGGATTTGTGTTTTGGTGAATCATTATCGAATACTTCTCCTTCGAATTAAGAATGGTTTTAAAGATATGGAATTCTCTAAAATACCGCAAGATGTAATGAAACTAAGAAATGATTACAACATTATCGAGAGAAATCTTTACATTTTGAAAGACACTTTATCTACACCATTGTTTTTAATAATGTTGATTAGTTTCTGCGACTTGTACGTCGGATTGTCTACTATCTTGCTCGAAAGAGAGTTGTCACTTTCATTTTTAATACAGTTAAGTTGTAACTTCCTTCCGGGTTTTGCCATTATGGTCTTTGTAACACTTTTCAATGCCAAGATACCAGAATGCATGATGGGAATAAAAACAACAGTTGCATTTTTAAGAGATAAATATGAATTCAGTACTACCAGTAAGGTAAAAGAAATTACTGTTTTTAATAGAATTATCAAGAAGGTTATAGTCTACTTGTCGGCAGGTGGTATCGTGGATTTTAAGAAGAGTTTCTTAGTGACAGCTTTTGGGGCCCTATTTACCTACGGTGTACTTATTAAAGGCTTCAAGTGAGATTAAATATCTTCTGAACAAAAAGAGCAAATTCAATTATTTTTTGGAATTTGAATTCTATATTTTGAGTTAAGAAAATAAAAAAGTTTCAGAAGAGTGCACTGAGAAAAATTTTCGAAGTTGAAGATTTGACCTTACAATTTATGTATGCTAATCTTTAATTCCTTTTTATAGCCTTACTTATTTTCCTTATGAATAAATTTCGGTACTTAAGTATTATCGCAACTGTATTGGCGACATTACATAAAACGAAGCACATGGTTACCAATTCAGCGCGTACAACATATGAGAAATAGGGGGTGCCAACTTAATAAGTTATCTTGAACGTTGGCATTGTTGCGGTAGTACGTAAGTACCAAATTTTTCACAAACAGTGTTGCAAGAGTTCATTCTCTTCATTGTTTGATTCAATTTTCGTAAAATTGTGTATGTTGCACCAATATGAACCCTTTTGATTACGTCTTAGTTTCTGCTTTAGCTTCAGAATTATTATATCAGCTCTTTACTTTTCAACAAATATTAAACAAATCAATAACTTTACCCTTCATCCATTTATTTTAAACAAAAGAGGAAATATTGTGAAGACCCCCTGGGTCTCACCCTGGACACTAAGATTAATTTGAGGTAAAGAATCAATAAGAGCCATTTTGTATAATAATAACTTGTATTTATTATATCAAGTCTAAAAAAACTCTAATAACCAGTGGCGTAACGTGCACCCCCGCATCGCGGGGGGGCAGGGTTCTAAAGGGGCCCAAAGCCTGACTGACGCAAGGGCCTACCCTTTGTAAAATTCAACATGGGGGCCCCAAACCTGACTTTGCAGGGGGGGACAAAAGTTCTGCGTTACGCCACTGCTAATAACATATAATATTTCTATGTTACGTCAAATAAAAGGGATTTACCTTTTATATTATATTAAATTACGAATTATGAAATTAATTAATAATTATGCTCAAGATCAAATAAGGTCTACCGAAATAGGAGGTCCGAGAAATACACGTACTCGAATTATCATCTTTCATTAACTTTAACTAATTTTACTAAACTAACGCTTATCTTAAGAGTACATAAATTATATTTACCGCTGGTATATCAGCTTTCTAGTTCTTCCGTAGAATAACAGCAATAAGTCTTGACTAACGTAATCTCCTGGAATCCTCTAAATTTGAGGTTACTGTTGCAGGCTCAATAGCCTTCATACTTGCTAGCTTACAACGCTCGACTTAAATACCCTATCTACTTTGCATATCCCGTTCATCCTTTGGAGTTGATTAGAAATATATATACGCGAATTTATAATCCGCAAAAAGACGCCTAAGAATATTATTGGAAAGGTTCCGTACAGATTTGTCACAATATCATACATACAGTTTAAATAATTTAATTATTGCTTACAAAAACTTTTACTTTAATTTATAGTTGAGAGATTTTTTTAAAAATATTTGAAACAAAAATAAGCATGTGGTGTCATCTATTGTCGAAGGTTGGAAACTATTGGAGTTTTTGATATTATCTGCTTGTTAATTAAAATCTCTACAATAGTTTATAATACGATTTTTTCACAATTCCACGAACATACATTTTCAAATTATTAATATTTATGAAAGAACATACTGTAAGAAATCGAACTTATCTGACCTTATGTATTTTCTCTAAAATATGTTTCTCAAGGTAACAGATGCTTCGTATTACTGCTTACCTTCGAGAAAAAGAAGAAAGTAATAAAGCTGTAGTAGTAAATATGGTATTTTAATAATAGTGAAATATGATATTATATAGTTAAAAGTAATAGTGGCTTTATTTCTTGTGAAAGCAACACTCCAGAGATCTCTATGGGGCATTATTGAAATTGTTGTTTATTTTAGTTGTAAAAATTAAAAAGTCAAAGTAAATATATTTTCCCATTAGTTTCTTTATAATGTTTTTTTTCTATTATTTTTGTTTTTTGTGTCTTTTTAAATCATGAATGAAAATATTATGAATATATATCGAAGTCAAACACCACAAATATTTCAGTATGTAGATGTATACATTTGACTTCTTTTTCTCTCTCTAGGTTATTGTTTTCTGTGAAGTCGTAGTCCTATCCAGCAGATCAGCGCAGTTTTACCTACATTTACTTGTAGTTTTTTTAGTTATTGGTCTATTGTTGGTGTATGTAACAATTATCTCTCTCTATATAAAAAAAAGATTTTCAAGACTTTAATAAATGTTTGAGGTAGTTAAATTTGGCGGCAGCAGATGGCGCCAGAATACTTTTTAAAATAAATTTATATTTGGCTGCGAATACTTTAGAACAGTGGTGTTCAAAATGCGTCCCACGCAACCCTGGGGTTCCACAAGGCACAACCAGGTGTTCCACGAATCAGAATAAAAAAATCGAAAAGAAACAAAACATTATGTATCCAAAATTCTATTTCTGTGAAGTTTGTTTAGTTACAAGTATCTAAAACTCATATTAATAAAATCGGGAAATTTTATTTATATATATTAACCCGTATTTTTCACAATACTTTAAAAATTTTTGTTATTATACAGAGTGTTTTTTTTCCAGGTATAGAAGTTTAAGTTGCCATTACTTTCCAAGATGGCGACCGATTTAACAGCTGTCAAGTGATTTATTCTCAGTTTGGTTTGGCAATTCATCATGAAAAGACTCACGCCTGAACAATGCTTTTAAATTGAGCAATTTTATTTCGAAAATAATGGTCGATTTTCATAAAGCGAATTTTGTTAAGCGATGATGTGCACTTCTAGTTGAATGGCTACGTCAACAAACAAAACTGCCGCATTTGGAGTGAAGCTAATCCACAAGTGTATGTCGAAACACTGTTACATCCAGAAAAACTGACTGTTTGGTGCGCTTTATGGGCTGGTGGAATCCTTCTTCAAAAACGATGAAGGCCACAACGTTACAGTCAATGGTGATCGGTATAGAGCCATGATTACTAACTTTTTCATTCCTGAATTGAACAATCATGATGTCCAGGAGCTGTGGTTCCAAAAAGACGGCGCAACATGTCACACAGCTCGTGCCACAATCGATTTATTGAAAGACACGTTTGGTGACCGCCTAATTTCACGTTTTGGACCTGTGAATTGGCCTCCAAGATCTTGTGATTTAACACCGCTAGACTATTTTCTGTGGGGCTATGTAAAGTCATTGATCTATGCGTAAAAGCCACAAACGCTTGACCATTTGGAAGACAACATTCGCCGTGTTATTGCCGATATACGGCCACAAATGTTGGAAAAAGTCATCGAAAATTGGACGTCCAGATTGGATTACATCCGAGCCAGCCGTGGCAGTCTTATGCCAGAAATCATATTTAGAATGTAATGCCACAAGATTATCTTTCGAATAAAAAAAATTCATGTCATTCGAATAATACATCGTTGTTTTTTTGCAATTTAAATTTCTATACCTCTAAAAAACACCCTTTATTAATAAGGAATATTATAATGTTTTATCTTTATATGTATGCTTATGCGAAACTTCCAAGCAAAGTTTCTATCTCACAGTCTTGCGTACCTAAGGGTGTGGGAGGAATGAAAGCAGAACCAGAGAATTCCAAAATGACATTTATTTAGTCAAACAATCTAACCATCAACAATCTATTGCCTAAGTAAATGTCAAATGAGTAGCACGGAGAAAGCAATGATTACTAAGCAAATATGTGGAATCAACTTATTTAACTTAATCTATCGTTGATTTCTAACCTCAAATCTACTAATTCAACTCAGTGTCAAAACACCTCTCTTAATCTTTACATGCGAAAGTAAGCCTTATCCAATCTTACCTGCGAAACGAACAGAGCTGCTCCCTAACTCCTGTTTTAGAATTACTAAAATCTGACTTAACATAGTCGAACTAATCTGAATATTACAGTTTCTTCTTGAGAGGGATAGCTGTGAATTAAACGCGAATGCTAGCCCAAAGATTCTCCAAGAGGATTAGTGTGATGTTCGTGTAAAGATCCGCCACATGATTCCGGCTAGATTGTGAATATTCTATTGTTTACTATCTTGGGTTCCACGAGAGAATTTTATACTCGTTATTTAACACAGTGTCTTGCATAACTAAGTAATTTTCCGATGTGAAATGCACCATTTTGCAATTGTGAAAAAAAGCACCTATAATGAAGGAGAGGAAACAACTTATCAACAGATTACGTGTTAAAATTTTAATTTACGCAAGAACAGCTCCTAAATTTTATGTTGCAAAATCATGAAAAATTCACAGTATTCCTCACACAGCTATAAACACTTTAATGCTATTCAGAACATTTTGTTTAAGTGAAATATATTTCTCAACTTGAGTGGCTACAAAAATAAAGTATAAAAACAAATTAAAATGCAAAATATGAAATGCGACTGCAGATAAATTTAATAGACACTGACAATTGTGTGAAAAAAAGCAAGCCATATATCCCAATTACGAAATATAATTCACAGGGAGATGATACTTGGATCATAAATTGATATTATTAAGGAATAAGCTATGTTAAAAAAATAGGTTGAATTTTATTAATAATAAATGCAATACTTCTTTTAATTGCCTGTATATATAAAGTACATATATCATGTTCATCTACTTTAAGTATTATTTTCAGATATGTTCTTCTAAGTTTGTGTGTGGAATCGGGTTACACGAAAATACTTTCTAGTTCTAGGGGTTCCACAAAAACCCTTCAAGTCCTAGGGGTTCCGTGAGTTGGAAAAGTTTGAACAGATTTACGTACATAAAGTACGTTTATAGAAGTACGTTTGATATAAATGTAAATTATAATTTGAGCAACGAGTATGAAGTTCATACCCCCTAGTAACGGGTAATAATAACAAGTATAATTATTATAATTTCACGAAATTACACACAGTTTAATTATAAAATACAATTAACATTTTTAAATTTAATTCATTTGATTCAATTAATTTTATTGATGTTATATTAATTGTAGAAATTCTGTTTAATATTATTGTATGAACTAAAGGTAAACTGTTTACTTTAATATTTTCCTTTTATTATCAAAATTATGCATGAAACAAAATATGTTAATTATTATATATATATTACAGAAGAGTTTATTGATGGAAATAAAATTATATCGATCGGTAAAAAATTGAAAATGAACAGGCATAATGATATTAAATGTATATATATTCAAAGAAAGAATTCATTTTTTTATATTTTCAAGCTTCGATTACAGTAATATCTGTACAAAAAAGATTATAATAGCCCAAATAACTCTAGACATATGTTTGAATTATATACACTGCGCATTAAAATTTCAACACCATGTACAAAAAGCAAAGAAAAAAAGATATTTATATTAAACGTAAACAGTCTAGCAGGAAGACAAAATGATGAAATGTGCAAGTAGTTTGGAACTTTACAGGAGTGGGGGGAGTGGAAACAAGACAACACAACTGAAAGCTAAGACGGCACTTGCCCAATTAAGCATGGGATCATACTGGGCAATGTATTATATGATGCTTCAAGTCTATGCCAAAGTTCATCTATCATATTACATGGAGAAGGATGGCGGACTAGTCTCTCAGCCACCCAAGACCAGATGTTTTCAATGAGGGACAGACTTTGCAGGCAAGGGTGACAATTGGACACACTCTGTATCGAGGAAGGTCAGAACACGACGTGCAACATGTCAAACATTGTTTGCAGAGGGCGTTAGGAAGCCTCGACGATACAGCACAACCGCTGAATGTTAGGTATAAGAAATGTACCAATCCGCGTTCAAATTACCATAGATCCGAACCAGAGACGTGCGTGTCACTTCCCCAATGGTTGCCCAAACCATCACTTCAGGTGCTAAGTCCCTATGACGATATCAAAAGCAAGTAGGTGACGAAAGGCCTCCTCGGAATCTCCATAGATGTATACAGCCATAAAAATACTGCATGCAAAACCAGAACTAGTTTTGAAAAACAACATTGTGCCAATCATGTACCCAGTTTTGTTATTTTTCGCACTAAAATCACTGTCCCTCTCTATGACACATTGTCAAGGAAAGCCGAAGTAATGACCGACGTGCTGACATTCCAAGCTACTCGTCGCACCGTTCGAGGGGATACTGGGCAGGCTGAAAACAAGCCCATTTCCTGATAATTGTTCGCGATGTGGTTGTACGGTAGTGCAGGGCCGACTTCACATGTCTGTTGAGCGTCGGCTCATTAGACGAACGTTTCTCGACAAGTTTGAAGTGCGGGAGGTGAGCAGAATGCCCAGATGGGACATTGTATTCTCCCGAAAGAGACCATGTATTCTGCCCTCGTTTCTGGAGACTAAGCAGATTTTTGGGCTGTTTCTAAAAACGCTTTGTTCATACCACACATCTTCCTTCTTCGACACGCAAATCAACCACGACGATTTATAGAAAGGACACTCCGATTGAACAGTTTCTATTTTTCCGTTACTTCGCACAGATGGCTCGTGAATTATTCATATAAAAGAATGTCGGCCTGTTGTGATAAAGACATACCCGGGTCTTTTCAGTGTCAAATTTACAAGTGGATGAATATGCCCTCCATATGGTGTACAAGGTACGACAATGGAATTGATCTCAGTCGCGCCACAGCTTATTGTCTCAAAAAACCAATTGAGTTGGGATGAACACGAGGAGCGCCGCGTGTAGATCCGCTACTCTCGTCAATTTGAGATTATTGAGGACGTGAAAGAGGCTCTCCCAAGGTGCTTAAAGAGTCGGTTCGAAAGTGTCGAGGATCTTCGGGATTATATATCCGCGATAGAGGTTGCGGGAAGCTCGCACCAAGGACCAAGAGAAAGGTATTGCAATGACCTCTTAAAGATAGAATGACAGAGTCTGCGGAGCAGCGTTTGTGTGATTTTATCAGGGCCAAACCAGCGAAAGAGATGGTGGAGACAGCCACACCCTTAAGACAACCTTCAGAAGATCTAAGAACACTGTTCCACTTTCAAACTTTACTCCAGCGAAAGGTTGTAAAGATTAGCACAATTCACTATGCTTTTAATTTTTTTTCGTTAATTTGTAAATAAAATGCCTTTTGTCCAATAGCTGTGTGATCGTTCTCGCTACTAAGTAATGAAGTAATTTTCAGGGCTCACCACACTGCTCTATTCTCTCGAGCATTAGTTGTGGGAGAACATGAATATTAACGTCGCACTGTTTAGCTACTCGGAGATGTTTCGCAACTGACCTCGCAATTTTGAACCATGGTCAAGTGAAAAGGACGACATTTGAGCTAGCACCCACCTCTCCTAACTACAACATCACACCAACGGGAGAACGTTGGAACTCTGTACAGATTTAACGTCCATTGCTGAGACCCGATGGGTCTTCAACGGTACTAGGCTTGAACTCATGACACACCGCCCACGAGTCCGGCGTTAGTTATGAGCGTGAAGAGATCGTGTATGCCGCTCACTATGGAACTCAGCAACCCTTTGATTCCGTATTCGCATGACATGGGTGGGATTTCGATCAGTGCAACGGGTGGTGTCGCGGAATGATAATCCCCAGTTTCGAAAAGCCACGATCCTGTCTCTATTGAATTCTTACTCTGTCTGGGAAGCATTTCTTTTTATTAGAATCACAACACAATATTCTGAGCTAACTCCGACATACAAAGTGCTAACACAACTTTTCTTTTATGCAGTGCTTCGGATGTCATTTATCCATTCCTCCCTCTTTCTCTCCCGTCGTTTTCATGCCATAACTTCTTTCTTTCATATAATTTTGACGTTAGTCATTTAATTACTTCCTGATGTTAGAATTTTAAAGCCCAGCAATGTATTTTGAAGTTATGAACGCTTTGTAAGTATTTTTATTTAATATCAATAATATTCTATCATAAAATGCGAAAAAGCAAATGTTTTTTTTTCTACAGAAATATAGTAATTTGAGGTTTATTGCTACGTCAATGTCGTAATAGGTGTTGAAAAATAGAAGTCGGCAGGGTGGGAACATTTTTTAGAAAAAAAAAATATTTGGGGAAATTTCCTGGCAACGAATTTTTCTACTTTCACATGAAAATGATTGTAGTATAGTCGTGTAATATGTCTGTGAAAAATGCTATTTCAGGTATAAGTAAACCGAATTAAAATTATACGCTTTCTTTTCTTTATGGAATTCTCTGATTAATTTTAAATGCATTAAAAAGCAACGAATCAAAAGGAAATCAGAAATATTTATTTCCTTGTTATTTCTAGTTTTCGTAATATTAATATTCGTAATATTTTTAAATATTAACTATTCGTACTATTGTTATTTTTATTTTCTTTATCTTCATTACTTTTTTATTACTTAGAATTTTTAAAATTCATCTTAATTTTTTACACAACAGTTTCTTTGAAACATGTTAATTGCAATTTGAATTGTACATATTCAGCAAAGAAAATAAATCGTAGATTGTAATAGTTGAATTGAATGGGTAATAAACATTAGTTAATTTTTAAAAGGTAAACAATAATTTAGATACTTTATTCTGCAATTGATATTATTCTTTTATTGAATACTTAATTCTGCTTTATACTACTATAATAAGGGATTTTGTATATCTTATTAAAAAACTCCTCTTTGAATAAAAATTCCTCTCCTTAAAAACAGTACTTTAGTGAATTCCTCCATCTGTAATATCACATGTATCGAATTAGATTTATAATTATTTTCTCTTTTTTCAAATACATTATTCCTTATTAATCCGAAATCTATTAAACCGTACCACCATTCAAAGATCAGAAATAATAAATTAAGCAAAAACAAACACCCTATTATACTAACTACAAAAATTTCAAGCATTTGTAACAATTAAGTGTTTGAGAAATTAAAACTAAAGGAGAGAAACAACTAATCACACTTGTTTCTTCAAATCAATGAGAATATCAAGTGTAGCAATAAAAATGATCATGTCATTTTTTTTTAAATTATTTTACTCGATCTAATATGTATGAAATGAATTGATTTTAATTTTTTCTTGCAAAATACATATTCTTTTTACTTAAAGAAATTTACTTATGCGTTTTGGCTTATTTATAGGTTATTTTGATGAATCTAAATGACATAGAGTCAAAATTAGTAAGCAATATGAAAATCTACTGAATTATGGAAACCAATATTTTATATTTTCGATTGACGTTCTCGCTGGGTACACAGAATTTTAAAGAAAAACACAAGGTCTTTGCTGAATCCTATAAACACGAATTTGATAAAACTCGTGATGTGATACATACCACCTGAAAGCCAAAGTTATGAAAAAATTAAAACTATTAACAAACACAGGAAAAAATGCAGTAATAGAAATTAAAAGTAGCTGAGAACGTTCTTCACATATGATTGTGAGTGTCTGATTTAAATGGTTAGTAGGGCAATCAATAAACATTGATTATTTTGAAGGGGGAGTGAAGCAGCAACTATAAAATGTTGAGTACTTTGGGAGACCACTTTTAGTAGCAATGATTTTATATACATTTTTTCCCAATGACAGATTAATAGACAACTGCAAACAAAGTGAAAAACAGAGAATATTGACAAATAACAAGAAACAAAATAAAAATAAGAAAAGAAACACAAGTGAACAGTCTAATCTACAAATCACACATTTTGTGTCTGGCCTCCCAATATATTCTCCATATGGATCCACAGCTGAGTGCATGGCAGCGGGCCAAATTAAAGTTACCAATTTCTTCATTGGAATCACACAGTTTACAAAGGGGACTTTGGGAAATGCCTATCATGCTTTAGCTGTTTGGATAGGCAGTCATGGCCAGTGATGATTCGAAAATCGGCCACAGCTCTATCTCGTGGCCCTTTTGGAATGTGAAGGAGTTTGCTAAACCGTACTTTTGACCGAATTTTGTCCAGAAGTGTCCTCTATAGTAGTTCTTTATAATTTTCGGCTATATAAAAAGAACTTTATTGTTAGGGGTTTGAAAGATTTTTCCCCATCTTTGCCAAGCAATCGACATTTTCATTTCCATCAGTGCCACAGTGCGATGGGATGCATTGCATGGCACGTAAATCACAAGTCATCCATTGCAAGAAAATCGCCAATGAACAATTGACATTTGAGAATATCTACTGATAAAGTTCCTCGATGGAAAATAATGCTTGGAGTGCCGCCCTTGTATCACATGAAATGTTCATCAACTTCCCGTTGGTGCAACCCGGAAACGTGGATTATTACTGCTACTTCGGCATATGTCTCCTTCAGTATTCTTTTGTATAGAAATAAATACAACTAAACATTTAGCTATATGAAAAAAGAATTTATTAATTTAATATATGATCATATAACACGTAATCTTAATAAATGCTTTGCCCCATTACTAAGCCTAATTCTGGAAACAACATGACGTAAAAATTCGAGAAAGGCAGATTTCGAAGCCATTTTTTAAGAAAATAAATGTTTCAAATTATGCAGAATACATAAAATGGTTTTATATATTTTTTTAGATTACGTTCTGAGGAGCTTTATGAATCATTTTTAAAATTCATAATAAGTAATCCATACGTAAATAGAGTTCCAAAAGCTGACAAAAGAAAACTCTTCTTAAAACATACAATATCACCAGCTGACAAATGAATGACTTCTGTCTCGACAATTCTTTTAAGAACAGGCACTATTTTTCCACAGTCAAATTCATTCAACTCATACTTATCTATCAAAGATTTAGCTGTCATTTTTGTTCTCAGTATGTATTCCGGAATCTTTGAACAACAGATTGTCAATGAAAATATCACAGCTACACCCGTGAAACCATTACTGCATAATTCAAGCATTATAAAAGATGCAATTTCATCTTCCAAGGAAGTTGACAGAACAGTGAATAGATTACAGAAACAAATTAACAAGATAATGAAGAGTGAAGTGGATAAAGAATCTTTTAAAATATTGATTTTTTTTTTCTAGGCAGACATAATCATTTACAATCGTTCTAAATTGCTTTCGATCAGTAGCTAAATTAAATTTCATTAAATCAATATTTATGTAGAGGATTAGAAGTCCATAATGGTACACGAGAATGCATACTGACAAAGCAAAGAGACAAGGATATTCCAAATGTACAGTAAAATACATATATTGACCTACTATCATCATCATGATTCTGTGGTTCTTATTTTCAAATTTGTCTAATACAAATGAAAGGCCATCTTCAAAGTTTTCATCGTAAGCTAGGTAAGTATAGATTAACGCTAGCAATATTGGTAAAATGCAAATGAAAATTGTAATTTCAAAAAGAAGAATGCTCTTTCTTCTTGTATTGGATTTAAAGATATTGAAACGAGATTTCAATTCAGTTAGCAAAATATCTAAATTTCTTCTTTGACGATTCATTGAAAACCACAATAAAAAGAAAGAAATTTGTATGAAAATGTAGGCAAATCCCAGCGGTTTATTTTTCATTCCAGATATTATGATTGCTCCAACTGTTAAGGTACAAATTGCTGATAGAGGAAATAATAATGTCAGAAAATATGACAAGCATCTGAAGAAATATCTGGTGACTGTTTTCTTTTCTGTGAAGTACAGTGATTCTATTATCCAAAGCGGAACATTCATGGAAACCATTTTCTTTGCAATTGTTTGCTGCATTCCAAAATGTAAATACTTCCTCTCTTTAGTATTTATTTTTTTAAAATTCTTAAAATAAAATCCTACAATTCAAATAATATCTTGATAATTTAACTCTTCTGATTCAATGCGTTTTTTTTTTCTAAATTCTTGAGGACAAATTCAGTTCTTTAAGAAGTTGTGGACTTAACTAGGTTGTATTCAACTTTAAAGTCGTGATGAGCTTCGATTCTTTTACAGAATCACCGTATGTTAGTGTTTTAATTGCAATCGTCCTTTTTTAATTTATGAAAATCAAAATGTTAGAAACGGGACCTTTCGTAAAATGAATTCAAAAATTAGCTGCTATTTGTTCCATACTTTACGCTTTCCCCTATTTGATGTTGTCAAAACTTTCATCTGTGTAATTAATCATGAATGTAATTTTTTTTTCATACAATAACATTACGATTCTTGTATTATCCAATTAAAATAAATTTCATCACTACATAGATTAAGTTATGGTATAATATATTGTTAACCAATCTGAGAGGAACGAATAGGCTAAAACTTTTTCTCCTATAGATTTCTTAAAAAATTCAATATCAAAAAACCATTCACAACTATTTTGATATTTTAAATTTGGCAGCAATTAAATAAGCCTCTGATTCTTTTAATATCTCCTTGTGTATCTGTTGTCTGCTTTGAAAAAGAGCTTTCCTGACACTAAATTACTTAAGCTGTTAATTAAAAAAGGAAAGAGAGGCAAAGATGCGTCGATAGAAAGTAATCACTTAAACCTCCCACAGATTCTTAAAGAATAAAATAAAACGGCATCTTTATTGACAGAGAAACGGAGGTAAAGAATCTATTTTATACATTATTGCTTCGAACAAAACTGCTGTCGATTTAAAGATAATTTTGTTTTTCTCATTATTCTAACAATTGATTTTCAATTGATAATTTCAGAAATTGACTTTTATCATACATTCAGAAAATAACAAATTTGATCAATTTAAATGATTGTAAAGTAAACAAATTTGAAAAATATGTAAAAAATGTTTATAAAGAATTTTGTTTTTTTTAGTGGGAAAAATTCTCATTCTCTACATATAAAGAGAATATATACGATAATTAATAGATTTATGGATTCTTTTATCAAAGAGTTTCAGGTAAACTATCAATTTTCTTCGGATAAGCTAAAGTTCGTAGATATGTTTTCATATAAATATACATCATAATCATATAATATGGATTCAGAATATTTTTTTTGCTTTAGAAGTAATTTCATTCAAACAAAAATTAAAGAAACTTGATTGTATTAAAAAATTTAGAATTATTTTCTTTCAGAAGTTATAATTCATTACAGAATTTATGTAAAAGTAATCGAAGACGTGAATATAAACAGCTTATTACTTTTAAACTGAAGAATTTTTAATGAAAGTTAAACTACACCAATTTATATTTTAAAGTTAAAGGTATGCATATATTTTTATTTTTACGTAAGGTTTACTGAATGAACTTTTTAGTGAGAAAGAAAATTTTCAGAATATTCGATTCATATTCATGCCACTCAATGAAAAAATGAAAATCATTGGCTTAATAAATACAGCAGTGAAAATTAATATTTTATTTCAGTTGTACACACGCATGACGAATTGCTTCTGTAGAATGTGATTTCAAAATGCTTCTTCCAGTCATTTTAAATGCATGGATGCGACTTTCTCCCACCCCTGAGTTATATTTAGCAATGCTCTAAAGCAAGAAATTAATAAATATATTTGAGAGAAATTCTTTCACTACCTGAGAAATCAGAAGCCGAAAAACTTAGTATTGCTATATGGATTTAATACCGTAACTTTTTTTCTGTTGTCTATTGTATATTAGTCTTGCTCTATATTATAGTCTCCACTATTATACGAATACTTTGATAGTCAATGCATAAAAAAACGCTTTAAATAATTTATTGTTGTTATCTAATTTAATGGATTTATCATCAATGAATTAACCATTATTGAATATTTAATGCATAGAAAAAATTATATGCCATAATAAGTTTAACCATCTAACATTTATGGTTGAATTAGGTTTGTGGTTATGTTCGCGAACCAGTGGACTACTTTTACATCCTCGCATCATAGGGGCCCTGGATTCTGGGGCACTCAAAGCCTTTTTTACAGTTCTTTGTAAGATCCGGCTTGGAGCCCAAAACCTGACTTTGCAGGGGTCCCTTATATTCTCCGTTACGCTACTGTCGCGAATCTAGAGAGGCGGAGTTATTTTGTAGAGTCAAACGTTTTAGTCATGCTGCTACTAAAATCCCACTGTACAGAGGATTTTAAATGCAACGAATCTCCAATTCCTCACCCAAGGAATACTGTGGAAATTTTGATAATGGGTTTCCAATTTAGTTATAGTTCGCATCCGCCAAAAAATGTAGAATATATGGGAATGTACTAAAACAAATTGTGGATCCTTTGGGGAAAAGAATCCAGTGTGCCCATATTATTGCAAAGATCCAAAATAAATTTCCAACAAAGTCCAGTCGGATTTGACCATTACTATAGTTTCATAAATTTTGTTCAGGAAAGTATTTTATGTGACTATTCGCTCTTGGGTATTTCTTTCAAATGGAGTTTTTCAATATTGAACTAAAAAGAATATACGCTACACATACTTATGAATTGAAACATTTAATCTTACGGGACGTGATATTTTGTTCAAAAAGACACGACATATTTCCCGCAATATGATGATGTTATGAAGTATATAATAAGAATTTGAGATAAACATATCGTATAGATTACAGCATCATTTATTACAATGATCCTCTCATTATTTGTTTTTCTACAGTACTCTTAATGTGCGGGAAAACCTTTCTTCAGTTAATACAAAATAACCACTTAGAAGACTTTTTTGAGCGAATTTTTTTAAGTTCTTTGAGAGTATCTGGTGTGTAGTCCATATATCATATAAAGTGGCAATTCGTTCACTCGTTTTTTCTGTAGGATGCCTTTTATATGGGCAGTTTATTATAACCCGACTTCATGTAAATAAATTTTGCTGTACAAATATTACTCTAAATAATAATAAAAATCAAATTTACTTTAACACGATTTTATAACATAAATAAAGAAAAAGTAAATTAAATTTCTTTATTATCCGGAACTATTTTTTTGCATCACATCATTAAAGACTTCAACAACAATTTCTGAAGTAAGTAGTCGTTTAAGTAACCAATGTACGTAAACTCTACCATAAACAGTAAAGTTGATAGAAGTTGGGTTTAACGGTGAAGAGAGTAACAACGAATTGATGGGTTCTTAAATACGTGGGCTCTTGTATTCAGAAAACTGAAATGACATTTTGTGTTATCACATAAATTTTGTAAAACCTTTATACATTATTCATGTCTATTAACGCAGCAATTGATCTTAAAAATTGAAAATTGTTCATTGGAGGCAACTTCTTAAATATTTTTAAATCTATTAACCTAATTCGATTACTATGATGATATTTATCTCCAACTTAAACGAGTCCATTTATTTGTATTTCATCGTTGCTTTGGAGACTTTTTCCAAAAAAGAAAACAAATTCCGAGATTTATCTTTGCTAACATTCTCTTCAGTTAAAAATTCAGAAAGGCAAGCATTCGTGTAGAAGAAAATAAAAGGAGACGAAGTTCCTTCATTTAAAATAAAGGAACTTGAAGCTTTCGCAAAGAAGTGAATGGAAAGCTTTTGCATATCGTATACACATACATTGAATAAATCGCCGATAGTATTTAGACCAATAATAAAATAAAGCAGTTGTAATACATAGTGAAAGTAAAATCAAAGTTCAGCAATTTGATTAGTGTACCGATTTGGATTATATCTATTTTGTGCTTCTCGAGAATTAGAAACTTCGTCAGATGTTCCTCAAACAGCTTCTCCTGTTTTCTGATAACAGTTTTTCTTCTGTCTGTTCTTTTTGCATTTATAATTGGTGTAATGTTCTTGAATCAAAACAGCATCACGAAGCTACGGTTTGCTTACCTTTTGATAAATATTTTGTCTTTCTTCTTTTGGTTTTCAATCTTTTACCCAAGAAGGAATTTACAAGTCCTTGTGTGTACTTTGGTATTTCCTCAAAATATATTAGCAAATAAAAAAAGTGTGTGTGCTCATGACCACTCGATAGAAGTGATAACTTCAAATTTTGTAATGTTATTTTCAGGGTTTAGTAATGAATAAAAAAGAAGATGTTAGTATGGTCCTATAAAACTATTTATTCATATGTCTGCACTCATAAAGTAATATTTTTGTGCGAAATATACAATCATAAATGGGAATTATTCGTATTCTAAGAAGAAAACAATTGGTTTATAGTAGCTGAAATAGATTATAAATCCTTTAAATTCTAAATTTTATTTAAATATCTATAAAAAAAACTCCGTTAAGCGTTGTTCCTTACTTCTTCGTGCTTCATTTGGATCATTTGACATAATTAAATTGAATTTTGATTTTAAAAAATCAACTAAAGGTTTTGATTTTAAAAAATCAACTAAAGGTTTTGATTTGTCTTTTGAAAACTCTACTTTAATATTCCCCTTTAAAATCATAGGTAATTTGTTCAGAAGACCCGATCCGGCTTTGTGAATTTTGGTTGTAATTTAACAATATTCAATTCTATCCATGAATTAATTTAAGCAAAAGAATAATAAGACTGGTAGTTGATTGGGAAGAGAGAAATCTAGGTCAAAACCTTTAAAAAGGAATTTAATCAGAAGATTTATTATCATCTAATCTCTGGCTTATACTAGTTCTTTTTTGTCATTGTTTGGGAGTTTTGTACAAATATATCCGGTGCTGCTGCAAGGAAAGTTTTCTTAATTATATTTTGTTTCCTTGTATTTAAATTATTTAGTGTAACTTTTTCTTAATACATGTATACTTAATTTTGTTATTTTAAATTTTTAATTGTTTTAATTTTTTTTAGACTCAAAGTATATTTAAGTATTGTGATTAATAGAACTATTCGTTCATTGCTATTCTGATTCGCTTACAAAAGAGATTTTTATTTTTAAGATCACTGCAGTATTCCTAATGATAATAATACTATTTACTTAGTTCTATAAAAATTGGTCCTTTTTCTGCATTTTATTTTTAATTTTAGTGTAGTATTTCTTTTTCTCTGTAAGCCTATTTTTTAAAAATATTACGTTTAATTTTCATGTTTCAACTAGGATTAGAACGAATCCCGCATTCATTACCCTAGAACAGGAGTGTACTACCCGCAGCCCAGGGGCTGCATATGGCCAGCCTTGAATAATTTTGCGGCACGCGAGGTTCTTTAGAACTTTTACAAATTTCGACTATTTTGTACAATATTTTTTTGTTTAAAAACTGTTTTATTTATTTTATTTTATTTTTTTTGTAAAAAATAAATCCAGTAACTGTTATTATTTTAACCACGCTGATTTTGTTGCTGCGAATATCTTTTTTTTCCTAAATTGAAATTTATCAAATAATATAAATCGTGCTCAAATTTGACGTATGAAAATCTGCAACATCAATTACAATAGGCAAATACAGATGCATTGAGATCGACTTGCAAAAACTAAGTGAAAGAGTTGAGAAACAAATATCTCAGTAATATTAAATAAATTAAACATTATTTGGCCATTGTATTATTATTATTTTTCTACCTATGGTTGTATGCATGAAAAACAATGAAAAAAATAAAAATATATCAGTCTGTTTTCAATTTTCACTCCAAAAAATGTTTGTAATGGATCCAAATTTTATATAAAGATAAATATATTTATATGCGGCCTGCGGGATTGTGAAGTTTTTCCGAAGTAGCCCGCGAGGTTATTTGGGTTGACCACCCCTGCCCTAGAAATAGGTAGGGGGGAGCCCCACTTAGATCGAAGCTAGGGACTTTACTTTTATTTTTATTGGTGGGGGTACAAACTACCGATTTTAGAGTGGCGGGGGGAAACGTCCCTCCTTTTCTTTTTAGGGGTGAGTATGTCAGACTGAAGAAGAAAAGAGCCTAAACAGCATTACATTCCCGAGCATGACGTTCATCCAAGTTCACTCTCAAGCAAATCGCGCCAATAGAAGTTATCACTTTTCAATAAGGATGAAGAGCACTCTTGTAACGAAGTTAGCTCCTTTCTTTGTTTGTATACCAGTCTTACTGTCGATAATCTATGATTATGTGGAAAAGGGAAAGAACATTGATAATTTGTTTCAGGCGTTAGAGATTATCATCTTCAAAACAGTATTTATGGATTTACCGTAATTTTTATACTAGAATACATTATTTATACTGCATATCTGGAATATCCATGTTTAATTGCCATCTCTATATGTGTTGTGGTGCATCATTATGGACTTTTTCTCCTTTAGATAAACAATGATTTTATGGAAAAGAATATCGTCCCTTTCTCGGCAAAATTATCTAAAATTTTAATTTATTACAACAGCATTGAGAAGAAAATTCAATTTTTATCTGACACTTTATCAACATCATTGTTTGTCATTTTATTAACTGAATTCTGTAATATGTTCACCATCTTGTCATATTGCCTGACAAATGTAATCTCTAGCTTTTTATTGTATAAATTATGCACTAATGGATTCATAAGTTTTCTTATCGTATTTTTCGTGATCATTTGTTATTCTGCAATTCCTGAAAACATGCTGAGAATAAAGAAGATAGCGGTAAGTTTGATGAACGAATGCTTGTTGAGTGATCTTGAAAGCAGGACATGTATCATCTCTTTGAAAAGATTTACAAAAAAAAAATGTCATTGACTTATCAGCGGGTGGTGTCTTGGATTTCAAGAAAAGTTTCTTTTTGTGTCAGTTTTGGAGAATTTGTTTACATATGGATTACTTGTTTACAGTGTTTCTTAAGATGTGTTTTAGTAAAACTTGAAATAAATTTTATTTCAGTGTTTTTAAAAAAGTAACTTCAAGAAGCTTTTTTACCTATATAAATACGAAAATTGACGGTACTTATAAGTACCACTCACTTTGAAATTACATAGAAGAGCCATTTTTACGAATACTCTGAAGATACTTAACAGACATATTCTTTGAAATCCACTCTTTCAAGATACATGGCAGCAGAATCAATGATGAGTATTTTAGTGGGGAAGTCAAATAGTTTTACAGCAGAAGTTGCGTTTTCAGATGACGTTTTGATCGGATTGCGAAGATTGTGATTTTTTGTTCCGAAAAAAGAGTTATTGTCAAAAGGCAAGTGTTATAATTTTTTTTTAAATGTTAAGAAAGGCTTTAGAAAAAAGATTCGACTATGTATTTTAAGAGAACTGTGTATATAATTAATTTTACAGTTGAATAACTTTGTGGTACTTATAAGTTCCGATAGCACACTGGGTGTTGGAGCTTTTTTCGTCCTTGTAGCTCATTATTATCTGCTGACGAGGTTGTTGACAAAACACCTTTATGTTTCACTCTAGGATGCTCGGAACACTGCGATGGTCACCGTAATTCCACGCTCTTGCTTGTCAGAGATCTCCCCCCCCCACACACACACACTCTGAAAACTCCAAATCTCGTTTTGCTTAATGCACTTATTCACCACCGGGAGGCGCCCACTGCGCATGCTCGAGCATACCCCCCGCGGCTTCGCAATATTAATATTCAACAATAGGAATACAGTTTCACAACTCACAACACGTTTCAAGTTACACAATTGTTTTCAAATTTATTATATTTATAAAAAGTATTATAAATTTTCAGTAAAAAAAAAGAAGTTAAAATTACACTAGCACAAGATAAATACATTATTTCTTAAATGGAAATTTGCATTAACTATTTAAATCTATAGGTAGAATACAGATCTTAGTTATGCGCCTCCTCAATTCTCCTGTCTTTGTTTTAATATTCTCATTGTTTTCACTGTACCATCAGAACCATGATAGACCTCAACGTCACGCCCTAAAAGTCAGTTGCAACTCGGGGTAAATCCTCCTTTACAATTACCATTGTATCACACATTACATTGTCCTTCTCGATCATCCACTTTCCTCTCTGTTGGAGAGTATTCAGATAATCGGTACTCCATTTTTTCCTAACTACCTGAATTACCTTTGTTGCTTTCCGCCAACGGCTTAATCTATTGTCCTTAATGCTAATTACTATGGACTCAAAAACAGAATTAATTGATCTACCAATTAAGAAATGTGCAGGGGTTAATACCTCAAAGTTATCAAAATCATTGGATATTGGTGTAAGAGGTCTAGAATTTAAGATTCCTTCCAAACTCCTCGTATGTGAGTCGAGATCTTCTTAATGCTCGCTTGAGGTGATATTTCACCTCCCAAAGACCTACCATATGTGGGTTTCCTTGGTGGAATAAAATTCCATTCAATGTCTTCCTCAGTGAAATATGCTGCCAGATTTTGATCTGGAAAGTTAAGGGTCTTAAAAAATACCATTAGTTGAGAATTCACACCAACAAAATTTGTTGCATTATCCGTACAAATTTTAGAACATTTTCCTCGCCTAGACATGAATCTCTTAAGGGTTGCATTGATTGCATCCGAAGTCAAATCGGAAACAATTTCTAGGTGGATGGCACGAGTCACAAAGCAAATGCAAACACAAATATAAATTTTATTCAGAGCACCCTTTTTCTGGTTTTTGTAAGCTACAAAATATGGACCTCTCAAATCTAGACCATTTACACTGAATGGAAGGGCCATATATATTCACTCTTTCATACGAAGGATTGCCCATTATTTGAGAAGAGGGAATTGGTTTACACTTGAAACACACCACACAAGAATGAACCGTTTTCCTAGCTAGATTTCTACCTTCTAAAGCCCAAAATATCAATCATACTGTATTCAGTAGTCCTTCTAGACCGACATGAAATAATTTCTTATGCAAAGTTATGAAATATATTTTACTCAATTTAGAATTTTTAACCGGTATTGCTGGATGCTTTTAGCTGTAGGGTATGGAAGCTTTTTCCAGACTTCCGCCAACTCTCAGTACTCCTTTATCATCCTGGAATATGTTCAAAGATTTAATATTACCTGAAAGGTCACTTAAGTTAATACCACTTTGGTCCATCTTAACAAGCCATGTTTCTGGATCATTTACCTCACTCGTATTTAAAGGTCCCTTCTTTTTAACCTTGGAACTGCAATTGTCAATAAATCTATAAATATAAGAAACAATATGTATTATTTTAAAGTAATTATCAAAAGGTCTATAAGATGGTTGAAAAAGTCAAAGTTCTCAGAACTCAGCAATGAAGTGGCCAGAGATATGTCAGACACTCTTAGTTCGCAGTCTCTGGGTTGGTTCCCCAATGACAGTGGTTGAATAAGCGTTATGCAGATAAAGCTCAGGATCATGCCACCATAGAGAGTCATCACGAAGCTCCTCAGGAAATAATCATCTAGGTAACACATCCGAAGGATTCTGTTCTGATGAAATATGAGGCCACTGGTCACGGGAAATTAGTCGATAAATCTTAGACACGCGATTAGCCATGAACGTCTTCAATTCTCTTGATTCTCAATGCATCCATGAAATCACAATAGTCGAATCCAACCGATATTGCACAGCTGAAATCTGAAGCTTCAATGCATCTTTCACCTTCATCAATTTAGCCTCAAGAACTGTCCCACACAGCTCAAGTCTTGGAATGGAAATCTGCTTCAGAGGCGACACTCGGCTTTTACTCGTTACGAGACACACTCTAACCTCTCTAAGGGCAGATATAGACTTGAGATAAATGGATGAACCATACGCCTTTCCCGATGCATCGCTAAATGCATGCAATTCAATGCTCTTCTCTCTGTGAACCACAATACATCTGTCAATAGAGTTGTTATTCACGGCTTCCAATGAGTCAATAAATCGACGCCACTCATTTTCTTCCTTAAGGAAGTTCATCACTCCATCCCAATTCCAGCAACCACAATCTTTGTATAAATATCTTTGCCCAAGTTATAATTGATCCGAGGAGACCCAAAGGGTCAAAGGTTCTTGCAATAGTAGACAATGAATGAAGTTGGCCTTTGTTGCTTTATTCTGAAAGGGAAACAGTCTAACTTAAGATTCCAAATTATTTTTAGCGCTTTAGTCTCATAAGACTCCAAGAAAGCATACTCCTGTAGATTTGAAGTTATCTCGATTAAATTCCCACACCACTTATGAAGATGCATCCCTGCAGGGTTTTGAACATTTTTATTAATTGATGCTGCATTTCGATTACCTCTTCTATACTCTCGGATCCCGAAAGTATATCATCCATGTAATAGTCACTCACCACCACAGGAGCTGCCAAAGGAAAATTATTAGCTTCATCCATCGCTAACTGCTTTAAAATTCTCGTTAACAGATAAGGGGCGCTAACTGTGCCATAAGTTACTGTAATTAACTTGTACGTTTTTATTGGTTCTCCTATGTCCTTCCACAGAATTCTTTGCAAACACGTTTACCTAGGGTGTATGTTTATCATGCGAAACATTTTCTCTATATCCGTAGTAAAGGCATACTTGTTCTTTCGGAAGCGAGCCATAATGGAAAAGAGGTCTTCTTGGTCTAGTCCGCCAATAAATTGAATTTAACTAAAAAATTTCCCACTCATTGAAGGACTTGATGCATTAAAAACAGTTCTCAGTTTAGTTGTAGACTTTTCGAGGCGATAAACCCCATGGTGTGGCATGTAAAATGCAACTCCAGACCCATCCGTCTTGATATCTCTCATGTGGCCCAAATCCTCATATTCCTGTAAAAATTTCTCATAGAGGGACAAATATTCTTTATCTCTACTTAGTCGTTTCCACAAAGAGTTTAATCTCTGAAACGCGGTTTGTTTGGACATGAAGGATCTTCTTTTAATGGCATCGTCACCGTATATTTTTCCCGGCCATGTCTCGAATGATTTTAACAGAATCCATTTCTACATTTTCAATTTACCAAGATATCTTCTTCATTGAAAGCTCTAGATTATCCGCAGTCTGAATCAACCCGCAATGTTCTTTTTCCTTTGAGTCTGAAGAAGTAGACCCGGAAACAGCAAATCCGAAAACAGTGTTTTGAAAAATAAAATTTGAACCCTCCATCTTCAACGGGTAGCATTAATTCATAAGAAACTTCTGCACCTAATAGCAGTTGCACGCGCTCTGGAATATTGAAATTTTCGTCAGCTAATTTAAGATTGGGAATATTATTCAGATTAAAATTGATCTTCGTTGTTGGAACAAGATCTTCTGTTATTGTTGGTACCAAAAAAGTCTAATGTTTTAATACAAGTCCCTTCTCTTTATTGCTAATAGATTCTGAAACTCGCGAGTCTGTTGGAATTACTGATTTGCTTAGTCCCGAAACCGAAACATTCGTTTTGTATTTTTTCACTCCAATTAAATCACATAAGCTTTTATAAAAAAAAACTACCTGTATGGCCCGGCGTTGAACGGGCTTTCTCTACTTTTATAAGAAAAATCTTCAGCAAGATATACTTTTTTTCGAAATTTCTTTGCGTTGCACGGACTATTTATGCAAAATAAATGTTTACATAAAAAAACTGTTTGAATAGTTGATTATGTATACACTTAAATTGCTTTATGTTAATTCCTAAATTTGTAATGTGTTTATAAATTTAGTGACTGCATTTTAATATATAAATTTATTTTTTTTAACATTTAAAACTGTCTTTTTTTTTAAAAAAAGAAAAATTAAAGATTTTTAGATTTTAAGCCACAGTATGCAAAATAAGTGTTTTCATAAAAAAATTGCTTTAATAGTTGATGTATGGCTCGGTGTTGCACGAGCTTTCTCTACTTTTAGAAGAAAAGCTTCAGCACGATATAATTTTTCAAAATTCCTTTGTGTTGCACGGGCTATTGCAGTTTTAAGAAATAGTGCTTTTTTTCAGAATCAAAAGAGGCTAACTCATATGAGCATCGATAAAATAGATGTTAAGCGACAAATAAAATTGTCTATTTTATTATTTTTAGCATTTAAAACTGCCATTCTTTTTTCTTAAAAAATTAATATGTGTGGAACTATTAGACTGTGCATTAAATATTACATTTAAAACACAGATTTTAGAGTGAGGGGCGAGAACCCTGTTCCATGACTCACTCCACATTACACAAAATAAATGTTTACATAATAAACTGTTTGAGAAGTTGATTATGTATACACTTAAATTGCATTATGGTAATGTCTAAATTTAACTTTTTTAACATTTAAAAATACCTTTTTTAAAAAAAAGAAACATTAAAGATTTTCAGTCACAATATGCAAAATATAACACGCGCGTCAACAATCAACATTTATCATGAAAGCCGAAATCAAAACGCGATGAAACATAAAACATTAAAACAAACACAAAACAAAACAATAATTAACAATTGAATATCAAACGCGAATTAACTTGAACACCAATGAAACAAAAATAACATTTGAATAAATTCGCGTCAACAATCAACATTAATTATGAAAGCCACAAACAAACGCGAATTAATGTTGAAAGTCAACATCGAACGCGATGAAACCGAAAAGATTAAAAAAAACACAAAATAATTCAAACAATCAATAATTAGCAATTGAATATCAAACGCGTATTAATGTTTAAAGCCAACATCAAACGCGATGAAACACAAAACAAATCAATAACTAACAATTGAATATCAAACGCGAATTAACTTGAACACCAATGAAACAAAAATAACATTTGAACAAACTCGCGTCAACAATCAACATTAATTATGAAAATTAAAATCAAACGCGAATGAATGTTGAAAAAGTCAACATCGAACGTGATGAAACCGAAAAGATTAAAAAAACACAAAACAAAGAAGACAACCAATAATTAACAATTGAATAACAATCGCGAATTAATGTTGAAAGCCAACATCAAACGCGATGAAACACAAAACAAATCAATAACTAACAATTGAATATCAAACGCGAATTAACTTGAACACCAATTAAACAAAAATAACATTAAAACAAACACATGTCAATACTAATATTGAAATACAATATTATAGGCGATTTAACTGGTACAGCGATGAAACCAAAAACAATAAAAAGACATCTAAACATGCAGTAATTAATAACTGGTTATAAAATCTAATTGTTGGGGGAAAAAATTCTAGAAGACGCTGCATTGGAAAAGAAATCCTAATTCGATTTCAGCGAAGAGCTTCTTGATAAACAATTTTTAACCGTCTTACCATTAGGAGTAAAGATATAAAAAATTTCTACACTGCTGACTCGTGAATAACCCACCTAAAGCTGACCATGGGAAAAAACTGCAATAAAAAAGGTTAAGAATTTAAAGCTGTATTATTCTGTCTAAAGCTTACAAAATTACAGTAAAAAATTGAATCAACTGGAACAGGGATTCTTGCAACGTTGTTCAGCTTGTTCGGTATTACTGTCTGTAAAATAAATCTGTAGAAATTTAGGTTCTTCAGCAAAGTAAGGAAATATACTACCAATTCTGTCGTAAACCTGGCCTTGAACTTTAAATGTAGGCATAAATCCAGTCTTAATTACTTGCTTGGAAGAGCCAAATGAAGTCATTTGAAAGCAACTGTTGTACCGCCTTATATTCTTCTGAAACACCTTTGCACATACAGAGTCAGATGACAACAAAGTATGTAGTGGCTCAGGTGGATCCCTTAACACAGGCAAATGCACCTCCCCACCACTACAACATAAACCAGGAGTTTCACTTTAAACTTCCTTGCACTGCAAAATTGGCAAATAATTGACATGGTTCCAAGAGTACATGACGCATCAGACTTGTAATCTATTGATGGATTGTAGGAATATATAGGCAGCATTTTCTTTATCTTTCCAAATAGCCATTTTTGAAGGGTGTATGACATTTCTCTGACATTCAAGTCTCTCTTCCTGATATTCAGCACTTTCAGAGCTCCTTCCTCGCATCTTTAGTAAATATTTCGACTTTCTTGTTTCTTGTTCTTGCACAGTTTCCCGGCCCTTAACCGTGCCATTCTCAGTCTGTTTGACTCTATCCTTGACTCTTGTTTTAGTGAAGCTTCATTTTCCCCCGTTTTCTTCTCATATTTTCTACCACTTTATGTGTACGATACCGTGCACTTCTTTTCCTTTTGGGTGGCATTTTAGGATTGATCTGCTTCTGTTTTCCTGGAACTTTAATGTTGCTTTCAAAAATTTCCCATTCCTCATTATTAGAAGAAAACACCTAGGCATCAAAGTGTCCGGCACTCATGTTTTTGCCACTGAACCTTATGTTTTTAACTGTTTCAAAATACTCCTCAAATACAGCAAAGAGATGTCCATTGCGAAAAATCTGGAAACGGCAAGAAAATACTTCTGAGGCAGCCTGTAACTCAGAAGTGGAGCCGTAAATCATAGGGTTCAACATGGCAGTTTTATAAGCTTCGCGAGATGGGTAGTTGTTCCCTTGATGATCATGAGTAAATACCTTAAATCTATCCCAGCTACTGGTGATATAATCAACAACAGCCTGTCGAACAACAAAGCTGGATTGCACATTATCACACAACAAATAAGAAATTGAACTGAAAAGGCAGGAACTATCACCGTCAATTGGGACAACTCTGTAAAGGAATATATCATTCCCTAATTTCAACAGCTCAAACACTTGTGTCATTATTTAAAATAACACCTAAACAATCAACATAAACAATCTAATCTCAGAAATGATTCGAAATAATCAAGTAAAATATAAGCAAACAAAACTGCACATTAAAGTAAATCAAATTTTTAAGCTGAAAAAGAAACAAAATTAAAACATTAACTGAAAACCATAAAGACGTATATGAGATACAATTTACAACTTAATTTCGAATAACTAAAAAAATAGTAATTATTAGCATGAAAACAACTCTGACCACACACAAAGTAACAAATAAAATATAAGCAAAACAAAAATGTATTTAAAACAATTAAATTTAGAATTATAAAATAGACTTATCTTGAAGAGCCATGCATATTCAAGCGCAAATGAAAGCAAAAAAAATGAGTCTGTTGTCAAAACAACGAACTAAATTTGTTGAAAAAAAATGGAAAAATCGTTTTAAAATTTAATTTTAAAAATATAAAAGCAGTTTCGAAAAAAACTCTTCGTAGTGCACATCATCAGGACATAGAATAATTATGTGCCACGCTTTATACTTCTGGGTTGCTTAGTTTGGGCGGTAGAGGTGAAACACACACGCTTATCTTATATTTTATTAATATAAATTAGACGTACTTCCGCTGTCTAGAATTCCTTTGACTGGGAATAAACCATTTTCACATTTTATATAACAAATTGCTGAGAGTAACAAAAGACATTTTTTTCTGTTTATAGTCGTTGCAGTAAGTAAGTTGTTTTAAGTTTCTACATTCGGCACGAAGACTGGCGCTGATGTGTTTAGAGGTTCAAAGGTGGAATTTATTACTTTCTGGTTTCGCGTTTGCTCTGTATAATGTATCGTTTTATGATGCCTCTTTTGACACTCAGAACAAACAAATCTTGATTTACAGTCTTTCGCTCTATGAGATGTAGATAGGCAATTAAAACAAAGGTTATTAGTTTTAATCAGATCAATCCTCTTAATTATGGGAATTTTTAAATACACTGCACAATTATATAATGGATGCGATTCAGTGACATTCAGAATCTTTAACCTCACTCAAAAATACCTTGATGCGTCCTTCACTGGATTATTTCTAGTAAGGACATTCGGCAAAGGTTTTAAGCTCTTTACTCGAGAAGTGTTATACAAGTCTATCTCTTTGGCAAGCTCCAGTGGGCAAAACCAATCATTTCCTGCTCGAATGGAAATGTGTAAAGCTACCTCTTTTACAAGCGGACTGAAAATGTTGTCCGACACAATAAGATCATTTAAATTATCAAAATATCACAGACCTTCCTTAATTTTAAGTAATAGCGCCAATTTGTAATTAAGCAAGAAGTATATTGAGTAAATGTTTCATTCGGATGACGCGTAGCTTTTTTAAATCGTTCCAGGAATTGATTTGCACTTGACTCGTGTTCTCTTAGTATTATTGATTTTAGTTTTTCATAATTATTAAGATCGTCATCTTTAACATATGTTAACACATTTGAAGCTTTTTCTCCGAATAAATTTAATAAAATTTTCGACTTAAATATCTCGGGTGCATGTTTTGATGCAAAGGCTCTCTCTAACGAAGCGAAAAAGAATGCCCTACCTTCAGGTCTATTAGGCACCTTCACCGTTAGGGTTCAAACACTTTTCACCAACGCATCCAGCGAGTTACAACACTCACATGTTCTCTCGTTATCTGAATTAACTCCAGCATATAAAAGTGCAAGGTCAAGCTCCTTTTCTCTTCACCTAGTTTCCTCAGCTTTTTTTATGATCATCCTCTGCTTTCTTACGGTCTTCTATCGTATATTGAATTAATTCATTATAACAAATTCAACATCCTCCTTAAAATATTTATTTTCTTTAATAATTTCTGTTAACTCAACAATGGTTACTTTTTCAGCAACAGTCTCACCAAGTTCAAGAGCTACGATCCGAAGATCTTCCTTATGGCAGTTTTTAAACATTTTTCTAAATTTAAATTAGTCCTCTATTTATAATAATAAAAACACATAAAAGACCACTATTTATGACACCTTGAATAGTTTTCTTCTCCGACTCAGCTGGGCGGACCAAATGTTGTTCCTATGTTTTGCTCTTAGGAAACAAAACGAGGTTCTTGACAAAAAACCTTTATTTTTCATTCTAGGATGCTCTGAGCGTATGTCGGAACACTGCGATGGCACCGTAATTCCACGTTCTCTCTCGTCTGATCTCCCCCTTACACTCTGAAAACTCAAATTCTCATTTCGCTTAATACACTTAATCACGGCCCACTGCGTATGCTCGAACACTGTGCATTAATGAAAAAAAAAACTGTTTCTTTGAATATCATCAAATTAAGTTTATGTATAAAAAAAAGTAAATAAATTTTAAAAATAAATATTTTTCTGTAAAATATTAGTATTCTCTGTTGGTTATTTAGCATTTTTGAAAGTTACAAGTGGGTTAAATAAGGCATTCGGTCTTTTCGTATTGTCAGAATATTTGAGACTCTTGTGTGCTGACGGTACTTTAAAGTACCAATTAAATTAACTGTAGAGAATAAAATTTCCCAAAGTTGAGTATTTTTTTTTATGTATATCACTTAATTTTCAATACAGTTATCCACAAAAATATTGCATGAAAAAATATGCAGTAAATCATAATGCGGTAGATAAAGGATTAAAACATAATTTTAGACATTGACTGGTCATATTGTCACTAAAATTGATACACTTATTGCATTTTTGATGTGTAACATCTTTCCTCTCGCTTGTTGGATATTTTTTGGAGTGATTTCGTGAAAAGGGATGGATGGGTGTCACAGAAAGTGACGTAAGCGTTCACTATTTGATTTGACCAATGATAGCGCGTGGTGGTGTACAGCGCATCGTGGTACAGCTCTAGTAGCCATCAAGCACTCCAGCACATGACTTTAAATTCACAATCGGTCTGTAAAATCTACCCCTTAATTACAAGAATTTCTATATTAGAGCAGAGAAAATAAATTGCTTACCTACACACTAATCCTAAGACCAGTTTTAACCAGTATGCCACGACAATCTGGACAATGCAGCTAAAATTCATATTAATCAATTTTTCATCGTTTTTGAAGATATTTTTCTAGCACTTAAAACATTTTAGTAGTTTTAAATTTTAATTTATTACTCTCATATAAGTATATTTTACTTTTTAATTATATTTTAATTATTAAAGGGGAAGAGTGTATTGGTCACATTCACTCAAAATCCTAAAGATAAGAGGTTATAGCTCGGAAGAATTAAATACTCTGGTCATCCACCCAATGATACTCTAAAGTCACTTCGCACATACCAGCAAGTCTTAGACTTCACCCAGGATAAACTTCCGATCCTTACGCTCAATTGTCAAAGGGCTCACCAAACAGGTTTCAGCGACGTGTTATTTCATAAAAATGTTCGTCACTCATGTTGCTAGAGACGTGGTTAGATAATGACGAACGTGTTTCGATACCTAACTTCGATCTCTGCGTACAGTTTAAACGACCGAGCCGCAGAGCAGCTGGTGTTGCGGTCTATCGCAAGCACAAAAATTCACATGTTGTGATTCCTTAGATGAACATTACTTATCGTCAACACAAGTGGACTGGGTATTGTTAGTAACGATATTGGGGAACATTTGTGTGGCAGAATGCTTATTTGAAAACGGACAAACAGTGATATCGGTCGTAGCATACATTTCTTGAAGTCAAACGGTACAAAAAATTAAAGATTTCCTGCATTTTGTACTTTAGTACATTTAGTACTTTGCTTTTTTTTTCATTGGTGTTTTACCATTTCAGATCTTGTCTATTCCCCGTGAGCTAGTATCTCTTTTTAGTGGGGCTCCATATATAGATAGTTTACCAGTCATCAAAAGTAATTTTGACGCCCAGAGGGAGACACCTGAGCTATGATGTTGCGAAACCGTTCTAAGAATATTAATTTTGCTGAGAGCAGGCAAACTAAACAGGCATTCAAGGGATCGTTTTCATGCTGCAGAGTCATATTACGTGGACGCTGCCGATTTTCTGCTTCATGAAAATCCTCCAACTTGGGTCGGGGTCGAACCCACAACCTGAGGCATGCAAGACCAATGTCAAACCAACTGCTCAAAATCGGCACATTTGTTGCATTGTTACTAATATTTTAATGATAATTTTTTTTCAAATACGAGTGAGAAAGGTAGAGAGAGAGAGAGAGAAATTTTAAACTGAAATGTAAAATAAATTTTTGGATAATTTTAAGAATATATCATAATAAATGAGTGTAAGATTAAATTTTGGAAGGTAATATTGATGCTTGAAATGTGAACAAATTGAATTCATTGTCCTATGTTAGTAATTAACTTTTTGCATTCTTAAATATTTAATTTCTAAGTTTTATTTGTTTTGGTAGGGTAAATACTATTCGGAAATCCGCGCGTTTTGAGTTTTCGATATTTCTAAAATCTCCAATATCAAGACCTTTCCAATGATATAACATACAAGCCATTATATGAATTAGAAGTATTTCAAAATGAATTTTAATAAATAATCGGCTGATGAACCACGCCCGTTTTGACAGATAGAAATGTAAACATTGTCTTTTTAAATCTGAGGGAAAGTTGAAAAGCTCCTAATTATTTTATTTCTACGCAATTAATTTAGATAACTGTATAATAACTTCAATTTTAACTGTGTGTATATCTGCTAAAAAATTTTGGAGCCAAATTTGGACAAGTGGTTTTAGTTATTTGAATGTTATATTTAATATTTAGCAGTTTTATCTAAATATAAGTATATTCTTTACTTTAAATTTAGTTTTAATTAGTTACTATTACTGATTATTTAATCTCACGAAGGCTTAGTAATGATTTTAAACTTTTTTGAAATATTTGAACTATATATATTTGCGAAATAGTTCTAGTTAATTTTCTGCATATAATTTTCTCATTAATCCTAGTTTTGAATGCATATTTCAAAATAATTAAATTTACAAGATAAGATTTTTTTATAAAAATTTCTGTTTCTAAAATTTATATTTTTAAAATTGTGTAAATTTTCTGTATGCATGTACTCTATTTCTTAAATGCAATTGTGTGCACTGAAGTGACATTTTTGAAATATTTTTAAAACATTTAGCTAGAAAACATATATGGTAACAAAAAATGACAATTTTCAATAAATTCATAATGATAAACTGAAAATGTTGAAAACTAATTAATACATTTAAAAAATTTCACTTCAGTATAACTATAAATGTCTTAGTTAATGTGCAATAAAAATCTTGAGTCTTTGTGTTTAATAGTTTCTGAGAAAAATATATGAGAGGATACATCAAATGTGATGTTCGTTGTGTTTGCAAGAAGCTTGTTATATACATAAATATACATAAATTTCATATTTAAAAACATTAAAACAGTTTTATTTTGGCTGTTTTAAAAATAATTTGTCCAGTGTAGATTAACTTTTTAAGTTTAAAACTTAGAAACTGTTTGCAACAACAGAACCTAATGATAATTTTACAAAAGTATAACAAAAACTTGCGAAATGTTGCATAATCAGGTATTTTTATGTACCATCTCAAATTCATACCAAAACCATATTGATGCATTTTCACATTATATTTATAATGCTTTATGTTCAAATTTGATATTAGTAATACATAAAAGCTACACTTTCTTCAAACTTTGTCACAGAATTTGAGAAAATTGATGGAATACTAGAAAATATCTCGTTAGCAAAAACTGAAAAACGTTATTCTGGTAAGTTTAAGACTTTTTTGTTTACTATTTTATGCAAAATAAATTACAAAGATGCTAATGTTTAATAAAATGGGACAAATAAATGTTATAATTCATTATTTTTGTGATTAAATTACACTTTAAACTAAGAATTCAATTTTTTCAACAATGATGCTTTTAAAACTGAATGTATCTTTTTCTCAAAATATAATGTATAAATGCACATGAAATTTTTTCCCTCACGTTACTGATATGTAACTATATATATTCATATGAGTTTTGGGCAGATTTTCCCAAAATATTTAAGAGGAGCCCATATATCATGACAAAAAATGTCAATTTTTTTTTAAATCTATAGTGATATTTTTATGTTACATGTTTTTGAGAAAACTAAACAATATATTTTAAATATTTCACTTTATTGCAAATATTAATGTTTATCGATTGTTCAGACAAGTTTGTAAACTTTAATATTCAAAAGTTTTTTAATAAAAGATAACTAATTATAACGCAGAGAGATGGGTAATGCTTTTTGTCGTTACGGGAAGCTTGTTACATGCATAAAAATACACAAATATCATGTTTAAATACATAAAAACAGTTATTACTTTTACATATATATACAGGTTTACATTATATTTATGATGTTTTATGGTCAAATTTGATATTTTTTTGCATCAAAGCTAAAAATTCTTCACAGATTGATACAGAATTCGAGAAAAATGATGCTAATGGAAAAAAAAATCTCGTTACACAAAAAATGAAAAATATTATATATGTATTTTCTGAAACTTTAAGACTTTTTTTTGTTTCCTATTTAATGCTAAAAATTAAGAAGATACTAATGTTTAATAAAATAGGGCAAATACATGTTGTAATTCAGTATTTTTGTGATGAAGTGCCTTTTCACATTAAAAATGCAATTTTCTCTAAATGATTGTTTTCAAACTGCGTGTACCTTTTTCTAAAAATCTACTGAATGATTGTACATGCAATTTTTACTGCATGTAAAGTATATGTAACTATATATATATATAGTGGAACTACTTTTTTGGAAATTTTCCCAAAATGTTTTGCTGAAAAGCAATTATCGTAAATAAAAATATCAGTTTTCAAAAATTTAATACTGATACTTGTAGGCTGCATTTTTTAGAAAAAATTTAACAATATATTTGAAACATTCTAACCAGAATATAAATAAAAAAGCCTAATTATAATATACAGACAAAATTTGAAGTTTTTATATTTAATAGTTTCTGAGCAACACAAACCTAAAACAGCTCAATTTAACATTGTCGACATAGGAAGTACCAACTAAATTTATGCAAGGTAATCCTAAAAACATATCTTCTTTACTTTAATTTGAGAATTAAAATACATTCCCTATATAATTAGATATTTTTAGATACATTCCAATAAGATTGTAAATTAATCTCAAACAGATAGTTTGAAAATCATTTTATTTTAACATATATTCTCACTTCTGAATTGTTTTCTTCGTTATTTATTGCCACATTTTAAGTTAGTTGTTATAAATTTAATCAGAGGTTCGCAAACTTTTAGCTGTGTCGAGCCAAATCTATCAACCAATATGATTTAGAATGCCAAGCAGTAGGAAGTATTCGAAACATTCGAAACATGTAACAAAGCATGCAGAGTTGGGGAACAATGGATTTGCAGTTTTATTATTTATTATTATGTATCATATAAAGGTATTTTTAACATAAAATGTAATTATTCCTTGAGTGAATTTTGTAAATAGTCTTCATACACGATGGTATAAATTCACGTGACGTTATAATCATATGATAACTGTTATCATGTGTTTTTAGGCAATAAGTTCATGCACATAACTGTTGTCAACTTTTGATTTTTATAATAACTTTTTTTAAAGATGTACATATTTGTTAACAATAATAATGGTCACATAGGTAAACAAAATACACGTATAATAAAACAATTTTAATTTTAATTTTGAAAAGTTTTTTTTAAAAAATCTTAGTGCCTTTTTATCAATTTATGAAATTTGAAATTTTATCAAAAATTTACCATTAGAACGGCAAGTATAAGATAATGGATGCTTTGAGGTCGATATAGCGAACGTGAATGTGCATTTATGAATCAAGTACTATGGGTCGATTCTCTTTAAAAAATCTTTATAACATAAATAAAGGAAAATATAATTTAATTTAAATAATATCTGCTTTTTTTCTTGCTTTAAAATCATTAAAATCAGCAACAAACATAATTAGTGCATTAAATAGGCTTTTAAATATAGCCAAAGTACGTAAATATTTATCCACATAAAAAATCTAGCTTCAATAGAAAAATTGATCACAGCAACGTTTCATGGTAACAATAATAAATATACTGATTTTTGAACAAGTGGTTTCTTATAATCAAAAAAGTGAGGTGGTATAATTTGTGGGATCATATATTTTGTTAATGATTTTCCTACATTATTCATGTCTAGTAACTCATCAATTGATATTGAAAATTGGGGCTGCAAATGACTCTCACATTTTTCAAACGCTTTTAAACTCAATTTCTTAAAAACTATTTCTTTTCAAATTTAGAGTAAGCTAATTTGATTTATATATTTTTTCTTCAACATAAAAGTAGAGTTTATCGATTCCTATTTCATTGTTGCTTTGGAGATTTATTCTAAACAGTAAACAGATTCCCAGATTTAACTGTGTTAACATTTAATTCCCTCATTTGAAAATTTTGAAAGTAGAGTATTCAGACTGAAGAAACTAAAAGATTAATCAGTCCATTCATTTCAACTAAGCGAACTTTAAACTTGAGCAAAGCATTTGTAGCTTATACAAAAACAACCGATTGAATATCATATATCTCCGACAACATTTAGAGCAATAATTCAAAGCAGTTGTAATACAGAATGAAAATAAAATCAAGAGATATCAATGTAATAAATGTACCGATTTGGATATTAATCAATTTGTGCTTCTCAAAAAGTAGTAAGATCGTAAGATATGAATTGAAATTCTTGTCTCATTTTCTGATAACAGTTTATCATCTATCAGTTTTTTTGGCGATTATAGCTGGTGTAATTTTCTTACATCAGAATAACACAACAAATCTTTCGCTTGCTTACTTTTTGGTAATTATTTTGTCTTTCACCTTGTGGTTTTCTATGTTTTATAACAGAAAAAATTTTCAAGTCCTTGTATCTACTTTGAAATTTTCACAAAATATGTTAGCAAATAAAATGCGAAACAAAAGCACACTTTTAACGAAGCTAACCCTTGTCTTTGCTTGCATGATACCAGTCTCGCTGTCGATAATCTATACTTTTGAGGACAACGGAAATAATATCGAAAATTTGTTTCCGGTGTTAGATTATCGTCCTCAAAGCAATACTTATGGAGCTATCATGATTATTATACTAGAATACATGATTTATACTTTATTTATAGAATACCCGTGTCTAATCGCAATATCTGTATGTGTTGTAGTGCATCGTTATGGACTTCATCTTCTTCAGATAAACAATGACTTACAAAAAAAGAATATCGTCTCTCTGATGGCAAACGTTTTAAAAATATTAATTCGTTACAACAACATTGAGAAGAAAATTCGCCTTTTATCTGATACTTTATCGACAACATTGCTTATCCTCTTATTCATTTGCTTCTGTAATCTTTTCTCTATCATGTCGCATTGCCTGACAGATGTAATTCCAAGTATTTTATTTTATGAATTATATACCAATGG
Organism: Trichonephila clavipes; assembly: GCA_019973935.1. NCBI lineage: Eukaryota > Metazoa > Arthropoda > Arachnida > Araneae > Nephilidae > Trichonephila > Trichonephila clavipes. The sequence continues at coordinate 330,616 of BMAU01001278.1, read as the reverse complement.
CTTCACAAATCTGCTTATCATATTTTCCGTGACTATCTATTGCTCTGCAATTCCTGAATACATTCTGAAAATAAAGAAAACAGCAGCAAGTTTAATAGATGATTGCATAGGGAGTGGTCTTGAAAGCAGGAAATACATCTGCTTTCTTAAAAGAATAGCAAAAAAGATGTAATTTACATGTCGGCCGGGGGCGTCTTAGACTTCAAGAAGAGTTTTCTTTTGTCATCTCTGGGGGCTTTGTTTACGTATGGACTACTTATTTTAAATCTTGATGGTATTTCCTAGAGTTCTTTGATGTGTGTTTTAACAACGCTTACAGCAGTGCTTTTCAAACTTTCACTACTGGCGACCCAATTTTCAATCATAATTATTATCGAGCCCCCCCCCCCTAAATAATGTATTGAATGCAATAATAATGCACTTTTGCACTAAAGCTATAACACGATCATAATTATACACAATACAAATTAACAAGATAAGTATTAAATTTTGTATACGTTACTTTTAAGTAATATATATTTTAAGCGAATTACTTTTAAGTAATAGGATTATTAAGTAATTATTTTTCCTTTCTCGAATTTTTAAATTGGAACAGATTGCAAAATGATATTTAATTAAAGATTCATTTCCTCCATCATCCATTTCTGAAAGTACAAACTTAATTAGAACAAGTAATGTAAAAAATAAATTTTTAAGTCAATTCTCTCCTACTTAGGCCAACAAAGAAAATTTTATTTTAGTTACTTTTTTTAAATAGTTACAATTAATACAAATATATAATACATATGACAGAATCACAATGTTAAGCGACAAAAGAGAAAGCGATTTTCCTTTTCCTTTTTATGTATGGCATTGGACTACTTTTGCTTGTTACTATTTATTCATTAATTAAATTTAATTATTGTAAGAAAATAGAATAGTAAAGAAGAAATCACACACATTCTCAGAAATTAGGCCATCTCAGAGGGAATTTGAACCACCACCCTTCATATTAGAAGCCCAGCGCGCTATCCATTGCGTTACAGGGGACAACACGAAAAAAAATTTTTTCTATATATGCTGTTGGACTATAATTTTTGTTTGTTACTATTTATTCATTTTTTAATTTAATTAATGAATTAAAATTTGAAAGAAGTGTAACATGAAGTGTCATCCACTACAAGTTTAAAAATATGTATTTGAACTTGAATGAATGAATAGAAAGTATTTTATCAACGATTGAAAATTTGAACAAGATATATATATATATTATATGAGAGAGTGAACTTATGGATGGTAGAAATTGAAAAAAAGTCTACTTTATGGTGCTCTCTAACATATCCTTCACATCTGGCACTCACGCGAGCGTCTGCATGAGTCTGGCCAAACTATCGGGCATCTGCGCAAAACATGTAATAATGCTGTATCTCGTAAAATTCCAGTCAGTCTTGGTCGATTCGATGCTTCTATAGTTACCAAATCTATTTTGAATGTACATTTTATAATTTGCGCGTTAGTTGTAATTCATGGTATTAAGTATTTACTGCAGAAAATTGAAACAAAATCACCGATAAATTTTAAGTCGTAAGCGAGCATTCGACGATAATAAAGCATCAACAAGTGCGCAGACGAGCATATTTCCGAAAATTAAATCAAGGAAGTATTCTCAAGAATACTTGAATTTTGCATTTACCATTACTGAAGTAAATTGAGAAGAAAAGCCCCTGTGTGTTATTTGCTCAAAAATATTGTCAGCTGACAGTATGAAACCTAATAAACTTAAAAGACATTTGGAAACGTTTTATGTAGTACATTAAAAAACCTCGAGAGTTTTTTGAATCAAAATCATATGAAAAACCAAAAGCATTTTAAAAAAAACTTTGTCAGTGAATAAAAAAGCTTTAATTACTTCTTACAAAGTACCGTATAAAACCGCCAGATGTAAAAAGCCTCACACTCTTGCCGGAGGGCTTATTTTGCCTGCAGCAATTGAGATCATAGAAGCTATGTTTGGAGACAATTTTGTCAAAGAGTTGCAGTCCATACCTCTATCAAAGGATACTTTTTTCCCGTCGAATTGATGATATCGCTGAAGATGTAGAGCAACAGCTTTTCGGTAAGTTACGTGATAAATTGTTTTCAATTCATATTGAAGAGGCAACAGATAACAATAAAGATGCTCATTTCATTGCGTATGTTCGATTTTGGGATGGTATGTCAGCAGTAGAAGAAATACTTTTTCCAAATCAATAAAAAGCAATAGCAATACCATTATTTGATATTTTAAATAATTTTATAAACGAGACAAATATATATATAGAGAGAGAAAGAGAGAGAGAGAGAGAGTGGAAAAATTGTGTCAGAATATACACTGATGGTGCTTGTACAATGTCAGCAATATTTAAAGGTATACAAGCACTTGTGAAACAAAAATCACTATTGTGCATCTGGACATATTGCATAATCCACAGAGAAGATCTGGCTTCGAAAGAAATGAGTCCTGGTCTGAATATTGTGCAAACGACAGTTGTGACTGTAGTAAATTGCATAAAAATGTGACCCCTAAATTCAAGAATCATTTCTGGACTTCGCAAAGACATGGGTGCAGAGAATTAATCGTTGCTATTTTATAGCGAAGCACAATGGTTATCACGCGGGAAAATTTTGCAACGTGTTTATGAATTAAGAAATGAAATTACCATTTTTCTAGAAGAGGAAAACCTACCAGAAGCAGAGAAATTTCGAGATGGTTTATTTCTGATGAAGTTGAGCTACTTAGTCGATACATTTGAGAAATTAAATATATTGAATTTTCAATTTCAAGGATCAAATGTATATATGTTTGACACGAGTGATAAAATTAATGCTTTTTGTTGAAAATTAGAATTATAATGAGCCGAAATTTAAAGCAAAAAAACCTAGAGATGTTTCAAATTGCGGATAAATGAGTGAAAACTTACAAAACTGAAGAATAACGTGTGAAGTTGTGCATAAAATTATTGAATATCATTTAGCTATGTTGGCAAAATATTTTAAAAAATATTTTTTTTGCTGAGGACGACTTGAAAACAAGTTACGAAAGGGTTAGAGATCCATTTCAAAATACCCCAGAAGGGCTCTCAACCACCAAAGAAGAAGTTTTCATAGATTTCACATCCAATGGCGAAATTAAAAGACAATTTTGTAATAAAACTCTCTTTTAATTTAGGGCAGAAGTAGATGATGAAGTTTCTGCACTGAAAACAAAAGCATTTCGTATACTTTTACCGTTTTCAACATCGTACCTTTGTGAAACCGGATTTTCTGCGGTGGCTGCTTTGAAGACAAAATATAGATCTCAGCTAAATATAGAAAAAGAACACAGAGTGTCAATTTCTAATATTAAGCCTTCATTTGAAAACCTTTGCTCTGCAAGACAAGCCCATGGAAGTCTCTAATATTAATTTAACATAAATTAGTATTAATAAATAAGTTATAAAATACATTGTGCAGTACTGATACATTTATAAGTACACTGGCTGAAATACCCGCTCTGCGATTATTTTTTTAAAAAAATAATTTATTATTCTTGATATAATAGCTTAATTATATGGAGAGTAAAACCAAGTGCACAACAATGTATGCAAAAATGTAAAATGATTTTTTTAATAAATGCTCCTATTTAAAATAATTTAAAACGAAATGTAGTTTTAAGCCTCACAGAATTAGAATTTAGAATTAATGTAAAATAAGGAAAAATAATGTAAAATTACAATGTAGAATGATTGCGTTATTTTTAATATTTAAAGCGAGAAAATTTCAAAATGTTTTAGCCCGTGAGCAGGCACCCACTCCACACTAACGTTAATGGTCAATCTTTTTTTTATAATTATTTTTACTGTACGCGATCAAAATCAAAATTTCAGTGAATCGTTTAATTAAGAGAAAATATACTTACCTACTTTCAAGGACTTTCAATTTTTCTTTGATAATTTGAGAAAAAATCTAATAAAACTAAAGAGAATGTTCCAAATGTGCGTGACCTTAATAAAGGACATAAATCACAGACACTTTTCACTAACAATACAAGAACGTTACTTGTAATCAAAACTGTCATATTTTGTTCACATTATTGTAATTTTGCTGTTCTTTGATGATCTACAAATAGCATGTGTAACCTTTTCTTGCTTGTGTCTTTTTGACAAGGCGAAGTATTACATTTATGGCTTCATTGTTTTCTTGATAGAGTTCTTTAGGCAGCATTTGAAAATTTCAATTCAACTCGAACGTTTCCTGTCTATCGCTTTTATCATATTTACTTTCGCTATCACGCTTAATATGCATCGTTTCATCAGTTTCTTCAATTGTTTGATCAGTTTCAACTTTCTTCAATAGAGATCATAGATGCACATTTTTTTTAATATTCTGATCATTTACAATTATAAACCTTAATAAGTCGTACAACACAGCAATCAAAACCACAAAGTTATTCATAGGGGAAAGTGCAGCATATTCATAGCAAATATTTTTGAACAAAAGTAGTCGCTGCGGGAACTCGATCAAAACAAGTGCCATGATTGTAAAAAAACGTTTGCCACAAAAAAGAGGCATATATATGAAAATTCATTTTAGCTCCCATTAAGACTACCTAATAGGAGGATACTGTCAAGGTCACTGTTATCGAATAAACAGTTTTTTCCAGAATTAACGGTTTCGTGAGCCTGGAGTGACTCTGCGCCTCATGTGATCGTTCCCATGTTAAAAGTGTATTCAGTGCAAAAATATCGATGTCAATTCTAAAAAAAATTGTGTAAAACGTTTTTCATTATGTATTATATGTTTCAAAATACTCATAAAAATACATCTTGGCCAAACAATCCTTCAAAGGGCTCAATATGCTTATCCATATATCATAAAGCTCATTCATGGGGGAAAGCAACAGAAAAATATTATTTACAACTTTCCTTAAAGAAAAAGAGACGGAGTTAAACATACCAGTAAGTTTGAAGGTCAAATAGATGATAAACAAAAGTAGTATTTTAGTGGTTAAAAGAAACGTAATAAAAATTCTTTCATCGTGGGATTACAGCAAATCAAACAAAATTTATTTTTTATTTGGTTTTACGATCAAAGATAGCTAATGAGCGTTTGGAGTGGAATCTTTTGAAAGTGGAAAACTAGATGATATATATATAAATTATATCAGCGTAAATGTGTATTTTTTTATTTTTTCAGAAAGCATTTTATGTTTACTTCATTCCGAAAAATTATTTTTTTAAACATTTTATTTTCAATATGCTCGCGCCCTCTTCGCAAGATTATCGCGCCCCACAGTTTGAGAAACAGGGGCTTACAGTAATATGTAATACGTAAAAAAGTATGGTAATATGTTTTTAAGAGGACCGCTTCATGCCTCATTACCTCCATGTGAGTAATATTAAAAATTATGAAATTTAAGAATATTTTTTAAAAAAAAACTATTTATCTTTATATTTGCTTTTGGAGCATTTATTGGATTATGTACTATTAATCTTTTAATAAAATCGTATTTCGAATCATGTATACTTGAAATCTTGAATTGTAATTTTGATAAGAGTAATTTTCGCTTGTCTTTATACATATATTTTTTCACAAAACATGTAACTTAAGTATTTTTATAATATTAAGATATTTTAAAGCTGTAAGATAAGAAGGTTTTCTCCAAGTATTCCTTTGGTGTTGAGATTCATTCTCTTGAAAAGTCATGTTTAAACGCGGAGTGAAAAATTTTTTCCGAAAAAGGAAATAATTTTTCTAAGAAAAAATATTTAAAATGCCTCCAATTATGCTACATTAATAATCTATACTGTGTTATATAAGCAGAAAGAGTTTAAATATTTTCTCTTCGTAAAAATTAAAAATGTATTACTTGACCTATTTTCATGAAGTGGCCTTTTTTAAACATGAGATAATGCTGTAAAACATTATTTCAAAATAATTTACCATAATAACTTTGTTTTTATTTTTAAGTGTTCTTGAATATTATTTTTGTGCCACAATTACTTAAGCAGCTGATAATATGAATATTGTTTTCTCTCTTCTGCTATGTTACCTCCGATATAAAGTTTTTAGGCTATTTTATACTGTCTATTAATATTTATTGCATTGTAAACACATGGGACATGACATTATCGGGCGAAAACAATTGTCCATAGGTGATGCGTCAAGTCGTTAACGCAACCTGACGTAGGATGTCATCAACCTTTCTTTGAACTGTCAACTCTATACCCAGGATAATTAGAATATACCCCTTCTACTGTTATAAGAGGTAGCACCCTACACGCGAGAAGTAAAGAGGCTGTATGCCATTGAGAAACAAAGTCTTGTAATCCCTGTTTACATGGGTGAAAATTGCCGACAAAATACCCGCATTGTTCCTTTCTAGACCCATTTACATGACGAGCTGGTATTATACTGGTTTTAGAAGTGGGCTTGATTTTTGTATCTATTTTGTGTGAAGCAGGATAAATGCAAATAAAAGCGAGTTCACTTTCAAATTTTCTCATGATGCATTCGACCGAGATTTATTTATTCAAAGATGGCTGCTGTTATTGACTGTGCACGTCGATCCAAGGAAGAATTGAGAACTTAAATTAACATCTGTAAAACCAAGAAATACAACAAAAATTTTATGGAACTGTCCGGGATTGGACAGTGTATAAAAAATTTGTGACTAATTCAAAAAAAATTGGATATGCTCGGACAGCTCCACAAATTTGTATTAAATCAGTGCTTCTCAATCTTTCAGTACTGATGACCCAATTTTCTATCATAATTTTTATCGCACTCCCCTTATACAATAAAAATGTATTGAATGCAATACTAATGCACTTTGACTCTAAAACTACAATACGATCTTAATTATAAACCGTACATCTTCACAAGATAAGCGTTAAATTTTGTATATGTTACTTTTAAGTAATATATATTTTAAGTAAATTACTTTTAAGTAATAAGATAATTATTATGCTATTTTTCTTTCTCTAATTTTTAAATTAGAACAGATTATAAAATGATATTTAATTACAGATTTATTTCTTTCATCATCCATTTCTAAAGGTACAAATATCACTAGAAAAATAGTCTAGTGTATGTTGCTTTCATCACATCTTTCATCTTCATATTCATCACATCTGGCAAAACTTCTGGCGAACGTCTGCGCAAAACATGTAAAAAACTGTACCTGGAACAATTCAATTCATTTTTGGTCGAGTTGATACTTCTATAGCTACCGAATCTGTCTTGAATGTATATTTTATAATTTACGCGTTCGTTGTAAACCAAGGTATTAAGTATTTACGGCAGTAGATTAAAACAAAATCATAGATATATTTTTAAGTCGTATAGAACATTCGATGATAATAAAGTATCAACATGTACAAATAAGAGCATGGTTCCGAAAGTTAAGTCAAGGATATATATTCTAAAGAATACTTAAATTTTGAATTTACTATTACTATTACTGAAAAACCCTAGGTAAAATTACATGTGTACTTACTATGTGTTAAAACTTACAAATCTGAAGAACAACATGCGGAAGTTGTTTTTAAAACAATAGAAAATCATTTAGTCATGTTGGCATGGAATTTTAAAAAGTATTTCCTTGCTAAGGATAACTTGATTGCAAGTTACCAGTGGGTTAGGGATTCATTTTACGATACTTCAGAAGTGCTCTCAACTGCCGAACAAGAAATCTTCATGGATTCCACATCCAGTGTCATAATTAAAAGGCAGTTTTGAAATAAATTGCCCTTTGAATTTAGGGCATTGGTGGATGATGAATTTTCTGCACTGCAAAAGCATTTCGTATACTATAACCATTTTCAACACCCTACCTTTGTAAAACCAGATTTTCTGCTGTGGTTGTTTTCAAGACAAAATATAGATCTTAGTTAAATATAGAAAAAAGAACTCAGAGTATCAATTTCTAATACTAAACCTTTCTTTGAAACACTTTGCCCTTCAAGACAAGCCCATGGAAGTCACTAATAATTATTAAACTTGTTCTTATACTAGATGAAGTACCCACTCTTCACACGGGTTTATTTTTCTTAAAAAAATAATACATTATTCTGGATATAATAGCTTAATTGTAAGGAGAGTAAAACCAAGAGCATGACAACGTATACAAAAATGTAAAAAAAAATTGAAATGAATGCTCATATTATAAATAGTTTTGAAAGAACTCTAATTTTATGCCTCACAGAATTAGACTTTAGAATTAATGTTAAATAATAAAAAAGAATGTAAAATTCCAATAAAGAAAAATTGTGTTATTTTTAATATTTAAAGCGAGAAAACTTCAAAATGTTTTAGCCCGGGATCAAGTGTTCACTCGATACTAACTTTAATGTTCTCACGGAGTGACTCTCTTGCCCCAATCCTTTTTTTTTGTAATTATTTTTACTATATACAATAAAAGTCACAATTTCAGTAAATAAGTTAATTAAGAGAAAATATACTTACCTATTTCAAGGACTTTTCAATTTGTCTTCGAAAATTTGAAATGAAATCCAATAAAACTAAATTAAATTGTTTCAAATATTCTTGACTTTAATAAAGGACATAAATCACAGACACTTTTGGCTAACATTCAATTCAGTGTATTCAATATAAAAATTTGGATATTAGTTCTAAAAAAGAATTCTGTTCAACGCTTTTCATTAAGCATTATATGTTTCAGAAAACTCATAAAAATAAATCTTGGCCAAATAATTCTTCAAAGTGCTCAATACGCTTTTCCATATATCATAAAACTCTTTCACATGAAAAAAAACGAAACAGAAATATGTTATTTACAACTTCCCTAAAAAAAGAGACGGAGATAACTACACCAGTAAGATCGAAGGTCATCTAATGTAATATTTTAGGTTCAAAGAAAAGTAATAAAAATATCTCTCATCGTGGGATTACAGCAAAGCAAACAAAATATATATTTTTTTAAATTTGGTTATAGGATCAAAGATAGCTAATGAGTGTTTGAAGTAGAATCGTTTATTTTTGAAGACGCCATTTTGCCAGATGATATATATAAATCATATCAGTGTAAATGTGTATTTTTTTATTATGCCAGAAAGTATTTTGTTATGTTTAATTACAGTAGATTAATTTTTTTTTAACCTTTTATTTTCGATATGCTCGCTCTCTCCTAGGGGGCACACCCCACATTTTGGGAAACACTGTTTTAAAGTAAAAGCTTTGAAACGGAACCTTTTCGGTGCTAATTTAATATAGGAGTGCAACGTGCCAAGTAGTTATTTATGTTAGCCAAGACGGACGATAACATTACAATATGGTGACCTTGATACTTCTATCTTTTGGTGATGGGGTTGCCATGGAGAGGACGTTTATTTTCGTTAACTTTTATTGGTTTCTTTTCTTCTGCAGTAACTGTTGTATAGTCACGTGAATCTATCAACCAATCACCAAATTCTCATGTAAACAGGCTGAAAAAATATCAGTGACCTCTGGGACGGCTCCTTCACATGCATATCCTATGGTATTCTGCTGCAAGACTGAAACAGGATTCATCGTTGAATACTGTGCGATATCAATTTGTTGACAGCCACAATAATTGGTTACAATATCACTGTCGATGGCTCTGACGATTGTATGGTGTTACGGTTAGAACACTGAGAGATCAAGAAATGTGAGGGCAAAGCTTCCTTCCTTTTGAAATATCAAGGAATTTTTAACAAATATTTCTTTTTTTTTAGTTTTTAATGCTTACAAATTATATTAAACCAACAACACGTTTTTACCAACTCTTAAAAGGTTTTGCCCATTTCTTGCTTTACTTATTCTCAAATATCCTTTTAGCGCCACGAAAAAACTGCAAGAAAATGCATTTGCAAAGAATTAAGTTTTCCTGCTAAATGAAATGTATACGTTCTTTTAACATATTTGCTATAATAGGCATTCAAACAAATAAAAAAACTCATTTGTATTTGCTTTTTATTTTCTGTAGATTTTTGAATATTTTTAATATAACAGCTGGAGAGTGATAATTCCGCTGAAAACTTTTTCTATGAACTTTAACAGAAGTATTAAAATTTTAAAATATAAATGCTATAATTTGAAATTCACATCGAGCTTTCAATTGTTAAAACCAATTAAGTGCAAATTAATATATGCGTCTATATATATCTATATTTTTCATGATTAAAAATATTCGGTATAGTCAAAAATATTTTCACCGTGTAATTTATTTATTTTTTTAATTTGAAGAATTTGTGTAAAATAAGTGAGGATAATTTTAACTTTCCCAGAAATTATTTGATTTTTGATCAGAATAACAAAAAAATTTTTAAAAAAATCAGTGATTTCTTTTTTTTAATTTCTATAACAATTAAGTAACTCTAGCAAATTAGGCAGAGAAATATTAGAAGAGTGAAATTATTAAATCAGGTGTTGCCTAAATTTCTTAACAGTAGTTCAACACACATCAAGAGATCATCCCTAGTAATCTGTTCAATTGCCGTATTCTCATTTGAATTCAAATACCTACAAGATATCTTAATCTATTTTAAATCATCGAAAATGTTTGCTTTTTTAATGAATTTTATCATTTAAATTCAAATTCAGGTAACATATTTCTTGCTTATATGAAATAGTGTTTGTTTTAAAATTGTTGAATATATGTTGTGTTTTCAATTCAAAAATGTTGAATTTGAATGCCGGAAACAGAATACAGCTAAAACACAAATGCCATAACCTAAATTTTTTTTAATTAAAAAAATACAGAACAATTTTGGATGAAAAAAGGATAAATAAATGTACAAAGTTTGTTTGTGACAATGCATGAATTCCAAATGGAAAAAAAATTCTTAAGTTCGATGTGAATGAAGTAAAGTTCGAGTGATGAAGTAAAGTGTCTCATATACTCATGTTATCTATGAGTGTATGAGACACCTTTGTCTGTATGTGTATGTTTCTCTCCTGTTTTATTACACTCTTTGTTATAGTCTAGACATCGAAACACAAAAGTTTTCAAAATTATTGAATATCATATTCATCCGAAGATCTGCAAAGAATAATACCCAAAAGAATTTAAAAAGCAACTTTCGAAACATAATATTAACGTTTAAATTTAAAAACTTGTTCAGGTCTCACATTAAATGTGATAACTGTGTATTTCGTGCTTCATGAAAATCCTGAATATTGCAAAAATATTAAAGGTAAAAATGTGAAAGACAATTTAAAATTTTGTTAATTTTGTTCTTATTGAAGAAGTTGATCAACGTACTAAATACTTTTCTGTATAATTTAAATGATGGGAACAAAATTGATTGTTATAGAACAGACAAATAATGTTTACATTTGTAGGAATTATCTATTTCATATTAAAATGCCATAAAACTCACTTTTTTATGTTTGGTAAATCCGTTTTTTATTTAAGTTTGTAAAACTGCACTCAAAGAATTATTAATAGGGAAAAATAAAGGGGCAATCTTTGATCACGAACGCGAAAGATATCTCGATTCAAAGCATATTTTCTGACTGTCTTGACGGGCCACCTAAGAACTTTTTGTGGGTCACATGGAGCCCTTAGGCCGCTAATTGACCACCCCTTGTTTATAACTTCTTCATAGAAAAATCTTCCTATCCATTAATTAAGTAGAACTACGGCCACCCATTTTTTGAAATTTTATTTTTCTGTGGGGTAATTATTAATGGAATAATTTTGTGACAAATCTGTCTCAAGAGTAAAAAACTGATTAAATTTAGACTGTCTAATCTAGACAGTCTAAATCTGGCCCTCAAGTGTAACAAAGACACCCAGACTACACTCTCACATCTTCACAACGGTCACATCAAGCGCCTCTTGCTCTTGAAGAACAAAAAATGTTCTTCACCTGTGCAAATTGTCAGGATCAACAGTCTTATCCCAAGTCCATAATGAGTTGTATGGATTTCTCTATGAAAACGAGATCTAAATTGAAAGCTTTTTTGTGCTTTACTTTTTACGAGTCAATGGTCAAATGGATTTTGATGCTTAGCATCAATAACAACATATATTTAGAAAAACGTTTCTCTAATACGCATTCTGTGAATATTATATTTAAAACTAAATTTGGCAACATAGAGTTGGGGATTTTGGCGAAAGAAGGAACTCAAGATAAATAGACATAAAAAGCAGACTTTCAAGCCAAATTAGTTGATTGAAATGACACTTAAATAAATAAATTTCTTTTTCTCTGTATTTCTTGTGCTTATTCAATCTGTAAACTTACCGAAATCATAAAAATATTATGGTTTTCACCGTTTAATCTGAGATTTATTTATCTGTTTTACTTCACAATATGATGAAAATGTACCAAAAGAAAGAATTTTTACTACAGGAATTATTTTTAAATATTTTCATTTTAAGCATAACAAAATAAATTTTGACAAAACCCAACATATACTGGATGATAGATTTTGGTGATTAAAGAAAACTGTGTCTGTGTTTTATGACTTAAAATAGGTTTGCTAAACTTATACCTACAAAATGAAACATTAAGCAATAAAAGATTTTAAAAGAATGATAAAATATCTTTGCATATTATAAAAATATATGATTTAAAAAAATTACCTAGAAATTAAATCTAACAGCTCGTGCAATATACGCCTGTTACAATGAACAGTTGAGCTTTTTCTCTCTCAGTTATTCTCTTAATTCTTATATTTTAAATTTAAATTTGAAACATAATACATATCAATATTTCAAAACCATGCAATGATCCTATGCCAATAATAATTAATGCAGAAATTCAATTACAAATTTTGAAAATATATCTGTATTTACATGTTGATTGTTAATAACGTTGCATTACGAAGTGACACGAGGGCTGTTTGTTGGTGAGGGACTTCGTCATTTTAAACCTCCGTTAATTGAAATAGCTGACACCCCCCAGTTTACAACTCACTCTTCTAATTTCCACTTCATCTCAACCTGAAGATTCTGAGACTATAAATTCAATTTGTATCAACCCCTCTACACGTCGGATCTTTAATGGAGCCATGATTCGAACCAAAGCTCTACAAAACAACACCACCCATGAATTCCTAAACATTAATGATACATCCGAAATATGCCTTTCCATGCAAATGAAAACATCTATAACATTTAATACTAAATCAAAAATTTAAACGTCAGCTTATAATTATTATTATTAGATAGAAAACCTTTCCTAGAATAATCATTTTAGAGAAGAGTATTCTTAAACATTAACCTACTGAAGGATTTGGAATCAAAAGATTTATTTGATAAATCAAAAGTTATAGCATAACTTATAACTTTAGAATGTAGTTTATTTCCTTTCAATATATAAACAAGAAATCAAGAATCAGATAATAAATAAAAACAATGAAAACAAATTGCACATTTTTATTGTGTAATTTAAATTTTTAAAAATTTTTCCAGATTAGGTAATTTCAAATAAATAATGGCAGATGAGTTACAAGAAAATCAACAAAAATTTCGAAAAGAATTGTTTTTAATTTATATCAAATTCAAAACCTGCATTGAAATGTAACACAGACTTTTCGGGTTGTGTACAATTAACTCAGTTTTCATTACATTTGATGTATATACACATCTTGCATCTACAATATGCAAAAATTACACTCATATTCAAAAGGTAAATACGTAGGAATCATATAGCTCATTATTAAAATACACATTACATTTTAAAAATTTGAGGAAAATGTCTAATTCTTTTGTCTACCACAATATACAAAAGGTAACTTTGAGAATATAGGCAAAAAATCGTCATCGACCTGTTACAAGACATATAGTAGTGAATACTCTAATTTAAAAACATATTTTAATGTTTACACTATAATCTAATTCTAATCTAATTCAGTATAAAATAACAATAACTCTGTACCATAAAACAGCTGATGAAAGGATAAACAAACCTATCAGAGAGAAATAAGAAAAACACCTACGTTTCTAAAAGGCTACGTACGTACATAAAATTAATTCTACTTAGTAGACGAAATGGAAACAAAGAAAATACATTCCACATTTTATTTTCGTTCATTAATAAGAAATATGTTTGAAATAAATTTTGAAGCTCATTTTAAGTTATAAATCAGTAATCCATATGTGAAAAGGGTTCTAAAAGCTGACAAAAGAAAACTTTTCTTAAGATCCACACCACCTACTGACAAGTAAATTATTTCTATTTTCTTCATTTTTTTAAGAAGCATGATTTCTTCCAATGACTTTGAACTTTGATGCTGTTGTTCATTGATTAAAAATCCTACCGTTCTTCTTATTTTCATCATACTTTCAGGAATTCTACAACTAAACATCATCAATGATAATATTATAAATGCACCCGTGCTGGCACATTACTGATCAAATGTAATTCAAGGAAAGATACGAACGAGGTTTGAAAAAAGAGAGGACAACACAGTATGCAAGTTACAAAAGCAAATTGATAACAGGAAAAGAAATGGTGTCGATAAAGACTCTCTTAGAAGATGAATTTTCTTTTCGATGCAGTTGTAATCACTTAGAATTTCCACGTATTTCGTAGGCGACGAAGCATAACTGCAAATTATTATTTTTTCGTTAATAAAAAGAAGATAAGATACATAACGGTGGATGAGAATACACATGGATATGGCATAGAGGCATGGGTATTCCAAATACAGTAAGTAGTAAACGCATTGAGTAAGGAATTCTACAATTGATCAATACCTTTTATCCTCAAAAATATATCCAAAAGTCCAAAACTTATTTTTGAAGTCTTTCATGTGTACCAAGTAAGTAAGAACTGCTCCCAGAAAAAACGATAAAAGGCAAATAGCGAGGATTATCAGGTTTACAAAATATACGTTAATTTTACGGTTGCTTTTTAAAAATCTGGAATTGGTTTTAACAGAAAATAGGATAGCCTTTAAGCTATTTCTTTGAGTAAACATTGAAACCCATTACGCAAAAATGGAAATACCTACAAACAGATAAGCAAAATATGTTTTTATATCTTCTGAATGAAACATATTATTTGCAACAGCCAAAAGCACCGAAAAACAGATAAGTGGAACATAAGTATTAAAAAGTAAGATAATAATTTGAGAAAATATGCAGTAAACCAATTGTTTGTCCGGCAATTTAGTGTTAGAATAATCCATAGAGGAACATTTGTAAAAGGAATATCCACATAGTTTCTTTTGTGAGTATTACAAACGCTTGCGCTCATTTTCTGATTATTTTGGATTCCCTTTCTGAGTACATTCAATGCATTTTACTTACTGTAAATATCAAAGACAATTGCATCATTTTGAAGTTCAGTGTTCTGTAGAATTCCATAAAATTTTACTTCATCAAATATTTTTCTAAATTTTACTATTAGTGGAAATATGTAACACACTTTTTGAAAATTTCATCCAACACCTTTATTGTGAAGAACGTTTCCCTTATTTCAGTTCAAAACGATAGTTATGGTTATTAAAAACGATATAAGTGTACATTGATGTTCACCCAACTTGCTACATTTGAAATAATCTTTGTTTTTCAGTTTCTGTATTTATGAAGTACATGCTTGAGGAGATGCTTTATACTCATGTTTTGCACCTAATACAACAAAAAAAGAGAATAAAGAATAAGAGCTTACGTCATACTTTTCATCGATGTCAAAAACTTCTATTAATTCTGATAACAGAATTACATATATTATCTTTTCTCACGCAGTTTCTAACAGAAAATTGATTTATCTGAAAGAGGAAAAAAACGATATATTCCTATTTAGTGTCGATAATTATCTTAATTTTGTTGCTTTTAGTTAATAAATGCAGTCTTTAAAAGTAGCAATACTCGTGGTAGGAAATAGCGAAAGCAATTTAGAACTTTTTTCCGTGAAATACATAAAGTGATGGAAAGTAATATTCTAGACTTCATCGATCAATAATAATTATTAGAGAAGCTTAAAGAGCGTGTATAAATATGTATGAAATGCAGCAAATTGAAATCAATAAGCTATTAATCTTTAACACACCTAAGCTCCCTGAATGGAACATGTCTTAAGATTTTGCGGGATACAGAATTTTATGTATTGATCTACAAAAATTGTTGCGCAGAAAAATATTGATTCACTTTATAACATCGAAGAAATCTTTGCCAAAATAAATAATTACACGATGAAAAAAAATCATGAATTAAGCTTTTTTATATACATTTCGTTGAATAAAATTTAAAAATTCTTAAAAATTCAACAAATGATTCTATAACTTAATTAGAATAATTAAAGATGGTAATTTTATTAACAGACTTTGACTTATCATGACTTATCATTATTTTTTTCTGTAAGGTAAGAAAATGGATGCTTTAAAAATGAAGCATTGACGAATAAAAGCATGTTTTTGCTACAAATCAGTTTTAGATTATACTGAATTCTGGAACTTTTAGTGTCAATAGAAGACGCTGTGTCTACTTTTTGAGAAGACTGCTAATCTACTTCTCGATATCCTGTACATATATATTCCTCTCTACCCTTCCCAATTCATACATTCACCAAAATTTTGAAAAACGAAGTGACGGGCAAGTATGATTTAGCCACCAGAAGGACACTGCTGCAGTATTTAAAACATCCAATCATTCAACACATCACTTGTAACTAAAATCAAGAGATTCCGTGGACAGCACAAGCAGGAAAAAAAGAAAAGAAAGAAAGAAGAAAGAAAATTGATAATTCTCAGCCACATTTCTTATACAATGATATAAAACATGAAACAGATGTGTTAGGTAGACTTTCTAGATTACATCAGTATCTGCTTAGAAGCCTTTGGATATATAATTTATGATAGGATGAAGACATTAAGGCATTCATAAATACTTTTGAGAGTAAACAAAGTGCAGAATTGATTATTAAGAGCTTCTACTTCTAGAGATCCTAGGCAACGTGTAATCAAATGTGGTATTTTTTTTTATTTTATCGACATGAGGGTCTCACACAGCTACAGTCTTAGGCCTTCGGAAATGTGACGGCGATTGTCCAAAGTAATAGCCCAATAAGAAGTGAAATTGAAATAAGTTTTGAAACTCATGTTAAGTTATAAATCAGTTATCCATATGTGAAAAGAGTTCCGAATGCTGACAAAATAAAACTTCTGTGAAGATCCACAACACCACCGATTGACAAGTGTATGATTTCTTTCTCCTTGACTATTTTAAGAAGCGTAATTTCTTCCGATAACTTTGAAATTTATGTTCATTTTCA
Source organism: Trichonephila clavipes (assembly GCA_019973935.1). Taxonomy (NCBI): domain Eukaryota; kingdom Metazoa; phylum Arthropoda; class Arachnida; order Araneae; family Nephilidae; genus Trichonephila; species Trichonephila clavipes. The sequence goes on along the minus strand of BMAU01001278.1, from coordinate 313,409 downwards.
TCGATTAAAAATCGTACCGTTCTTCTTATTTCCATCATACTTTCAGGAATTCTACAACTAAACATCGTCAACGAGAATATTATAAATGCACCCGTGCTGGCATTACTCACCAACTGTAACGCAAGACAAGATACGATCGAGATTTGAAAAAAAGACGACAGTGCAGAGTAGAAATTACAAAAACAAATGAATAAGAAGAAAATCAACGGCATCGATAAAGCCTCTATTAGAAGATGAATTTTCTTTTCGATGCAGTTGTAATGGATTATTAGGTTCATGTATTTAGTAGGAGAGGGAGCGAAACTAGAAATTATTATTCTTTCGCTTATATAAAGAAGATAAATTGTATAATGGTGGATTAGAACGCCCATGGATATGGCAAAAAGGCATGCTAATCCAAATACAGTAAGCAGTAAACTCATTGAGTTATGAATTCTAAAATTATTCCATACCTTTTATCCTTAATAATATACCCAAAAGTCCGAAATTCATTTTTAAAACCTCTCTTGGAGACCAGAAAGGTTCAAACGGCTCCCAGAAGAAACGATAAAATACAAATAATGATACGTGTCAGGTTTACCAAATATGTATATTAACCATATGTTCACTATTAAATAATCTAGATTTTTATTTAACTGAATATATGAGTGTTTATAAGTTATATTTCTTTGCGAAAACATTAAACCCATAAAACAAAAATGGAAATACCCAGAAATAGATAAGCGAAACTAGTTTTTTGATCTTCGGAATAAAACATACTACTTGCAACAGCCAAAAGCACCCAAATAACAGATAAATGGAACATTAGTATTAATAAGCAAGATAATGTTTAGAAAAGTACGTAATAAACCATTTGTTTTTCCTGCAATTTAGTGTTAGAATAATACAAAGAGGAACATTTGTAAAAAGAACGTCCATTGAGTTTCTTCTGCGTATAACATGTGGGCATATTTTGTGGGCATTTTGGATTTCCATTCTGCTTACATCAATGCTTCTCAAACTTTCAATACTTGCGACCCAATTTTCAATCATAATTTTCATCCTGCCCCCCACCCTCCATACAATAACAATGTGTTGATTTCAAAATTAACGTACTAAAAGCTACATGCTAAAGCTACAATATGACTTTAATCATAAACCGTACAAATTATTAAGAAAAGTATTAAATTTTGTGTATAATTTTGTATATGACAAGCCCATGGGAGTCATTAGTAATTATTTATCTGGTTCCTAACTTATTATTGATAAATTAATTATCAAATACATTACACAGTACAGATGCATCTATAAGTATATTTTATCAATGTAAACGTGTATTTTACTTTTTAATTATGTCAGAAAGTATTTTGTTTTGCTTCTTTTCAGTAACTTTGCAATTTTTTATTTTTTACTTTTTGATATGCTCGCGCCAACCTTGTAAGATTATCACGCCCCACCCCAAGGGGGATGTGCCCTGCAGTTTGGTAAACGCTAGCTTACATTGATAGCACTTTTTAATAAATATCTAAGAATAACGCATCACATTGAAATCATCTGCACTGTAGAATTCAATAAAAATTTACTTTATCAGAGAAATATTAGTCGTATTATGTGTGAAATGTTTCAGAACTTCTTTCAAAATTTCATCCAGTTTTTTTATTAAAAAGTATTTCTTTTCATCAGTTGATCTAAAAAAATTGCTATAGTTATCAAAACTATTATTGTTATTGTTCATTCAACTCATTTAATTTAAGGTATCCGACTACGTTCTGAACCCTGATTTTAAAAAAGCGAATAAATGGATGATTTTCATGATATTTAGTGTCACTTATATACATGTATAAAATGGTTTTAAGGACATTGTGACACAAAAAAAAATGATTTAAATACAATATTTTGGCAAAAATATTTACTTAGAATAAACGTTTTTCAACATGTTCTCTTTTCCTAAAAAATGCTTCGATTATAATAATATTCTGCCTGTATATAGCTCAGACCTCTGTACAGAGGCTCAACTATGATTTCTGAAAAATTCACATTATTTTCAGAGTTATGGCCAATTGAAATAATTATCGGCATTTTTTTCTTAAAATTTATCCCCTCTATTGTCGTAAAACATGGATAAACCCACTTCTAAGTTGTATATTTCAAAAATTCTAGTTGAGACAGAGGTCTGAGCTATACATACAGGCAAAATATTATTATAATAGAAGTATTTTTCAGGAAAGGAGGATATATTGAAAATGGGTCATTCTGTGTTCATTTTTTTTGTCAAAATATTGTACTTAAATAATTTTTTATTGTAATACTATTCTTAAAACAATTTTAAATGCATTTTCTAAACTAAGTGACACTAAATATCATAAATATTATCCATTTCTACGCTTTTGAAAAAAAATGTAGGTTCCGAATGTAGTCGGATACCTTAATAAAATTCTTTTCTTTTCCAGTTTTTGTATTTACATACATGCTTGAGAAGCTGATTTAAGCTGATATATAAATTTTTTTATTTCCAAAAAAATAAGAACAAAGAATAACCACTTATTCCTACCTTACTTCGATGTCAAAAACATCTTTTTTCACGCTGTTTTTAGCAAAAAAAACGATTGATCTAAAAGGTGGGGCACGATATATTTTCAATGAGCGTTAATTATTATTTAAATTTCATAGCTTACCTAGTAAATGTAGTGTTTAAAAATAGCCTTACATGTCTTTGTGATAGAAAATAGCCTAAGCAATTTAAAATTTTCTTCCCGCGAAATGCGTTAAACGAAGTAAAGTAATATACGGTACTTCGTCAATCAAAATTAATTATTGGAGGAGCTTGAATAGTGTTTATAAATACATATACGAAATGCAATAGAAAGGAATCAATAAACTATTAACCTTTAACACGCCCAAGTTCTATAAATGGAGAACGCATCTCAAGATTTCGTGGAATACATAATTTTATATGCATTTTCCTACAAAAATTATGGCGTTGAAGGAAGTATGGATTTATTTTCTAACATTTAGTTAAAGTGATTATAAAAAAAATTATGAAATAAAACTTAAATTCAGCTTTATTTTTTCTTTTCATCGAATAAAATTCAAACATTCAACAAATTTTCTATAATTTGATAATAATAACTAAAAATTATCATTTTAATGATAGAGTGTAAACAATCAAAAAATTATTATTATTATTTTACTATTAGGCAAGAAATTTGGTTGCTTACATATTATACTTACGACCTATTTCACCAAATGAAAGACGTCGCCAATTATTGTCATAGTTATTAATAATATTACTGATTTTAAATATATGCGGGAACGGATTTCCACTATTAGCCACATATCACTGCATTTAGCGACGTTTTATAACTTGAAGAAATAGGTCATACACACATTCAAAAAATACACACAATTTTTTTCCAAGCTTCGAATTATATTTACTTTAAATGTTTTGCATATATATTCCAGTAAATAACACAGTACAAAACAAAAATAATAATGTTATCCCAGTGCTTTCCAAAGGTAAAAAGTATAGCAAAAAATTCATATTAGATTTTTAAGTTTTCCATTTATGCAACATCACTTCAAATTTACTAGAAGTAATCAATAAGTAAAAAGAGTCTCAAAAGATGTTAATAGAAAACTCTTTCTAAAATTAACCATTCCATAGGCTGACATGTAAATTATGTCTTTTTTCTCCATTCTTTCAAACACTTCGATTTATTTTCTGTTAATCAAGTTACCAAATTTAAGCTTATCAATCAACGACCCGATAGTCGCTTTTATTTCTATCATGTATTCCGGAACTTTAGAGTTCAATATCGTCAACGAAATTATAACAAAGATACCAGTAACAGCACTGCTGCTAATATCCATCATTAAATACAATGGAGCATCTACCTTCAAACTATAGGTCAAAGTAACATACAACTTAAAAAAACTGCTCAACCAAATAATAAACAAAGGAGTTGAGAAAACTTCCCGTCAAGCAATGTTTTTTCTTTTCATTGGTTTTGTAATCATTGGTGAATTCAGAATATTTTGCAGAAAATAAAGTGAAATCAATGTTTCTTAAATCTTTGTTGATTTTTAGAAGAAAATTCCTCAACGATGAATAAGAACCAACATAGATAACTCCAAGTGACATGGGTATGTTAGGTATACAGAGTAATACATATAGCCCCCAATAAAATCTATAATTATTTAATATCTTGTGTTTTAATATAATATCCGAGAGTCTAAAATTCAGCTACATCATCTTCTGCTCAAGTGAGATAAGCAAACATGGCAGCTAAGAACACTGATAAAACACAAGTACTTAAGACAATCAGCGTTTTTAAGCTTGCGTAGCTCTTATTCAAATAACGCCTTGGCAAATTTGGATGAAACCTCAGGAAATGTATGAAGTTTCTCAGTTTCCTCATTTGCAATAACATAGTGTAATACAATGCAATGGCCAAGACATTAATAAAAATAAAAAGCAAATCCTAACTGTACATCATAAAAATAGAAAACTGACAAAATCCGATTATAAACAAATACCTTGAGCAAAGAAGAAGTGCGGCTACAAAACAGTATATTTATATTTGAAAAAATCTTGAAACGTTTCACTGTATTCTTTTTCATGTAGTGAAAGTATAATCCACATTGGAACATTTACTGAGATAATTTATTTTGCTCTTATGCTATTCATGTTAAATACTGAGAAGAACATGAGCCCCTCTTAATACATATTACTAATATCACTTTTTATAAAACACTTTAAAACGGCATTTTTCTGTGAAACCCAATATTTTCAAAAATATTAGTTTCGTTTGATGTATGTGTAAATGAGATTTTTATGAAATCATTTCTATGACACTCAGCTGTAAATTAAAATAAAAGTATTCCATGTCTAGACTATCACACAAATCCTCATGAACAATGAGAAGATTTCAGTTTCTTACTCATAATCATGTAATAATATGTATGAGAATGGTTCTTTAGTCAATATATGATTTTTTACAATGAAAAATGACCGCTTGTGGACCACAATGCAACGTAATAAGATTTGGTGTTTTTCCACTTAGATTTTATTAGTTCAAAGAAAACAGAAAAATGATATTATGAAACAGTATATCAATACAAAGTTGTTCCTAAGAAAAAAAAATTGAAAGAAATATTAAAATATCTATTATCAATGTTAACAGAAGTGTATTAATGTGGCTTTTTTATTGAAGTTAATTGCTTATTAACGTTCTTCCATAAATAAGTGAAAACTCCTTTTTATTAAATGTAAATTATTTATTGAACAATAGAATATCCCATTAATTCAACGTTCCTGTCACCACTTATTGAGTGTAGAGATATTAAGTCAAATATTTGTTTATCTAGAGTTTCTAATTTGCTTTTATCCATATTTATGAAAGCAAAATACGTTTATTTAAAAACGATACACGGAATCTATATGTGCTTTAGCCAGAGGGGCAAAAGAAAATTGATTACAGAGCCTATTACTACGATAGATACGTATTATTTGGAAACACATTATGATAAACTGTAAAATACGAGCAATTACCTTGATATCTTTTTTTCTGTTCATAGATAGCAAAATTAGTATGTAAATTTAGGACATAAAAGGACATTCACGCAGTCTCATCTTTATGCTTAGAGCTAACGTATGTTTTGGAAAATAATATTTGCGAAGTAAAAAAAAAATAATATTTGCATAGGGAAAGCATTGTCTAAAGGCAATAGATGTTAATTTAAGTATTCTACAGTTATATATAATCTAATAAACTGATTCTATTGTAATATTTCCTTCATCTTTTTTGTAAGTATTTATAAGAATAGCATCGCATCATATTTATTGCATAAAAATTATCTATTCGGGAAAAGTTAAATAAACTACATTGGGTGTTTTAAAAAAGAGGTTTCCATCACTTAAAAAAATATTGAAATAATTAGGTCTCTCTCGCATAACACTACAAAATGTAGACAGAACATCGCAAATTCAAATGTCCAATGTAAGTTTCGCAAAGTGAAAAAAAATAGAAATGATAAATAAATTGTTGACAAAATACTTGGAACAATTACTGAATTCCATGTGGTGAGAGAGTTTTTAATCTATTCTAAGGAAAAATATCAACTTAATATTGCAGTAAAAGAAAAGTTTGAAAGCGTAAAATACTATTTTATAAACGTTAAATAAAAATATTCAAGTTATCAATTGGTAAACATTGAATTTATCTCAATCCTATTGAGAATCTTTGGGGCGTTATATGAAAATAATTATAAAAATAATGTCGACATAGTTTTTTCGAAAATTTAGAGTTTCCTTTGAAAGTCCTTGATATAATCTTGCAACACGCAAATAAAGCAATTTTTTTTTCAAAGGGAGCAAATTATTCCTCTAATCTTTAAGTACACTAGAACTTACTTTTTAATTTCATGTCACAGCAGAAAAATTATTACTAATTGCGATAACTTCAGAAAAAATACCGTTTCCATTAAAATCTAAATTTTGAATATTGTATTTGTTTTCACAGTAATAATACGTACAGCAAATGTCATTCTTACCTGATGGTATTATTATATCACTAGAATTTCTATTTATGCATATAAAACTCATGAGAAATGAAACTAGTGTGCAAACATTTTGGATGGAAATGAAAATATCTCCAATCAGTGGAACGAACAGACAGGGCAAACAAAATACCAATCAGGATGCTAAATAGATTAGATAAATTATAGGGTATGGAGATCTTTCAACACTATAATGTACTAAATGGGTGTAGGTAGGATAAGAAAAGTAATATTTCTGTAAAATCTATTGCCGGGTGTATATCAGTATAAATGAAGTCGAAAGTATGTTGTTTGACTTCATTTATACTGATTAGGAGTTACATAACTCTTAATTTATATAGATATACGAATAGAACTCGGTTACTTAAATAAACACTTCGCATGATTAATTTTTTAAAACAAAATTAGCGAGACAATGCTAGGAGAATTGAATTTTGAATAAATTAAATATAAACGTTTTAATTGAAATCACATGGGTGACATCTCAATGCTAGTAACTCGTATAAATACTAAGTACGATGAAGTTAATATTGGAATATACATCTGATTTCTAAGCAGAACTAAGAAACATTTTTATTTATGTATCTTTAAGCATCTAAATAAGTTATTTATATAACAATGAAATAAAAAAAAGATCTGTTGAATTATATTTTCACTAGTGAATATTCAATGATCAAATTCCAAAAAAATCGGAAATTTTTAAGCATGTTTATTATAGATAATTACACTAAATTTAAGGAAATACTACGTATAACAGTGACTAGGTATGCAAGAATAATTTAACAGACACTTTTTAAACAAGTACTTCGTAATGGATTAGTTCTAACTAAGTTCAGGCTTTATTAAATGAATTACATCTCATTTCTTACGAAGAATATTGCACAGTTATTCAAATTCGTTTTAACACACAGAAAAATAGACACAAGTGCATCATGTATTAAAATAATAATATAAATGATTTTAAATTATAAATAATAACTTTATAATCATTAATCAAACTATATTAACGGTACATACAAATGATTTCTAATATATACAACAGTTAAAGGTGCTTAAAAATACTAATAGAATAAGAGTACTGAAATTTCAAAGCGATCAGTGTTCAATATTACTTATATGTAATTAATTTGTACAGGTAGTTTGATAAAATAAATTCACAATAGCAGTTTTATAAAAGAGAATAATTATTCTTGTATAGAATAATATGTATTTCGTTAAAAGGTAAGTAAGATCAATATGTGATTTAAAGTTTTTATAAATTGTGTGTCTGTGTGTACTTTTTGCTGCAAACTACACAAAAATATGAAGTAAATTATTACGAAAGGTACCTGAAGAGATATTCAATAAACTATTTGTGTTTTTAGTATTATAATAGCATATCAAATGCTGAAATATAAAGAGTTCACCATACATCGGGCTCACAGCTACGTGTTTTGAGATAAAAATTAATAACACACTAAAATACAAAATTATATTTTGGAATAAATTTTGGAATATGTAGTATTTATTTTTTATACCTTAATACTCGATAAATCTAAGTGTTTAAATACATCTTATTTATTATTTTCATATCACACAGTAATTAAGAACAATCATAAATTTCATTTGATACAAGTTTTTCAATAAAAAGAAATCAAGATCAGTAAAGACGTACAAGATTAAAGAGAAAACTTAAGCAAAATATTTTGCAATACAGTTTTTTCTAAATAAAAGTATATTAAGAAAAATTCATTTAGAAGTGGAAGAAAGAAAATAAAACAAGAAACTACCATGTGTTTCAATATGCATTTTATAAATTTAAATTTAAATAAAAAAATTTCAAGAACTGAATCAGTAGTTCATATAATAGTAACAGGAATTTTTACTTCAAAATATATATATGTAGTAAGTGAATGTAAAACTCTATTTCTAAGAAATAACATCACCTAAAGTAGTGAAAACTGGAATAATGTGCAACAGGCAACATGCAAAATTCCTCAACATTAAAATTTGTATTAATATGAGGTAGAAATGAGTATTCCGTAGGTGAAAAGCGTTCCAAATGCAGAAAGCAGGAAATTTCTTTTCAGATCAACCATGCCACAGACCGACAAATAAATAACACTTTTATTTTCTATTCTTTTCAGAAAGAACTGAGCTTTCTACTCATCTTTTCTAAGAATTTTATTCTCACATCTCTCTAACATAACTTCCACAGTCGCCTTTATCTTTGACATACTTTCCGAAATTTTCAAGCCGTACATCGTAATGGAAGAAAGCATCACGGTTCCTGTGAAGAGATTAGAAATTAATTCAAAAGCGAACAAGATTAACTGAGCACCAACTTGTGTTGTGTAGAACATCTAAAGCTGTGTATATTATGACAAAAACTATCAGCAGAATAACAAATAGCGGAACTAACAAGACGGCTTCGGAAAACAAAATGAATTGCCTAATTTTGAAACATTTTTAATGATTTCAATGCTGCCGTCCGAACCCAGGTACATATGTGTGGTTTATAAAACTTCGATGTATTGATAAAGAAGATGTTTGCAACGATGCATTATTTAACACAGACATAAAGTCACTGTCAAAGGATACTTAAAAATGTGGAATAATAAGTGTATGTACCAAGAGAATATAACAAAATATATAATCCTTTGCCCATATCTCTATATCCGTATAAATAATAGATGGGTAATCGAATATTATATGTGGTGTATATATGTAATGCAGAGATAAAAAATGTCAAAGCGTAATTGAAGATAAGACATAAATTCAACACATATTTCCGTTTTTTATTTATAGATGTGTCTAACTGCCAGTTGCGAGCTTTTAACGTTTAAATGAATTGATGCAATTTTTGACTCTGGTGTAAAATTGAGTACCACAAAATGAAAGACAGAAAATTAACAAAAAAAAAAAAAAAAAAGCTTCTAGGGTTCTACACACACACAATATTAATAGGGTTTTTTTTGTCTTTTATTATTCTTAAATATCAAATTTGTTTCTGAAAACAATGTTATCCGTTTTTATTTAATCTATACTTTGACTACGTGGCTGTGGTGAATTTTAAATTCATGCAGCACTTGAATAAATCAGGCTAAATTCGTTTCCTGTTATTTTGCGTTTATTATTTTTTTAAAAAAATTGTTTGATTTCCTTGCATGTGCAAGTTTTATCTACAGATATTGTACAGCTATCATTTTTATAGGATGATATTTAGCATTATATTAAAAAGATGTGGTTTTAACGTCAGATTATTAATAAAACCAAGATCAATATGCAGTTCTTCAAATATGTTAGAGCATTGTTACTTGAATCTTGCAAGTACAAATACCATAATAATGAAAACTTCAGATAAATGTCTTGCCTATTTTCAGCATAAAAACTCTGAAGAGAGAATAACGTTATAAGAGAAACACGATGAGTTCGAGATTAGATGGGATAAGTTGAATTTGCTCACACACATGGCTGTGTCTACATTAAAATCTGCGCGATTGAAAATTAACCAGCTACAACGTAGATTAGAAATCATACAATTATGTACACGCAATGTAATCAGTTAACTATTATATCTATACTTCCAGCAACTTCTTTGATGCTTTTATACAATTGTATTTAGAAATAAAAACACGAAAAATTAATATTTCTGAAATACATTGTTTGAGGACACAAAAAAAGAACTGATATATAATAGACACAGAAACATGTATAGATTTTTTTGTACAAAAACATGCTCCAGACTATTTTAAATTTGTGTTGAAAAAATAATATTATAATCCCCATTTTTTTATGTATGGGTACAAAACATACTAATATTTATTATACACTCAGGAACATTGAAAATAGCGACCTAAGAAGGAAGCTAAGTACAATCACGAAACTTAGAAAATAAGTACAGCGTAATGTGATATGCAAATGATCCAAGTTTTGTGCCAATACGCATGCTCATACACGCCGAGGTGGTGCTACAATCAGGAAGAGGGTGCTATATAAGCCAGCGCAAATTCGAAGATTCATAAACGTGACGATTACCCGCCGATTGTAGGAAGCCTTTGGTAAGCGAAACATGCCAGGTAAATATTCTACAAGACATTTCTCACAGTTAAGCGAGTTTGAGAGAGGCCCGATCATCAGGATGAAAACTGCAGGCTGGTCGACGCGCCGTGTTGCTGGCCAGGTGGATCGTTCCGAGTGTGCAGCTAGAAATTGTTGGGAGCAGTGGACACGAGAAGGTACAAACACGCGGAAACCGGGTCTGAAGCGACCAGAAAGACCACGAGGAGAGAGGATCGAAGGATCATGCGGCAAGCATTTGTGGACCCCACAGTGACTCGTTCAACGGTACGAGCAGATGTAGGCGTACCAATTGTTAGACAAACAATTTCCAGACAACTTGCGGAAGCAAATCTTTAATCCAAGCGCCTTTCCGTGCACTTCCTTTAACACCGGAACACAGGCAACTGCGTCTACATTGGTGCCAAGCTAGATCAGATTGGCAAAAGGTTGTGTTTAGTGATGAATCTCGGTTTGTTTTGGGAACAGATGATAACCGTGTACGGGTGTGGAGGCGCCCTGGTGAGCGGTACAAGTCCCCCCACACTGTACTACGTCACACTGCCCGCACAGCTAGTGTAATGGTCTGGGGGGCCATAGCCTATGATAGTCGGTCCACTTTAACTGCGATGCGTGGAACCTTAACGGGCCGACGTTACGTTGATGATATTCTTCGACCCTATGTAGGACCTTTCTTAAATGGTCTCCCAGGGGCAATTTTCCAGCAAGATAATGCTCGTCCGAATACAGCTAGAATTGCTCAAGACTTCCTACGTCATTTGCAGACTCTTCCATGGTCGGCTCGCTCCCCTGATTTGTCCCCTGTAGAGCACGTGGGGAATCAGCTAAAACGGCAGATGCCATCGTGTCACTGTGTATATGATTTAGAGTTGGCTGTTCAAGATTTGTGGGCCCATCTGCCTCAGAACAACATAAGGTGTTTAATCTACTCAATGCCGGACCATGTGGCGGCATGTATTGCAGCTGGAGGTGGTCTAACGCGCTTTTGAAGTTGCCCAGTATTTTTGTCGTTGCACACCCTGTATTCGTTTAATTGTCTTGTTTTTGAGATCAAGTGAATCTCTCATCTGTGTCATTATGTGTATTAAATTTCATTTCAATCCGATGCTTTCTTCTTGGGTCGCTATTTTCAATGTTCCTGAGTGTATATTATGCACCCATATATATTATAATAATATTTTTATTAATGAAAAAGTGAAAAGCTTTATTTTAAATTTAATGTTCAATAACAAGGTCAGTACTTTTAAGTAAACATGGTTTTACTTAAAAGTTTTCTTATTCGAAATAACTTACACTAATTTATGCTTTTTCTACACTAATATACCTAAGAAAAAAGATATTGTGTACTATTTATATACTTAGAGACATGATAAATAAAGTCCTTTAACCTTGAGAATGAAATATACATATGCATAATTGGCATTATAAAAGGCTTTGAAATTTTGATAAGGTAACGAATTCTGTTTTAAATAACTAAAAGCTAGTTCTAATTCTGAAATTAAGGAACAGGCTGTATAACTTACCACCGTAATAACAATGTTGCATAACATAAATATTTTATACATGAAATATTAGGCAAGGTGTACGAATAGTTAAGAAAGTTGTCATATACCTCCCCTTGGAAGTACATCTCTCGAAGTATCAGCGTGAGCTAGAGGTGTAGGATCAGCGAAAGAACTAGGATCAAACATTATCTTAATATGACATTATTAAGATATTAAACTTAAACCTTTAACAAATGTAGTTATAATAATAATTATGAGAGAATCTACGATGACTCAATACGCAACACACAATATATATATATATATATATATATATATATATATATAATATGATCTAATCTAATTCAGACCAATCTCAATAAGCGAACCGCCTAATCCTCGATTCTAATATTAAGTAATCAATCCTACCTTATATTATTCCGTAATGCTACGTGGCCGCGGTAGCCGAGTGGTTTAGGTATCGGATCGCGGCTTGCTTTGTCACGATTTCGATCCCAGTACCACTAAAGACCCGCCGTGTAGGGCAGCGATGCACGTTAAATCTGTCGAGAGCTGAAACGTCCTCCCGTTGGTGTGGTGTGGTAAGTAGGAGAGGGGGTGCCAGCTCAGGTGTCGTCCACGTCACTTGACCATGGTTCATAATTACGTAGTCCGTCGCCCAAAGCCCTCGTGTAGCTGAACAGTGCGACTTTAATATTGAATCAATCAATCAAGCAATCCGTAATGTAACTTGTCTTTATCTGCAATGGGATGCAGCTTGACGGCTAACTTCTAGTCGAACACCAATATGTTTATCCACGACACGTAGAACTTAATCAATCTTGAACCACGAACTGCAATAATCATCAACTGCCACAACGCACATCAATTGTCTAACATTCCTTTACATTGCCATACCGCTCACTCTAAGATCCTATATATTTTAAGTCCGTTTATTTGCATCTCTTCTTCACATCTTGTTTCTTGGATTTGGTTGGAAAAGAACTAATTTGGCCCAAAGAACCCAAAGGACTTGTTAAAGAAAAGACTCGTAAGACGTCACAAAGTATTAAACTTTCTAACTTTAGAAATGTATTCCAAATGAATTTTCTTTGTTTATACATTTTATATAGAAGATACAAAAAGAAATCTTTACTTCAGGCTTTTTTTTTGTTTTAATAGTGCTCAAATATGTTGAATATACATTTGACGTTCACTTTAAATTATAAATTAGTAATCCATATGTGAAAAGAGTTCCAAAAGCTGACAAAAGAAAACTTTTCTTAAGATCTACAACTCAACCTACTGAAAGATGAATGATTTACTTTTTCTTGATTTTTTTAAGAAGCTTGACTTCTTTCGGAGTTTTCAAAGTGACATATAGATATTTTTTGGGCTGTGGGTGACCTAGTGGTTAGAGCATCGGACTCCAGACCGGAAGGCCTGGGTTCGATGCCCGTGCTACCAAATACCCTCCGAGTGCTCACGGAGTACGTGCTCGTTAAATCCCTTGATCCAAAAGCTTTGTGGGCTCCCATTCAGTTCCATGCCTAAATTGCGGAGGTGGAGATAGGTGGTGTCGCTATCTATCGTCCCATAGGGGAATTTCGTCGAGCTAAATCGTACGGTCACCTGTATGGTGTTAAAAGCCAAGGCCAACGACAGGTGTACTTCTAGCCTCTTTCCACGATGAATTTTGTGGGCCTCGATCTGACTACGTTAGAATGGTGGCATAAGCAACAACAACTCCAACAGATATTTATCAATTAAAAATGCTACCGTTCTTCTTATTTTTAGTATATGTTCTGGAATCCTACAACAAACCATCGTCATCAAGAATATTACGAATGCACCTGTGGCAGCGTTACTAACCATTTGTAATGCAAGAGATGATGGGGTTGAGTTTTGAAAAGAAAACGACAATATAGTGTACAGATTGCAAAAGCAAATAGATAAAAGGAAAAGCAAAGGTTTTGATAAAGATTCTCTTAAAAGATACAGTTTCTTTTCAATGCAGTTGTAATCGTTTACTATGTTCATGCATTTAGTAGGCGATGGAGCGTAACTGCCAATTCTAATTCTTTCGTTAATATAAAAAAGATAAGATGCATAATGGTGGATGAGAAAACCCATGGATATGGCAAACAGACATGGATATTCCAAATACAGTAAGAAGTAAATACACTGAGTTATGAAATGTAAAATCATTCTGTTGTTTTTATCTTGAAGAAGTTATCCCTATGTCCAAAAATCATTTTTAAAGTCTGCCTTATACGCGAAGTAAGTATGAACAGTTCTCAGGAGGATTGGTGAAATACAACTAATGGCAAGAATCACGTTCATAAAATACTTGTACATTGCACGATCTTTTCTTATCAGTATAAACCGAGATTTGACCGAGTGTATAAGGACTTGTAAATTACTTCTTTGGGAAATCATTGAAAGCCACAATGCAAAAATGGAAATATCTACAATCAGATAAGCAAAATTTTCCTTTTTGTCCTGTGTTTTAAACATATCATTCGTCAAAGCTAAAATCACCTAAATAACGGATAAAGGAAACACTGTTATTAAAATATAAGAGAAAAACTCAAGAAAGAGTATAATAAACCGTGTAATCTTTCGGTCATTGAAGGGTAGAATAATCCAAAAAGGGGAAATTAAGTGAAGTAACGACTTCTGATTTCCTTTTACACAGTATTGTTTTAGAAGGATTTGTGTACATTTTGAGTTAATTTTGAAACTCTACAACCGTATACTTTCTCAAAGTATTTTCTTCGATGTGAGCTCATAAAAATATGGAGTCAGGGTGCAGTCAAATATTGGACTATTCAAAAATAATTTGATTCTTTAAAATTTAATAACATTTTAAACGAGAAAATATCCTGAAAACTAAAAATAATTTAGTTACCTGTAGAATTATGAAGTATAGAGGGATTTATATTGATTAAAAAAAGTATTTCAGACTTTTAATGTTATAGATGCACTATCGTAATCTAAGTATACTTTTTGTTCAGCATTCAACTTTAGAATCAGATGAGTTTTCCTATTTATTGAATATTTTGCATTTTGATGAGATAGTACCGTAATGAGATATACGCGTTTTCGTTTGCACAAATATAAAATATTAAATTCTCTCCAATCATCTTATTGAGGGTTTTTTCACCAAATTTCTGAGAGAGCTTCTCTCTCACTTTTCTATTCTTCATTAACCAAAAATTCAAATGTCATTTATTCAATCAAAATGAAAAAGACATTCAAAATGTGCTGAATGACACAATTCATTAATAATACAGATCATTAAAAAGGTATAATTAAAAATGTTTCGGTTTTATATATTAAGCATTAAGAATAGTTTAATTTGAAATTGTGTCTCTGTTAACAAAAAGAGACATTAAATTTCCACATTCCTTACTCTTCTGAAGAGAAGAATCAAAAAGATCTTGCGTAATTTTTATATTAAGTTTCGATTAGATTTTAGAAGTAAATTTATTGGCTTTTTTCATGGGAATATTTAATAAAAGAAAAGTGATTTATCAGCAAGAAAAAAACGGCAAAATATTTTATAAAAGCATTAATAATAGAATTTTTCGACCTAGCCTTTCTTCGACTAGATAATGAAGTGATAACGTAGTCTATTAAAGGACTTTTTTGCAAATAAAAAAACAATTCTGTTTTTTGCTTTTAATAAGAAACAAAGAAAAATTATCCTCTCTCCCGAAAAATATTAATTAAAGTGAAAAATATGTAACTTTATCGATAAAAATCAATCATTTAAGAAGATAGGAAAACTTAACAAAACGTAAGATATGCTTTGCCAAATTTAATAAACAATTAATCCGTTTTATGTTATTAGACTTTTCATTGGTCATTTTCGACCTGTACATGAAAAATATAATGAAAGATGCTAGTATTATGTAAAATGAATCTAATGCAGTAATAAAACATTTTTATATGTTTGCAGTTTTATTTTTCATTTCAGTTATATTATATATGTAAATACATATAAGGAAAACGCAACTCACTTTTCATGAGATATCCGTAACTATTGAACATACAGACTTGAAACTTGGTAGGCATGTTTCTTTTGTTGAGTAGAGATAAGTTAAGAACGGATTTTGCGGAAATCGACTTCCAAGGCAGAATCAGTTACGGGTGTGTAAAAGTTAAATATACTTCGATTTTAGAATTTCAAGTACTGGCCTATTTAAATCAAAAGGGGAGGGCTGTAAGAGTGTTTTTGAATACCATGAATGCATAATGATAGGATTTAGATACCAATAACTTAAAAGAAAACTATATAGAGAGATATAGCATCAGGAAATATTCGTCGAAGTAGGTGGATAATGAGTAGCATAGTGTTGATTCAATTATAAATTCTGTTGTATTATACTATATATATATATATTAATGAAAAATATATATAATATATTGATTTTGACATTGCCTGAAGAAACTTGGCGAGTGCCAAGAATAAATAAAAAGTATTTATTATTATTTCAAAGTATTTTACTTTAGCTCACATACATTTCGGAGAATTCTGTACTTCTTATTTTAACTTTTAGCTTAGTTTTCAGATACATCTAATTTATTATTTTCCTAAATACAATCAACAATACGAAATTCTTCGAGTTAAAAGATTGCAGTATAAATGTTTTTGAAAAATAAAATATGGTAGCTTTCAGTATAGGGGGTAAATTTTCATAGGTAAAAGTACAAAGACCGTTTGAAAAAATTTTGTAGAAAATTATTTGACATATATACATAAAATATGACTGATTACTCTGAAAAATTAAAAAATAAGATACCCACTTAAAGTAATTTATTTTATTGTTAATAACATCACTTAAAAGTTATTGGGAACAAACCTGATTTTGTGCCATAGTTAAACATCTAAAAGGAAAATAGAGAGCCTTTGTTTATCCTAACTCGTGCGTCAGTATAGTTCACTTATATTTAAGACGTTACAATACATAACTTTTTATAAAGCTGTGTCAAGTAAAATTTAGACTTGTGAATAACCAGCCATTAGTATTCACTTTATCTTCCTTTTTTGCAATATTCCAATCAAAGCACTAAAATAATTTATTCAAATATAGCAGAGATAAATGGAAAAGAAACTACTTGATATTTACAAATATTATACCATAAGTGAAAACAGTCCCAAAAGCGGAGAGAAGGAAAGTCTTCTTAAAATCAATAATATTACAAGCTGACAAGTAAATGATATCTTTTTTCTCCATCCTTTCCAGAAGATAGATTTCCTTTCCACCATTCAGGCAGCATTGGTACTCTTCTATCAAAGATCCTAGCGTCGTCTTAATTGTCATCATAGTTTCAGGGATCCTTGACAAAAAAATTGTCAATGTCGTTATGGTAAAAATCCCTGTGAAAGCATTACAAACCGCTTCCAGTACGTAAGGTGTTTGATCGTTCCGAAGATAAGCATTAGATAAGCAAGTGTAAAAGTTAAAGAAACTGTTTGCCAGCATAATAAATAAGGATGTAGATAAAGAGTCTTTTAAAAGTCTTACTTTTTTTTCGATGCCATTGTAAACGTATACTATTTCTCTACATTTTGTAGGAACAGCAACGAAATCCATATTTATTAAATCACTGTTAAACTGAAGTAGGATGAGTCCATAACGATAGACTAGGATGCTGATAGATACAACAAAGAGACACGGATATTGCAAGTAAATTGTGTAATGCATATATTCAGCTATAAAATTAGCAATTCGCCAGTAATTTATATCATTCATTTGATATCTGTTCGTCCAAACATTAGCGAACTCGTTTTCATTTTCATACGTTAAATATATAAAAAAACCAGCGACTATTACTGGTAAAGTGGAATTAATGATAAAAATTAATTTTAATAAAGTTGAATGATACCTTTTAATATAGGTTTTGGATAAACTGGGATTTAAATTGAGGAATTCTATAAGCATTTTTAATTTTTTCCTTTGATGTAAAATAGAGTAATACGAAGCTACGGATGCAATACAATTAAACATGTATCCGATACCCGATTTTATATCAATGTAATGAAACCTGATGTAACTCAATATACTTATAATCATGTATAGGGAGAATAGATGGAATGTAATTATAAAATAATATGAATAATATTTCAGAAGTTTTTTGAGAATTTTACTGTATCTTTTTCCACTAAGTGATAGTAAAATCCAAAAAAGAACATTAATTGATAAATCATCTACTGAGTTTCCATTGTACATTATTGATATATGTCTTAATTATTTTTAATATGCGTAAAATTTGGTTTTACAGGAGATTTTAAAGAAATTTTTCCTTTTCGGGTTTTGAACGTAAACACTGAAATTTGAAAGTCGTATTGTTCTTCTTTTCAGATTTTAACTTTATTATTACTGAGTAAACGTTGAAGTGCAGAGTTCTTTGTAATCTTAATCTTCATAGAACTGTATTTGGTATCAAGTCATCAGAAATACCTAAAAAAGGGGGATCAAAAATTAGCTGGAAATATCATAATATTTTGCAAGATAATTAAAATTGTACACCTTTATACTTCAAGAATAGTCTGTGGATAATCTCTTACTCTAAACCTCAATACAATTCAGTTTTACCAACAAATATTTTAACTGATATTAGCATAATTATGTATATTTATTTAACTATGATATGTATATGTATGAAGATATAGTATCAATTTAGGAAAGAAGGTATTTAAGATAAGTCGAGATCATCTAAATATTCCTAAAATTCAATTGATTTCTCCTTCCTTAAATTACTTTATTTTTTATCTCATTTCTGAATATTACCTCTTGATAAACTTTGTATATTTATTTACTGCACTTCTACATATTTATTTATTGTTTTCTCGTTCAACACTAATTTTTCATACATAATATGAACTCTTATTAGATTTAGTATATCTTCAGATTCAAGAAAAAAGTTACAAAAAATTTCAGCAATTTTTAATTATTATTATTACAATTTTCAAACATATATAAATTTGATTGCATGATCTCTATTTTAAACTATACAACAAAATCCCATTTTTGAAGTAAAACTTCTTTACGCACGCTTTACTTGGTGAGTAATCTGGTGAATGCGTGACGAGAGCGTTACGAAAAGTTTGTTCGGGCTATGCGAACGGAAATTGAGAGGGAGATATAAGTTATATAGTAAAGATAGAAAGAGAGAGAGAGTTACGTAACATCGATCACGTACATGGTTACTTTCAATTGCCAAAATTTCAGAAAATACGTGTCGGACTTGAGCGATTCCGTAATTGATTCAAGCAATATTTTGTTTCTTTCAGAAACCTGGTCAAGCGACGATGAAAATGTTGACATCTCGAATTTTAATTGCATCGCGAAATTTAAGCGTAAAAATGTTAGATGAGCAGGTGTGAGGTAATTTATCAGAAATTAAATGATGCCTCGAATATAGTAACTTCGACCACACACACACACATGAACATTTTATTACGATATAATATTCATGAAATCGATATTGGTCAATCCTCAATTGGTGATATATGTGCTGCTCACTATGTTTTGGACAATGGAATAAACATCACAGTGGACTGTTGTTTAAATTTCACACAATTACACAGTTAATAATATTATAAAGTTTTTATATAAACGACTTACGATTTACGGTGGAGTAGGCTCTGAAGAATTAGGAGAAAACTACCATACGTAGCCACTGATTTTAGCAGGAGATTTCAATATTAATTTCACGTCTGAAAATGTACAACTCTTGGTAAACTTTCTACATTATAAATTAGAACTACAAATGAATAAAGTGAATAATAACCGAAATGAGCCTATTACAAGACATGGAACAACAATCGAAGCATTTTTCTGTAGATATCTTTCTAATTTTCATTCAAAAACATATGTATCTTATTTGTCATGCCATAACCCTGTTTTCTCGGTCTTAGAATCAACTACAGTAATTACTGATGTATCCGATAATGAAAATTATGAATAAAAATAAAATATATGTGGAACAATATTAATTTTTCGATGAGAAAACCCATAATAAATTTAAATACTTGCAGAATATTAATATATGCACATATGAATATTTTTTATTTGTAATGGCAGATTATGATCAGTTATTATCAGAGTTCATCAATCTACCTAGTACATCACCAAAAAGCTGGAATTTCTCTTTAGTGCGGTGCCATAATGGCGGATATCAATCACTGCAAGTAATTTTGACGTCCAATTTCCTCCCTAGAGGAAGGCATTTGAGCTCTAACGATGCGAACCTGTACAAGGAACTTATTTTGCCTAGAACACCTCTAGGGATCTTTTACATGCAGTATAGTTATGACCGCTGTCGATTTACTGCATGATGATAATCCACCGAATTGGGCCGAGATCGAGCCCGCAACCTAGGGTACAGAAGGCTAGTGGCAAGCCACCCAGCCGATTATGTATATGAATATACATGTATATATTACGCATATATACATATATATGTATATGTATATATAGATAGATAGATGGATAGATAGATAGATAGATATAAACATACATATAGATGGAGCTAAAGAAGTTTTACTTCAGTCATGTGTGTGGTGGCACACTCGTTTGTTTTAAATTCTCGTTCTTAGAAAGAAAAAATTATTTTGCGATAAATGTATGTCCTAACGAGGCCCAAGATATAGTATTTTTTGAGGAAAAAGAAGTATATAAATAAATAAAATACATAAATGATACTCAATAATTCTGAAAGCGAATTTTTAGTTAAATTAGTTTTGCATATATAATAAACAAGGATGCCACGAGGAGAATTTCAAAAAGAAATAATAACATAAAATGTGAAACACATAAGTTAGCATCAAATCATTTGGAAAATACTTATTAAATTCAATATTTTTAATTTTGATACTCAATAAGTAAGGATTTGAGCTTTAACTTTGCTTACCTTTCATATTTAAAGTAATTTCCATTTCTCTCTGAAAACGAAATGTCGAGGATAAGGTTGGAAATGGCGTTCTATTGATCACTTAATTCTTGTTATATTTTTTGCCAAGTCGACAAAAATTATGGTTGTCACAGTCAGTGAGCCTTTTTTTATTAGAGTGCAAAATGTTGCTTGCTTCAATTTCCTTAATAAAAAAACATATACTCAACAGCAATTTTTACTCCAATGACTAACGATTCTTATACAATGACTAAAAATGTATATTCGTAAAATATTCACTAAAAATCAATTACTTAATGTATCATAATGAATGTTGGATATTATGAAAGAAAATCATTCCTCTTAATACGTTTTAGCAATACTCTTCCCTTGATTATATACAACTTCTGCTGATATGTACAATTTTCTTAGAGCCTTGATGCATTGTTTGTTCTGAATTGAAACTGTTAGACATCAGTTGAATTATTATAAGTGCATTGATCCCGCATATTTTAATTCTTTTAACGGACTTTTTTTTTGCACTATTTCAGCCTGCATGCAGAAATCTATTAACACAATAGCTTTCATTCATTTTTCGTGAGAACTTTGATATTTATCACACACAGATTTAACAAGTAAAATATCGAAATATAATTTTGGAGGAATCATAAAAACTTCTACATTTTAGAAATATATTGAAAGTTAAAGCAAAATAATCTTTCATTCCCAGTATAAATTTAAACTGATTAAATGAATTTTATTCATATTTTAAATAATTCCTAATTTTCCAGGAAATTCTTTAAAATATTAATCTTTTGTTATTCTGTATGAAATAAGTTTTTGTAGAAGATATTTTTAAAAAAATTATGTTTTAAATAAATTTAAAAAATTCATTTTATTTAAATACTTTAACTTATTCTTCCAAAATTCTAATTAAATTCTTAAGATACATGGATACCTTATACAAGTCACAGAACTAATTAGGAAGATCACAAAAAATGGTGCAGATAATGTGTCTTTCAAAATGTGAAGCTTTCTTTCAGTATTGTTGTAATCATTCCTTAGTTTCATCACATCTTCCGGTATTACAACAAATTCCATTTTCCTAAAACCATTCATAATTCGAAGGTGAAGTAATCGATAACGATTAACTAAAACACAAATCGTTCAAGCGACGAGACACGGGTACTGCACACGCATTGTGAGAAACATATATTGACCTGCAAATATCATCATCATTGCGTATCTCTCGTCTTGAATTTCATACTGTAGCGCCAAGTGCTTAAGAAAGAGCTTGTTACCAGGCATAAGATATGTTAGAAAAGGGCAAAGATAGAAAGGAAATGTGCAAATTATAAGCAAAATAAATTTTGTTACGAATGCATTATGAGTTTTTTGTGACATAGCGAAGTCACGGTTAAGAAGCAATAAAAGAATATATAACGTTTTTCTTTTGTATAGTAAAATAAACCACAAAAGAATTGACAAAAATTTCAACAATCATTAAAGCAAACCTAGATTTCATATCTCCCTGGAAAGATGCTGCAACTTACAGATAAGTAACTTACAGACAAGTTGAATGCTATCGTAAAATAGTAACAGATAAAGATGGAAAACCTTCTCACGAAGCTTTGTTTCATAGTAAAGTGGATTAACAAAATTATCCAGAGCGGAAAGTTAGAAGAAGGAACCCTCATATCATGTCCTTTTATTTGAAATAATCTGGAACGCATTATCATAGCATCACAGTTCTCAAGATTCTGAAGAATTGTTTCAATAGATTCTAAATATCATGAATCTTCGTTCGTAACGTCTATTGTAATTCTTTTATAAATGTTCGTAAGATATTTCCTGAGTATGCAGTACTATTTTGAATTTATTTTAACTTAGGCACACAAATATTTATATTTCCTATGGATTCACTTTAGATTAACCTTTGTAATTATCACAAATAATTTATAATGCATATAAATTCAGAATTTATATAATTCGGACAAAAAAGAAAACTTTTTCTGCAAAAAAATGGCAACATTTCTCTGTCATTTGTAAACAAGGACGTTTCCTTTTTGGTGTTTCAGACGCATAAGTTGTGTTAAACTAAAAGTCAGAAGCATGCTCTATATTCAGTCAAGGAAATAATGAGTATTAAAATGTATTTAGAATGGAAAATGGTCCCTCTTCATTCAAATACATATAAAGTCAAGCAAATTGAACGTCGCTCTATAAAATTCAGTTAAATTGAATGAAAGTCATAATTGCATTTACAAATTTGAATATTTTGTAGTTTCAATTTTGTAAAGGAAATTAATTTTTAATTTCAATATAATATTTTTTTTTCATTTTTACTGGAGGACGTTATACCATTTTAAAGATTACATGTTAAAAAAAAGGCTTTTATTTTTTGAATTGCACAAAAATTGTATTGTTTGCTCAATATAATAGAGAAAATTATTAATAGTATAAAAAAGGTATTCTGAAATAGCAATTTACGTGCACTACTCTAGAAAATTTAAACATTATTAAATTTAATTTTTTTTACAAAATAATAGAGAAAATATGGATTATCAATAGTCCCATTCTATGTATATTAATTATTGTAAAACATTCTACTTACAAATTAAAGCAAACAATCTATACTTCAATAATTATATATATATATATATATATATATATATATATATATATATATATATATTCCATCGTATCAATAGTTAATTTATTCTAAAAATTAAATTATTATGTACCATTGCTACGAGCTTACAATTATCTGCTAATATCAGTAAGATTAATCCAAAAAACATTGTATGGGCTTAAAAAATTATAATACATAATTATCCTCCAAATTATATACATTAATATTTTTAACTCCAAAGAGTTCATAATTCTTCTTTAATATTTAATTTAGATTTTAATAACATATAATTATTTTATATGCTCTTTCGTCATTTTTTCAGTTAACTCTTATATCTAGGACATAAAAGATAAATAAATGACATTGAAGTTTGCAAGACCAAACCTAATTTCTAGATATCTTAACTATATTTTTAGCCTTTTTTTCTTTTTTTTAACCTGCATTAATGTTGCGCATAACAGCATTTTTAACTCATTTTATCTCTAGTGTAAATTCGGGTCTTAAAAAAACCAAATATTTAAAAATAAGTAACAAATCAATTCATTCCCTTTCGGAACCATTTTTCATATTTTTTACGTAAGGAACTGAAAAATATTTTATTCCCTTTATATATAAAATATTTTTGAAAAGTATTAAATGAAAATGCTTTATCGTCAATTTTAGACGTAAGAATGCCTACGTAAAAAAAGTAAAAAAAAATCCTTTGTTGTACACAAATAAATCCAAATTTCATTCTGACTTTCCCTTTTTCTGGGGGAGTGCTGGTTTCGATACGTTCAGATGGAGGAGTGTCAAGCAAAACATAAAATTGGCGTGCGATGTATAGTAATCGACGGAGATTGCCCTTGACCTTGATGTCTACTAAATGTCATTATATATGTCAAGGGACTAACAAAACCTTATTATAACCAATGCAATACCAAAACTTTTAAAAATTATGAAACCATATGACAGTTAACTTCCTGATGGGGAAGTTAGTGAACGTTTATATGGATGACGTAGTTATATCGTCTCCATCGTTCACTCAGCATATTGAACAGCTAAAGGAAGTTTTTTGATTTTTACAAGATAAATGGTTAACCTTAAACAAGAGCAAGTGTAAATTTGGTTGTGATGAATTAAAATATTTTGGTTTAATTAGTAATAAGGAAGGAAGTCAAACGGATGAGACAAAAGTTCAAGCTATAGTTGAAATGAATTCACCACGAAATTCTAAGGAGGTTACCAAATTTTTAAGTATGTCCCAGTGATACGCGAAATTTATAAATAATTATGCTAATCTGTGTGTGAGTCCCTTTATAATCTTAAACAAAAGAAATTTTGTTGGTCAATTGAGACGCAGAAATCATTCGACGAGGTCAAGGCGGCCATAACGAAAGCGCCAGTTTTAAAATTGCAGGATTTCAAAAAGCCTTTCGAGTTATTTATGGATGCAAGTTCAATAAGTGTAGGAGCTGTTCTAAATCAGGAACACAGACAAGTTGTGTTTGCTTCTTGCACGCTTAGTGCTGCGGAGCTGAATTACACTGTAACAGAAAGGGAATTTTTAGCATTGGTTTGGTGTCTGAATAAATTCAGAACGTACAGTACAGTCCCGATAATCCGAACAATATCGGACCGACCCCTGTTCGGATTACGTGATTGTTCGGATTAGCCGGAGTAACAGCGAAATCACTATTTGAACCGGGAGTACGGGTCTATTGTGTCTATGTATTTGGTCGTAATGTGAGCGTACGCGCCTGCTTTTTTGCCGCGTGGACTGTACTCCCACTCCTCGACGCGTGTGTCCTCCCTCCACCACTCCTAACTTAGTGGGACTGCGTGTGCCCCTACTGTTGGCCTTCAGTCATTCCGCGCTCGTTCTATACTCGTCCGCTTTTGTCTCTGTGTTAATAACAGTGTGATATTCTACAGTGAAAACAGTTTGTTGTGTGTTTTGGAAATTTACACATACAGTGTACATAAACAGATTGTTATGACGAGTAAGCGTAAACACTCAACACTTACTCTTAAAGACAAACTAGAGGTTCTAAAGCGTTTAGATAAAAGTGAAGGTGTGACAAAAATTGGAGGAGTGACGACGAGACGCAATGCGATAAGAAGGATGTGGTGCCACATGCAGACGGCGCAGCTGCCTTTGACCTTGCCCTGCGCTACTTGGAGCAACAGCCCGACACTACACCAACTGATGTGTTATTTATGAGGCGCTGGCGAAATTACGCATCATCGAAAAGACTGTCTTCGTTGCGTCAGAAAAAAATAACTGAATTAATGTAATAAGGTACTTGTTCACTACATTATCAGTACTGTACTGTACTGTACATATTTTATATTTAATCTTATGTTGTACAATTTTTCATACTAAACATTAGTGTTCTGTTCTGTAGTTTATTCCATTTTAAAATTTGTACCATAACTTGATGTATAGTGCGTGAATATTAAATAAAGAACTGTTTTGAATTAAGGTTTACACTGTTTTATATTAAAAAATTGACCGATTTTCGTCCTTAAAATTATAAAATTTTTTCCGCGGAGCCGTTCGGACTAACCGGATGTTCGGATTAGCCGTGTTCGGATTAGCGGGACTGTACTGTATATAGGCACCTGCCGATAAGAGTTATTACGGATCACGCTGCATTGACGCGTTTAACAAATGGTAAAAAATTGTCGAGTAGAATGATCTGATGGGTATTAAAATTAGAAGAATTTAATATAGAATGAGAGAGAACATCGGGCTGGAACTCAAAATGCCGTGGCTGACGTTTTGTCGAGAAACCCGGTTGAAAGTATAATTGGAGAGAAGGTTAATTGTGCAATAATCAGATATTTATTACTTTCGTCACGAGAACAGTTAACTGAAGAGCAAAAAACAGACCCAGAATTAGGTCATATCTATAGATATCTAGAAAACCCAGAAGATGGCTCGGTCAATGCGACAATATGTGAGAATTGGTTCCGAGATATCAGGTTAATAGAGGGCTTGTTGTTTTATGCAAAATATGCAACGTCATTAGAAGAAATGCGAGTATACATTCACACACACACACACACACAAAAAAGTCTTTAAGGAATGAAATATTGCGAGAATTTTTTTTTCACAACAAGTCCATGGCAGGTCATTTTGGAAGTTTTAAAACTTACCATAAAATAAGGGACATTTGTTAGTTCCCGTATATGAGAAAATTTATTGATCAATATGTCTCTACATGCCACATGTGCCAAGTTAATAATTATAAAACCCGTTACCAGCTGATCAATTAAATCCGATTATATCAAATTATCCAAATGAGATAGTTACGTTAGATTTTTTAGGTCCGTACCCGGCATCGAGAGTGAGACGTAACCTATATGTATTAGTAATTACGGATCATTTCAGCAAGTGGGTTGAAATCATACCCCTTAAAAAAGTCTCGGCTCGAGTTATAGCGGATAATTTATTTGATAATTAGCTATTGCATTTTGGAGCTCCGGTAAAATTAGTAAGTGATAATGGTCCCCAATTTATCTCCGATAATTTTGAACATTTAAGTGAAAGATTAGGCATAAGGCATATGAAGACTGTTGTATATAGACCTCAGGCAAATAGAACCAAATGCATAATTTGCGATCTGGTGCAAATGATTTTAAATTTTTAATGATCAACATGATACATGGGACCACCCGTTCTTACGCGAGTTTGCTTATGCTATTCGTACTGCAGTAAATGAGACAACGGGAAAAATCCCTGCAGAATTATTTTTAGGTCGAAAGTTGATTCCACCTTTTCAGAAATTAGTGATGGTGTCGGACTGAACTGAAATTGCGGTAGGAGATATTGGGAGATTGTTTGAGGAAGATAGTTGAAACACAAAGGCTAAGCATGAAAAATAGGAGAAGTATTATAATAGACGCAGGCGTGATGTGCAAATTAAGGTGAATGATTGGGTTTTGGTAGCAACACCTCCTTTAAGTTCGGCAACAAGAAAAGTGGTAACTAAATTTAAACCAAAATTTGAAGGTCCGTATAGAGTATTAGATGTAAAGAATAACAACATAGGGATATGGAAGGCGGGAAAAAGGTTAACGGTTAATGTAGATCATGTTAGAATATATCGTCATAAGAAATGTGACAAGATGGAGATAAGAACTGGTTGTTCGGATAGCAATAGTTCACGCCATGAAGCGAGTAGTTTTGAAAGTGTACAACGGAGATCAAATGAGTCGCAGTATGGTAGGAAGAAGGGGTCAGGTGTAGAGCGTGAGTTAGAGGAAAAAGGGATAAGCTTTTTAAGATAAATCATGTTGAGAGACACACAGGTAAGACCGATAAGCGCGGACCACTTATCAGATCACCACCGAGCTCGTGGACGGAACCCAGGAGAAAGTTTAAGATTAGCAAGAAAGAAACTCTTGGGTATAAACGATCGCATGGCTCTAGGTCGGGAAGACCAGAGAGGAAGCAGAGGAAAGGGCAAATTAATCAAGGTGAAAAAAGACAATTAACTATAAACAGTAATAGTGAATTACACGGTCCCAGAAAGAAATATAGAGGAGATGAAGGAGGGATTCCCAATACAAGCAAGTATAACCTCAGACCAAGAAAGGGAAAAAGAGTGGAGTCCCGACCAATAATGGAGATGAAGACACAACAAGGAGGACCAGTTCGAGCCAGGAAAAGCAAAGGAAGGAACTACAACCCCTACATCGAAGAACAAACAAGATCAAGCAACAAGAATACCAGACGAAGAGGTAATCAACAACAAAAGGACCAGGATAGGAAAGAAGCAACGAATACTAGCCGAACTATATCTCTGGAGGTCCTTGTAGGAGACACCAACTACATGTCATAAAAACCAGGTTGTATTGCTTCATTTTATATTCTTTCGAACAAGTGGTCGGAAGAACTATTGTAAAGAAGCAAGTCACGGTTGGATAGCTAAATTTTAAAAACGCCAAGCAAAAGTGGACACTACAATGAGTGAATTTTTCTGCAAGATGAAAAATAAGCTTTTGTCTTGTAATTTTTTTATAATTTATGGAGAAAACAATTGTAAATATGCATTTGTTTACTTCTATGTATGACTTCACTGAGATGCGACAATTCCTTTGGTTATTTGTTTTAATGCTTTATTGAAAAATGTTTGTAATTGTATATATATTGTTATATTGTTTCATATTGATGTGCATCTGGTTTGGAGAAAACGTGGCTTAGGCAGCCAATTAACAATAATATTAACAATCGCTGCGCGATTTGAGGGGAGGTATATTAGAAATACCAGATGAAGGGGGTATATATGAAAATTAGTTGTATTTTAAAGGTGATGTTTAATGTATAGAATTTGTGAAATGTAATAGTTATTATGTGCAAATTTGTTGTTCTCAGTGACTTAAAGAGTTTTTATTTCAGGGTTACAGACCCTGAAGTCTCTATAGAAAGCCAAAACACTTTTGTACAAAGGACAGGAGGAATGTAAAGTAGAAAGAAAGAAGAATTATAATAGTTTTTAAGTAGCATTAAGTAGAATTCAGTTAGTTAAGGGGCATGCGGCTCTCGTTTTTCCAACTAAGACATATATGGTTTTTCCCTGAGTCCGTTGCTCAGATGAGGCATGCCCATTTATTTTGTAAATATGAGAATCTACCATGATTAAAATTCATAACTGTTAATGTTGATCTAGTTAATTGAGTAAAATTTATTGTGGCTGTCGAAAGTTCAAATTAAGGAGGAATATTAAAAATTAAACTTAAGATGAATAGTGAAAATTAAAGTTTAAGTTGAATATTAGAAATTAATGGTTAGAATGAGTATTCGAAGTTAAAATTTAAATAGGACATGGAAAGTTAGAAGTAGAAAATTAAAAATTGAGGCACGTAATTTCTTAAGAGCCACTAAGACCCTCGGATAAATCACGTTTTGCTTCTTGGAGGGATTGCGACGTGCTCACGCGTCTTTTCTTTAACATGTCCTTTGGGTTCTTTGGGGCCAGAATTAATGGCAACTCTTTTCCAACCAAATCCAAGAAGTGAAGCGTGAAAGAAAGATGCAAATTAGGAAGCTTTTAAATATCAGAGCTTAGAGTAAGCGGGATGGCAATTAGAGGAATGTAAACATAACCCGTGGTTCAAGCGTGAATAAGTTTTGGAAAACGTTACGTGGTGACCAGCAGAAAATTTACGTGATAGAGATACATTGAGCCAAGGTGCATACAATTGAACTCGAGTAATTCCATGTATTCATCTAAGATTGTTGTGATCACTTCATCGGACCACAGCAAGGTAGCATTGAATATTTAATATTAGGGTCAGTGATAGTGTTGGAATTGAGTTTAGGCGAGTCAGTAATTGACAGTGATCCGGGTTAGGTTAATTCGGTATTACATATATATATTGTGTGTTTTGCCCCCGTAGATTCTCTCACATATATTATTATAATCTAATTTGTTAAGGGATTAAATAAATATCTTAATAAAGCCTCATTAAGATAATGTATGATTCTAGTTCTTCCGTTAATCCTACACCTATAGCTCACACTGATAATCAAAGAGAAGTTCACCCGAGGGGGAAGAGAATATCACAATTTTTAAATAAATATATAAATTGGAAAAAAAAATGTTTACATGTGACATCACCCTCCTTTAAATTGTTAATAATTTCTTTTGAAAGAATTCTCTAAGAGGAATTACATAAACTATTTTAGTCATGAACAGGTTCTCATTTTTACAAGATAATTTGCATTAATCTGATTTTTTTTCTTATACGGCTCCTCAAATTATTCTAGCGCGTTCTTGGATATGTACGCTAAAAGGAGAGCTTAATGATTTAAAACCCTTTGGAATTTATACATACATTTTTGCATTTCTAAGAAAAAAAAGATAATACAGTCCATTGTTTCATTTCCAATGCAGAGTAAATGAAGCAATTAAAGTTGAGAAAAATGTCTTAAATGATAAAAAAATTACATTTCCTTTTATTGATCAAGCATTTATATTCATATGAGAATTACTAACCTAAATAAATGCAATGATTAAAAAACAGAATAGAGAAAAGTATAAGATGAAATAATTGAGTAAATTTATCTGTTTCAGATTAATTTGATCTTTTATTATAAATGTGTGTAAAAATATCAAACTCCATTCAAGGAAAATTTTTAAATTCTAAAACTCAAGAAAAAACGGTAATTTTATGTTAACTTTTCATTAAAGAATAAATCTTGGTTAATGATTGTGTTATTCTGGCTAACCATAATATTTTTAATTATATTTATTTCATAGATATTCTGAATGAATAATAATAAATATCACTTACAAAATAAAGAACCAATACAATATTAGAAAATCTACAAACGTAAGTTTTGAAATGTTTAATCAAATATGAGACATTATAAGCCAATAACAAACCATTAAGACACAGAAATGAAATATATTTAAGAATTATCAAGTAATATAAAAATATTAAGTCAATTCTTACTTAGGTTAACAAAGGAAAATTTAATTTTACATTTAGTTTTTTATTAAATAGTTTCAATTAATTTAAATATGCACCGTTTGGCTAAAAAGTTTTAAGACTCGTCCTAGAGCGTAGGCTGTAATGGCGCCATGAGTTCAAATGTGCATGCGTCATAATGTCCATGGTCTTCTGACACACTGCGAACAAGTTGATGCCATTTGGTTAAGTAGCCGAGAGAAGACGAGCGTTCATTCCAGAAGAAAATTGTTTTCAAGTGGATTTCTTAAGATGGAGAAAAGAGCTGTAAGAAACTTTTACGCAAAACTTGTTAAAAGTGCTTCGGAAACATGCCAACTAATGAAACAAGTTTATGGTGACTGTTGTTTAAGTAGATCAAACGTTTTTGAGTGGCACAAATGTTTTTTTGGATAGAGTGATTGAGTGAATATTACTTCGCACTGTTCAGCGACACGAGGGCTTTTGTCGACGGACAGTGTAATTGTGAACCATTATCATGTGACGTGGACGACACCAGAGCTGGCAACTCCCTCTTTTAACTACCACACCACACCATCGGGAGGACGTTTCAGCTCTTGACAGATTTAACGTGCATCACTGCCCTACACGGCAGGGTTTTGGTGGTGCTGGGCTCGAACTCATAACATGCCTGCCATGATCCGTTGCATTGACCACAGGGCTACCGCAGCTCGTTTTTTGGACGGAAAAGATGCGATAAAAGATGACCAGTGTAGTGGAAGACCAATTTTTTCTAGAACACCTGCAGTTATTGAGAAAGTACGACAAACAATCCCTTTACGTCATTACGAGTGATGAAAGATTCTTTGAACATCAACAAAGAAACAATTCGAACCATCCTGCATTAAGATTTGGGCAAAACAAAAGTGTGTGATAAATTTGTTCAACGCACTTTATCCCCTGAACAAAAAACAATAAGAAGTGTATGTTGCAAGAGACAGCATTTCAGCCGCGAAAAACGATGAAAACTTCTTAAAGTCCATGTTTATAGAAGTGATGAAACCTGATGTTTACACTATGACCCTGAAACAAAACGGCCAAGTGCCAAATGAAAGTCAGAAAATTCACCGTAAGCCAAAAAAAGAAGGAAAATTCCATCAAAAATCAAAATAATACTTATTACATTCTTCGAGAGTAGGGGTATTATCCGCAAAGTTTGTTCCAATTGTACAAACATTTACGGGTTAGTACTACTTAGCTGTTTTAAAACGTTTGATGGCCAGAATTCGTCGCATTTGTCCATAATATCACGCTGAAAACAGTTGGTGTTTGTTACACGACAATGCATCCAGTCACACCTTCCTTGTTGCTCGTCGATTTTTGACAAAAAATAATGTCTGTGTGTTGAACCATACACCATATTTACCTGTTTTAGCAACCTGTGACTACTCCGTGTTGCCAAAATTTAAAGTGAAATTAAAACGATGCTATTTCGAGGATATTTCGACCTAACAAGTATCTTCGACGCATGCTTTGCAGGCCATTCTCCTAAGAGATTTACAACAGGCGTTTGATTCCTTTATAAATCATTATAATAAGTGCATTGGGGTTCTATTTTGAATAAAAACCCCAAATAGGAACCAGTTCCTTGCTTCTATTTCTTCTCTTGGACCCAATTTTAAAATTTATTTGCCGCACTGTGTATGAATGAATCACAATATTAAATGACAAAATAGAAAGCGATTTTCCTTGTAATTTTCCATTTTCTTTTCTATATAAGATGGTGAACTATTTTTTATTTGTTATTATTTATTCATTAATTAAATTTAATTATTCTAATAAAATAGCACAGTGAAGAAGTCACATTCCTAAAAATTAGTCCATCCCAGGTGGGATTCGAACCCTCGATCTTCGGATGGTGGAAAGAATAGCTCGTTGGACTTGCAACGCGCTATTCATTGCACTACATATACACAACGAAGGATTTTCCTTTCTATATATGCTACTAAACTATTATTTGTCTATTACTTGTTACTATTTATTCATTTTTTTAAATTTAATTAGAGGATTAATACTTCAAAAAACTGTATTAACATCAAGTGTCATCCACTACAAGTTTTAAAAAATGTATTTGAGTTTGAATGGATGAATAGAAAGTATTTTGTTTACGATTGCAAATTTGAACACGTAATACATGCAGGGAAAGAATGAACTAGTAGTATAAATTGTGAAAAACAAGGAATACTGACATGTAATAATGAATTTAGTGTGTTCACATGTCAAGTATTAATATTACTCTCCAAAATTTAGGCTTACTCAAGTCCATCATCTTATAATCTTAAATTTATCTTACATTTCAGTTCAAAATTTTTTTAATAAAAAATTCTTGTTGTGCCTATATATAAACCTATATATACTTGTAGATTTAATAATGGTCTCACTTAGTATTTTATTTTATAAAACATATATATATATATATATATATATATATATATATATATATATATATATATATATATATATATAGTTAATTAGCCGAATGTATTCTTATTTTAATTAAGATGTTGATGATTCGGTGGTAGTCTATTTCATACAATGGACGAGACTGGATACATTGGCAACTTGGTTTATTTCTCATGTAGAAAACATTCACATAAAAACACAAAGCAGAAGCGAAAACAAAAGCACAAATAAGCAGTAACAAACATTAGCGGAACATTATGAGAAATACAAATCACGTCGTAAATTTTGAAAAGTTTTTTTAAGATGAAATTAAAGGGAACTATTATTAAATGATAGTGTATTCGTGTGTATGTTTACTGTTAATTGAGATAATGTAGTAGTGGTAAAACAAAAATCAAAGTTGTGTGTGTGTGTGTTATTAACATGTGAATTTTGATATCGGTTATTTTAACATTAAGAGAGCTGAGCAACCTCTTTACCTTCCATCTTTGAAGCATTGCACATACACATACATACACACACATTTTTGTGTATGTATCACAGCCTTGCCATGATGTTTCATTATGTGGAAAGCATTTCGTTCTGAAGGATTTGGGAGAGCTGAAAGAGGTACAAAACCATCATATCCAGACACAGAGGACGTAGATAGATAAATTCTGAAAGCAATGGATTGGAGGATGGAGATATTAATGGGAAAAAAGCCGGTATTCTACAATAACTAATATCTTAATACTGTACATATATTAATATTATATAAAAATAACTATTTTGTTGTAGTTTTTCAAAAAAGTTATTTTAAATAAATTTTTAACTTAACTCAAAGGCGTAACTTAACTCAATGGCGTGACATCCCATGACGGGACAAGACCTACTGTGCCCAACTCAGTATACACGATCTAGGGCCCTGAGGTGCATGGACAGATTGTCCGGTCAGGTGGTCAGTCTGACGCGAAACCCCTAGTTTTAAGTACCCAAGCAAGATTGGTACTCATTTTTTCAACCCATTGAAGGGATTAAAGGCTGAGTCAACCTTGCCCAAACCAGGACTTGAACATTGTACCTGTGGTGTGGAAGCGCGATGCACTAACCACTCTTTATGGTTTTAAATATACAAAAATTTAAAACTATGTATATATATTTGAAAATTTTTTGCAATCATATAATAATAACAATATAAAGATGAATAAAAATATATTAAATTCACGACGAATCAATTTGTTAAAAAAAATTATATACTTAGTCATTTATGCTATTATGCATACAGTGAAAGATGCCACCTTTGAAAAACACTATTGTATTTATTTTATGTTTTGCTAGAGGACACTTTTTAAAGAACTTTAGGATACACTTTCTAGATTTAAAATAAGTAGTCCATACGTAAACAAAGTCCCCAAAGCTGACAACAGAAAACTCTTCTCGAAATCCAAGACGCCACCCGCCGATATGTAAATGACATCTTTATTCGCGATTCTTTCAAGAAAGATAATGCCTTTACTGTGTTCAAAATCCTTCAACACACAATCATCCATCAACCTCGCCGCTGTCTTCTTTATTCTGAGCATGGATTCCGGAATTGTAGAACAAAAAATGGTCACGTAGAATACGATAAGCATACTTATGAATCCATTGGTGCATAACTCGTATAATAAATAACGAGGAATTGCATTTGTCAGGCTATAATACATAATAGTGAACAGATTGCAGAAGCAAATTAATAAGATAATGAGCAATGATGCTGATAAAGTATCAGACAGAAGATAAATTTTCTTCTCGATGCTAATGTAATGGATCAAAATTTTTAATAATTTTCCCGAGCAAGTAACTATATTCTTTTCTTTTAAATCATTGTTTATCTGAAGAAGAAAAAGTCCATAAAGATGTAGTACAACACATATAGAGATGGTAATTAGACAAGGATATTCCATATAGGCAGTAAAAACCATGTATTCTAGTATAAAAACTACGGGAGCTGCATAAGAACTGTTTTGAGGGTGATAATCTAACACCAGAAAGATATTCTGGATGTTCTTTCCGTTTTCCGCAAAAGTATAGATTATCGACAGCAAGAATGGAATCAGGCAAGGAAAGAAAAGAGCTACTTTCATAAAATGAATGCTCTTTTTATTATTTAACATATTTTTAGATAATTCCAAAGTACATAGAAGGATTTGCAAATTTCTTCTTTGGTAAAACATTGAAAACCACAAAATGAAGGACAAAATATTTATAAAAAAGTAAGCAAGCCGTAGCTTCGTGATGCTGCTCTGATGCAAGAAAATAACACCAATTATAAATTGAAAAAGAACCGACAAAAGGAAAACTGTTATCAGAAAACAAGACAAGCATTTCAAGGAATATCTTATGATCTTTCTACTTTTTGAGAAGCACAAAATAGCTATAATCCACATTGGCACGTTTATCGAATTCATGTCTATTGATCCTGTTTTCATTCTTGATTGCAACGGTTTTCTTGTGTTATTGCTTTTAATGTTATCGGGGATATATAATATTTATCAGGAATGTTCACAATCTCTGCATAACCTACAGAACAACCTTCATTTACTTTCTTAAGTAAGTTTAAAGTTTATTTAGTTGAAATAAATGAACTTAATCTTATGTTATTTTCTTCAACATGAATATTCAACTTTCTGAACTTTCAACTAAACAAAATATCAACGCAGAGAAATCTCAGAATTTGTTTTCTCTTTCAGACTAAGTCTCCAAAGCAACAATGAGATAGCAATCAATGAACTCCAATTTTAAGTTGGAGATAAAAATTATCATAGTAATCACAAACTAGGTTAACATATTTTAAAAGTAATTTTGTCAGAAATTGTTTCCATAGCCATTAAAATATTGCAGCATGATTAGCAATTTGCAAAATCAATTTGGCATGAATAATGTACAAAGGTATTTACTAAGTAAATGATAACACATACTATCTATTCAGTTTTTTTTAATACTAGAACCACGTATTTAATAACCCATCTGTTAGTTCTTATTACTCTCTTCACCATAAAACATTATTTCTATTAACTTGTGTACATTGGCTTTTTAAGGAACTACTTATTTTACAAGGAGAGGGCACGACTAAGGAAATTCATATGGCGTTCGAGACTTAGTGTAATAGTAGTACTCCTTTAGGGTGTTTATCCCTCAAGGTAATTCCACCAAATGGCCAGTCAACTCGGAGCAAAAGCCTTCAAAATTCATGCTTAGCTTTTATACAATTAAATTTCAATTTCCTCCAATGATTTCGTAGCTTGGTTGATATATCGTTTGCATGTTATGCGCGAGATCTGGGTTTGATTTATCGGTCAATTTCTTTTTTTTTTCATTTCATTTAAATATTTTTTAAATTAAATAAACATATTTATGAAAGGTTTTTAAAATATTAAATGATATTTTATTTAATTTTTTTGTATTTTATAAAATAAAAACAATTAAAAAAATTATTATTAAAATTATTTAAAATTATTATTAATAAGAATATTTAAAATATTTATTAATTCAAATTATTTATAATAAAATTTATTTAAAATAATGATTGATTAAAATTGTTGAAAATAATTATTATATAAAATTATTTGAAATAATTAATAATTAAAATTAATTAGTAAGAAACATTATTAATACAAATTATTATTAATAAGAATTATTAAAAGTATTCACTTATAATTAAAACTATTAATTTATTATTAAAGATATTAATTCATTTTTAAAATTATTTTTTTAAATTATCAATTTATTATTGAAGGGATTATTAATTTATTATTGAAATGATTATAAATTTATTATTAAAGTTATTATTTATTTAATATTAAAATTATTAATTTATTATTAAAATTATTAATTTATTATTAAAATTATTAATTTATTATTAAAATTATTAATTTATTATTAAAATTATTAATTTATTATTAAAATTATTATTAATTTATTATTAAATTTATTATTAAATTTTCTATTTATTATTAAATTTATTATTTATTATTGAAATAATTATTAATTTTTAAAATTATTTACATTTATTTAAAAACCCTTATTAAATAATTTATAAAATTATAAAATAATTAAATTAATAATATATAAAAAAGACTCATTTTTTATTATATTAATTATAAAATAATCAATTTAATAATAATATACTTTATAAATTATTTTACATTATATATAATATTTTATTTATAGTATATTTAATATCACATTATAAAACTATTTGTAACTAATTTTTATGTATAATATCATTTAATATTTGTCATATATTTTATTATAAATATTTATATAGTTACAATCTTTTCTTTACTTTATAAAATACAAAATAATTACATAAAATATCATTTAATATTTAATAAACCTTTCATAAATAAATTTATTTAATTTTAAATATAATTAAATGAAAAGAAAAAAAAATTGCCCGATGGATCGAACCCAGACCTCGCGCATAGTATGCAGACGATATATCAACCAAGCTACGAAATCGTTGGAGGAAACTGAAATTTAATTGTAAAAAAGCTAAGCATGAATTTCGAAGGCTTTTTTCTCCGAATTGACTGGCCATTCGGCGGAATTGTATTGAGGGTTGAACACCCTCATAAGGAGGGATACCTTAGTCGTGCCCTTTCCAA
Source organism: Trichonephila clavipes (assembly GCA_019973935.1). Classification (NCBI taxonomy): domain Eukaryota; kingdom Metazoa; phylum Arthropoda; class Arachnida; order Araneae; family Nephilidae; genus Trichonephila; species Trichonephila clavipes. The sequence goes on along the minus strand of BMAU01001278.1, from coordinate 275,301 downwards.
GTTAGTAATTTTTGTTGAAGATTTTAACGACTGTAAAGCAATAAAAATGTCAAGATAATACTAAATTATAACAATCATTCTTATTATTCAGGCTGTCGATGGCATTATTCCCAGGCATGAGTTGAAACATCCTAAAGTAAGAATGATTTGCATAGTCTAGGATGTAGTATTTCCCATGTGTATTTGGTGCTTAGGGCAGTAAACTCTCTCTTTTATAGTGTAGCAGTTTTAAAAGCCAGCTGGGTAGATTGGTGGTCAAACATTGACATTTTTATGCATATTGAGTAGAAATAGGAGACGCTGACCTTGATTATTTTTGTAATGTTTTAATAACTCAACATAAAATGTATAAAAATTCGATATATTTCACGAAAATCAGTGTAATATCGTCAAAATGATTGTAAGTTGGTGTAGTTATTTACCTAACCTTTAAATTTAAGGCACCGATAGATTCGGAGATCAATTTTTCTAAAATCGATTTTCAGAAGAGTTCTATTGTTTTAAAGAACGTAATAGGTTTCAAGAATCATTATTATTTAATAAATAACATGTATCACCTCTTTATTTGTAAAAAAAATATTATTTTTATGAAATAGCAAAATTTTCATTGATAAAATAAGCATTAATAAAAATACTTTGAACATATTGTAATTTTAATTCCTTGAAATTCCGTCTGAAGTGTCCCAAGGCGCAGGAAAAAAAATATTTTAAGAAGTAACTATTATTTTGTAAGCATTCTCTCTCTCTCTCTCAAATTTGACGTTAATGATCTTTCGTTAAAACTGCTTTATGGTTGTTGTTTTTTTTTTGAGTATCCCTGATCTACAATTACCTAACTTATAATGAAAATGAAGATTATTTTTGGTTTCTGGAACTTTCACTTCAAAATAAGAAGCAGGAAATCATTCTGATGATTGTAGGCGAAAAAAATGTATTTTACTGCGTATTTAGAATATCCTTGTTTCTATGTTTTGTCTGTATGTACTCTTATGCACCATTATGGACTTTTAATCCTCTACATAAATGATGAATTTAGAAAAATGAATTTAACTACAGATTCAAGAAAATAAAGAAAGATTATAAGTGATCACATCTGCCTAGTGAAGAAAATCACTCTTTTTAGAGATTCTTTATCCACTTCCCTTTTTATTATCTTGTTAATTAGTTTATTTAATCTATCAACTGCTCTGTCAGCTTATTTGGAGGAAGAACTTAGTTCCGTTTTAACTCTTGAAATACACAGCAATGGTTTCACTGGTGTAGCAGTGATATTTTCTTTGACAATCCGTTGTTCCAAGATCCCAGATTACATACTGAATACAGAAATGACGACGCGAGCTTTGATAAATAAGTGCGTGCTGAATGCATTTGATTATGGTAAAACACACAGTGCCTCTACTCAAAAGAAATGCCAAGAAAAATGCAATTTATTCATCTGCTGGTGACATTGTTTATTTTAAGAAGAGCTTTCTTTTGTCAGCTTTTGGTACTCTATATATAGACTACTGATTATGAATTTTAAAAAATGATTCATAAACTCTTCGGTGTGTAATCAAAGAGTCGTACATTATTTTGTTATTCTGTATAATTTGAAACTTTTCTTTTTTTAAAAAAAGAAAAGCTTTCTCTCTCGAAATGAGTTATTTCTTTTAATTTTAAGTTATCATTGATTTTATTGCAGAGCTCACCAACGTCTGGGCTGCAGAACAGTACAGGTCCGTGGATAAAATACACCAGGACGCTCAAAGGAACATTAACTTATTTCTATTTTATTTACTGAGGTGTATTTCTCTCGGGTTCATGCGACTTTCCGTAGACCAGAGGTTGACCGAGGTTATGAGATGTCACTTAAAGACACACCAATACTGCGCATGTGTAGAATATTGTGATATTGTCACGGAGTTCGAAAGAAGTACACAGTTCAATTAAACAAACAATTAGATTTATTCTAACGCTTGGAGCTCGATACAACACTGGACTGAGAACATGCCCAACTGGCGATGAACTCTGCTTTTATACACTTCGGAATATTCGAGAAATAACCAGTATGCACTCTAAAGAATGATCTGGATTCATCTAGAACCTAGAGAAACAATACATTAAAAACGGAAACAAAATTCCAGTCTTTGGATAAATCTGCCGGGGGCGGGATTCGAACCCGAGACCTGAGGAAGTTCAGTCCAACGCTCTGCCAACTCGGCTATCGGGACTTGTAGCAAATTATGCGTGTGGCATTGCTCCCCTCGAAAAAGAAGACAGCGCCCCGCTGTCATTTTGTTCAAGGGTCTTTATTCTGGAACGAGTGATGGGTCCTTTGTATGATTCTTTGGGAGGAATATCCTCGGTTTCGATTTGCTCGGCGGGATCATGGTACGGTTTCATACGCAGTACATGGACAACTTCTCTTAGTTTTCTTTTTCGTGAAGCAGGATCAAAATCTTGTACTTCGTAAGTCACGGCTGATAAACGGCGTAGCACCTGATACGGTCCGAAATACCTTCTTAAGAGTTTTTCGGAGAGACCGACTTTTCTCACTGGAGTATAAACCCATACGAGATCTCCGGCAGCGTAGGATACCATTTGGTGTTTGGAATCGTAACGTCGACGATCTTTGTCTTGAGCTCTCAGAGTGTGCACTCGGGCTAGCTGTCGTGATTCTTCGGCTCTGGCTGCTATCTTGGTGATGTTATTGTCATCAAAATCGTTAGGACAGAATGGTAGCATTGTATCTAGTGTCGTTTCCGCTTCACGACCATGAAGTAAATAGAACGGCGTAAAACCTGTGGTCTCTTGTTTAGCGGTATTATAAGCGAAGGTTACAAATGGTAGAATTTCATCCCAATTTTTCTGCTCTACATCCACATACATTGACAACATGTCGGCCAAGGTCTTATTGAAGCGCTCCGTCAGTCCATTTGTTTGGGGATGATACGCCGTTGTGAAACGATGATCAATGTTACACAAGTCGACGAGAGAGGAAACAAGTCTGGATCGAAAGACGGCTCCACGATCTGTGATAATTACTCGAGGAGCTCCATGCCTGAGGACAATTTCTTCAAGTAAGAACTTCGCTATTTCGTCGACTTCGGCTGTCGGCAAGGCTTTTGTTATTGCATATCGTGTTGAGTAATCCGTGCAGACTATTATCCATTTGTTTCCATGAGCAGACTTTGGAAATCTCCCAAGGAGATCAATTCCAATGCGATGGAAAGGAGCTATAGCTGGAGGGATGGGAACTAAACGTCCAGGTGGTCGTTGAGGAACGGACTTTCTCCTTTGGCACTCCCGACAATGCATGACATACCGAACGACATTTCGGTACATTCCCGGCCAGTAAAATCTCTTGCGTATCCTGTCATAAGTTTTCGCGAAACCAAGGTGTCCTGCGGTGGGGGCGTCATGAAAGTGCCTTAGTATGTCTGCTCGTAGATGTTTAGGAATGACTGGCAACCACAATTTTCCATCTGGATCAAAATTCTTCCTGCAAAGGATACCGTCGATAAATCTGAATTCTTCGTTTTTGGATGAGTTGCTCAAAAGTTTTAATTTCGCAAGGTCTTGATCCTTTTTCTGTTCCATCGCAAGGTTCATACTCGTCGTGACTGCTAAAAATTTGTCTGATGTTTCCGTTTCCTCTTCCACTGGATTTCTCGAAAGAGCGTCGGCGTCACTATGCTTCTTACCGGTTTTATATTTTACGTCAAAATCATGCTCTTGAAGTCGGAGGGCCCATCTGGCAAGCCTTCCTGAAGGATCCTTTAAATTCATGAGCCAGCACAAGGAATGATGGTCAGTTACAACAGTAAAGTGTTTTCCGAATATGTACGGCCGAAATTTGTTGGTAGCCCATACGATGGCAAGACATTCCCTTTCTGTGGTGGAATAATTCTTTTCGGCTTTTGTCAGAGTTCTAGAAGCGTATGCTATAACTTTCTCGACATTATTCTGAATTTGTACTAGGACAGCTCCGATACCGTACCCGCTTGCATCAGTATGGATTTCTGTAGAAGCTCTTTCGTCGTACATCCCCAATACTGGATCCGAAGTAAGTGCTTTCTTAAGACTGTTAAATGCTTCCACCTCTTCAGGACCCCAATGAAACTCCACGCCACTTTTCAGCAACGACTGCAAAGGTTCGGCGAGATAACAGAAACCTTTAATAAATCTTCTAAAGTATGAACAAAGGCCAAGAAAACTTCGTATGTCATGTATATTCTTTGGAGTGGGAAAATTTCTTACGGCTTTTATTTTGTCGGGATCTGGACGAACGCCATTACTAGATACAAGATGGCCCAGAATCTTTACTTCTTGGGCAGCAAAAAGACACTTCTTTGAATTTAATTTAAGACCAGCTTCCTGAAGACATTTTAGAACAAGTCTTAATCGTATAAGATGGTCTTCAAAAGTTTCTGAGAACACTATTATGTCATCTAGGTAACAAAGACACATAGTCCATTTAAAATGGCGTAGCAAATTTTCCATCATTCTCTCGAAGGTCGCAGGTGCATTACAGAGACCAAACGGCATGACTTTAAACTCGTATAAGCCTTCGGGGGTAATAAATGCCGTCTTTTCACGATCCGCTTCGTCTATTTCTATTTGCCAATAACCAGATCGGAGATCCATGGAAGAAAAGAACATGGCACCTTTCAGACAGTCGAGCGTATCGTCAATACGAGGCAGAGGATAAACGTCTTTTTTTCGTGACGCTATTCAGCTTGCGATAATCGACGCAAAAACGCCAACTACCGTCTTTTTTTTTTCTTACGAGCACAATGGGTGATGACCAAGGACTTTCAGAGGGTTGGACGATACCTTCATCAAGCATTTTCTGAACCTCTTCATGAATGATGCGTCTTTCAGTCGGCGAGACTCTGTAGGCTCGTTGGTTGATTGGAGCATGATCACCAGTAAAAATCCTGTGTTTCACATTCGTCTTTGCGGCTGTCGACTTGTCGGTCTTCGTGAAAAGCCCAGAAAATTTCCGGAGTAGTTCGGATAGCTTGTTTCTCTGTTCGTCACTTAACTCGGGTGATATCATTAACGAACAATTCATCTGTGACTCCGAAGTTTCTTGCTGGTCATCCAAGCAACCCGATGTGTCAGAAATAACACATAGATGCCCTTCATTTAGTGGTTCAGCTTGGCCTATGCACATTCCTCTAGGGATGATTTGGTTTCGGAACTGCAGGTTGGTAACCCAGACATCACTTTTTCCGTTACGATATGTGGATACCATGGACGGTGTAGCAATATTTTTCTCGAAGAGCAAATGTTTGCTGCCGTCTAGAACTACATTTATGTCTCCTCGGGTTTGATATCCTGATACTGTTATTCTAGTTAAAGAATGCGGCTTAAGTGTATAGTCCCTGGTGGCATACAAATTCCAGGCGTCAGGCGCTGTGGAGTCTCGACAGATGTCTTCTAGAACAAGTTCATTTTGTCCACAGTCTATAACGGCTTGAGACGCCTCTAAAAAGTCCCATCCTAGGATGACGTCATGGCTACAATGTGATAAAACAATAAATTCAAAAGGCAGTTCTCGATTGTTTATACGGACACGTAAAACACATTTCCCTATCGGCCGAACAAAATTTCCATCCGCAACTTTCAGCATAACGCTCTTGGCATCAGCAAACAGAACTTTCTTTAAAAATCGGCGATACTTATCGGATATGACAGAAAACGATGCCCCAGAATCTACTAGAGCACGTATCGGCTTCTTATCTATTATTACGTCTAGTTGGTTACCAGTCATCTTGGCGGTCGACGGAGGATTTCCAGTACACGCGGCCTCACCTCCTTGGAAGGTCGCTCTCCTTAGTTTTCCTCGCTCCTACGGCCTGGCGACTGACTGGATCGGCGATATGGCGACGGGGACCTGTAACGACGTATTGGGGATCGGCCTCTCGTGGGACTTGGCGTAAAACGGCGAGAAGAGTTTGGTCGGCGTATTTCTTCTTCAGTGCCAACGTCGTCGAAGTTCCGTCGGCGGTTTCGAGAGTTGTCAAAGACAGCCTTTCTCTCTCGGCAGTAGCGCATTACATGTCCAGGACGTCCGCAGTGGAAACAAACAGGTCTGTTGTCAGCCGTTCTCCACACATCTGTTTTTCTTGGTTCAGGTGGGAATTTCTGAACAGGAGCTCTGTATTTCCTGGTTACAGCGGCGTATGTTGGTCGTGGTCTAGTTTCTGTAGGTTTTGTTGACACTGGGGCCAAAACCCTTTCAACTTCGTCTTGAACGATCTCTTCTAAGGATTGGGGATCGGAGTCCAAAGATTCTTGCGTCTGGTTAACTAGTCGATGGACTTCTTCTCGTACGATTGTGCGAATAAGAGAGACCAAATCAGTCTCATCCGTCAGGGATGCAACCGGTACGACGTTTGGAAGCCTTTCAAATCTCGGTCGACCAACTCTCTTCTGCTTCATATCTTCGATATAGTTGCACCATTTGATAAAACTTGCTGTGTCGTTGATTTCTCTCGTCAACAGGGCCTGATAAATATCCTCAGCAACACCTTTCATTAGGTGTGACACTTTTTCGTCTTCTTTCATCAGAGGATTTACCTCTTGGCAAAGTCCTAATACACTTTGTATGTAGGACTGTGTACTCTCGCCTGAACGCTGGGCTAAGCATTTTAGTTGTTCTTCTGCCCTTCTGGTATATTTTTGACGGTCACCGAAAAGTCCACTTAGTCCATTTTTAAACGCTTCCCAGGAATCTAAGGCGTCTTCGTTGTTGACATACCACTGTCTCGCAGTTCCGTCAAGAAAGAAATAAACGTTAGCCAGGCACATCATGTCATCCCACTTGTTAAAGTTGGCTACTCGATCGTACTCTTTAAGCCATTTGAGAGGGTCTTCCCCAGGCGCTCCTCGGAAGGTCGATGGGCTCCTCCATTGCTGTAACGAAGGTGTTACTACAGCGGGCTTGGCTTCTTGCTCGGTCGGCATTTTTGTCCTCTTCCTACTATTTTTTAACAGTCCGAATTCGGGGATAATCCTCTTAACCGGAGGCTCCTGCGAAGGTTGTCACTATTATCCACGTTTGACGTAATTGTACCCCGCGCTTCCACCAAACTTGTCACGGAGTTCGAAAGAAGTACACAGTTCAATTAAACAAACAATTAGATTTATTCTAACGCTTGGAGCTCGATACAACACTGGACTGAGAACATGCCCAACTGGCGATGAACTCTGCTTTTATACACTTCGGAATATTCGAGAAATAACCAGTATGCACTCTAAAGAATGATCTGGATTCATCTAGAACCTAGAGAAACAATACATTAAAAACGGAAACAAAATTCCAGTCTTTGGATAAATCTGCCGGGGCCGGGATTCGAACCCGAGACCTGAGGAAGTTCAGTCCAACGCTCTGCCAACTCGGCTATCGGGACTTGTAGCAAATTATGCGTGTGGCAATATATAAAATATAAACAATATCAAAGCCACCTCCCCAGTTGGCTGCAGTAAAAGTTATCAAACGTTGAGACCGGTTCGCGGGGATAAAAAAGTTGGGAAGCACTGTTTTGTTGAATAATATAATGACAAAGCATATCTTAAGATTGCATGCATTACTTGCTCATATATTAAGTTATAAAATATATTTAAATCAATAATGTAAAATGGCCTTTTTAGTTGCGGTTATTAACATATAAAATTGTTGCTACTAAAGATGGACTCACAAACTGCTCAACATTTAATAGGAAAACAAATATTAATTTTTGAGTAGTTCTTTCAGGTCTAAATTTATTTATCAAATACAAAGCCCTTTTCTGTATTATAATTTGGGTCAGCTTCATAAAGTTCGATATTAATTTATTTTTTAAATATTATTAAATAGTGATAAAAGTGACTGACAATAACTTTTTTAATGTGATATTACATCTATTTCTCAAATTTAACGTGTTCAAAGTGTGGCAAATCTATACGGAACTTTATCACTAACCTTCTGAGTCGTCCTTTTTAGGGAAATTTAATTCCCTACCTATTTCCAATCAACTCCAAAAAGCGGACAGGATTCCTTGTTATGCAGATTAGATAAAGTATTTAAGTCAAACGGAATAGTAAAGTTAGAGCAGTAGGAGATAGAGATTGAAGCAGAAAGTTATAGTGAAGTTAAATTGAAGATTTCTTGTTGGAGATAATTTAACCTCAAGAAGAGTTGAGATTCCGTTGGTAATTATTGATTTATAATTAAAGTCTCATTAAAGTTTTAAGAGTGAGATTAAAGTTAAATGTTCAATAGGAACATTATTAAATATAATTCTGGGATCTCTTATCGTGGTAATCTCTGCGTGATCGTTATTTAATTGTTAATTAATTGGATCATTAATTCATTAAGTTAAATTAAAGGATATTACCTTTAAAACCTCATAATACTAGTTAGATATATTTGTTAATAAGTCTTTGATTCTATTTGGATAAGATAACCAAATAAAGAAAGTTGTTTATAAAAATGGCTTCTGGTTCTTACATGACTACTATTTATTCTCGTTCTCAAAGTGAGGTCCAAGGAGACTTTCACAAAAGTTTTTAAAAATGTTTGCGTTGACAGGAGTTGAGAGATTTCAGCGCTGAAATAAATGTGTTCTGTTCCATAACATGTAAAAACAGAAGTTTTGAAGTCTGATTCCTCGAAATGTAATGTTTTGTACTTAAAAATTTTCAAAAAAAAATTTAATTCAGTATGTGTAATTGAAGAGAAGCTGCAGGGAAACATTTCTGAAAAAAATACAATTAAATGTGTATTTTTTATTTTTTCTATGTCAGAGTGTATTTTGCTTGTTTGCTTTCAGAAAATTAATATTTTTTTAAGAATAATCTTTGGTTTTCGATTTTTCAATATGATCGTGCTCCCCTTCCTTCAGTTATCATGCCCTCCTCTCCTGTATGGGGTGCGCTCCAAATTTTGAGGAAAGCTGCATTGATAGGATTGAAGTGTTTTTACACAAACTCATCCCTATTACTCACTATTTTGGCGCGAATTTGAAGTTGCACATTTCACACATGTTCTCATTTTTTGTAAAATCAAATGGTGTCAGTGACATAACATTCGTGGGTGGTTATCTTAGTTTTTTACTTATTTTAGTTTTTTTTGTCGTTCAGTATTATATTACTGCGTTTTCTGACATGCTTTATATTATTAGGTAAGTATAATTTTGTGAAATAATAAAGAATATTTGTGAACAAATGAATACAAATGCATGTAGGATAAAATTGTACATTCATTTAGATTAAATTGACAAATCAGTTTAAACGACTACACATTGTTATGTATTTTTCTTAAGTTTTTTATAGATTTTATGTCTAAACAAGATAAAATAACTTCTAATATTTACTCTTAGCGACCTTATTACCCTTTAAAAATGGGAAATATTCAAATTGAAAATAAAAGCAAGTTACCTTGAAGTGGAACACATTACTTGCTTTAACATACGATGGTTCATCTATGAAATTTATTTCGTATTTGGCAATTCCCAACAATGGGGAATATAATACAAATTCATTTCATTTAGCTTTATACATTGTCTATTAGCCGTTCTCAATAAGTATTGCGTAAGTGAAAAAAGTTTCAAAAGATCACAAGAGTAAACTTTTCTGACATTTAACCTTACCACAAGCTGATAAATACAAAACATCGCTTTTCTCGAGGCAACGAAGAAGATGGATTTCTTTCTCGCTTATCAAATCCTTAATTACTGATTTATAACTCAGCAATCTAGCAGCAATTTAATTTCCAGAATGTATTTTCGAATCTTCGAACAGCACAATGTTAGTGAAAATATAATAGCAGCAACCACAAAAGGGCTGATATAAATTTCTGGCAAAAGGAATGATGGAACATCCACTTGCAAATAGAATACCAAAGCTGTATACAAATTGATGAAACTGATCAAAAAAATAATAAACAATGGCACTGATAAAATTTCAATTAAAACACGTAACTTTTCTTCGATTCTGTTGTAAGTATTACTAATCTCCAGACATCTCGATGACACTGTTGACAAATCCACACTTTTCAGTGCATTGTTTAACTGAAGGAGTAAAAGTCCGTATTGATGAAGTAGAAGGCAGATAGAAAATGCTATAAGCAAAAGGTTTTCGATAAAGATCTTGTAGTATATATACGTACCAATGAAACTTAAGGGTATTGTGTACATATCGTATGAAATTAGATAACTAAATGTCAAAAAATGAAGATGCATTTTAACCCCAAAAACTATGTGTACAAAGACACCCGACGCGATAAATGGGGCTAGACAAATCGCTTGAAAAATGAGATTTGCTACCAGTATGTGAAATGCTTTGATAGGTGGATTGGCGTGATTGTGCAGAAAAATTAATAATTTATTTATACTTTTCCTACGACGCAGTATCAAATGTAATAATATTATGTCAGCTACGATAATGAAGATATAAGAAAATACTTGTTTTAAAGGAGATGAATGAAAGGTTGATATGACAGAAACAAAGAAAAAATATGCTTACAAAACGTTAAAAGATATTGTTAAATAGTAACTAAAATATTTTACTAAATTTCTATAGTAGCTTTTATTTCTTTTGAAGTAGAGTTGAAGAAAAATCGAAACAGGAATGGTATAAGAGAACTTTCGAATGAAACTTCTATAAGCATCGTTTTCTTTCTTTCTTTCTTTTTATTTGATTATTTCTGTCAGACAATTTGAATTTAGTATTATTCGGTAGTGTCTTTTCACATCAAAGTCGTAAAATATGTACAGTATTCGTTTTTAAATTGTTTTATACTTATTCATTCGATCATTTTATGGTTATTCTCATTGGTGTAGAATTAGAATTTCTTGATATATTTTGAAAATAATCAATTTAAAATCTTCATCTTCCATGTTTTTTTCTTTTTGGAATTGAAAAGAAGCTTCATCTATTTTCAACTAAAAATAAACCTAAAAGGAAAATTATATTTAAAAACATTTGTTCAAATTGTTTCCACAAGTTTTACTTTATTATCTATAATTATTCTAGTAGAATATAATATTAATTTGTTTTAACACAACATTTGATAAACCAATTTATGTTCAATATCCCTGAATTATTAGCATAAACTGTTTGTTTGCTACCAAACAGTTGTGCAATTTTGAATACCATTTTCTTTATGCACAGAATTCAGATAATTTTAAATATTTTTATTCTACAAGGAAGAGATTAAATGTTCCCTTATAGAAGAACTTAAAGCAAAATTCTAAAACGTTTAATTTCCTTAGGATATTATAATTTTGTACAAATGAGAAAAACATGTTTATATTGCGTGTATGTGAAATGTTTTTTAAAAAAATATCTTCAATTTTTTTTAGTTGTTAAAATTTTATACTTTTTTTCATGTATATCTAAATTAGTTCTAGCTCTTTAATATTAAAAATAAGAAAATGTTAAATTTTTCTGCTTACATTTAAGCATAAAATAAAAACTATGACACTTGGTCTATTTCTTTAAATTGAATGAATAACATAAAAAAGAAAGAATTTACACCGTATACCTTGGTGTAAAAAACCGAGAACTTTTCGTGTAATTTTAAAGTTAAAGTAAGGGATCGGCTGACACACACACACACAGACAGGAAAAAAAGGTAGTTTAGAAAAAACTTTTTTATAGTTATTTTTCTGTTAGCCATGCGAAAACAAATTTAATCTTGACTTTTTGGGTTTTGTTTAATGTAATTTTCACTCTAAAAGGAAAGAAAAATCGCATAAGCCTTCCTAAGTTAGTGACAGAATCCGAGTTTCGGACTAATTCTTAAAATTTACATTCACTCTTTAAGATGTCTAAATGCATTTATCCATGATACGCCGAGTTTTTCACTTGCCACATACAAATTCCTTTTCCAAGTCCTTTTCCTCAAAAGCAAATATATATATAGCAGAAAACATGAATAGCATAAATATCGTAAATGACACCAAATGAATGGGGGGAATGTAGCAGAAAGTATGAATAGCATAGATATTTTAAATAGCACCAAATGATTAAAATGCAGTAAAAAGAAAGAACATCATCAATGTTGTAAATGACAGTAAATGAATGGGAAAAAATGTAGCTAAAAGTAAGAATGGCATAAATATTGTAAATGATAACAAAGTGAATGGAAAAAATGTAGCAAAAAGTGTGAATAGCATAGATATTGTAAATGACATTAAATGTATAGAAAAATATATGTAAGCTTCAGATAAGATTACCAGAAAGACTACATTGGGGTCTACTGTCATTGGTGCTTTATTTTCCAGTATTTTCTTTAAATCCAAAATATTGTACCTACTTATACATTTCGCCAAATTTCTACTCACAGTAGCAACATATTTAAAAATTAAAGGACTTCTCCCCCCCCCCCTCATTTTACCTTATATGCAAATTTCAAATTTTGGATAAATTTTCAAAGAAAAAAAGCACTTTCGGCTTATACACGGATTAGCTAAAATTAGAAAATACTCTGTAAATTAGTTTAAAAATTTTCCTAAATTTCTTCCCTAGAAAAGACGCAAAATGCATTTTGAATCAATTTATTCATGCATTTAAATTTTCCCACAACATCTAATAAAAATCAAATCTTTTAAAATTTAGTAGTTATTCTTTAAAATGTATTCTTTTCAGTAAAGAAATGTTTCAACTTAAGTAAATTATAATATTTACTTAAATCTAGAAATGCTGAAAAACAGTTGATGTAACGTTATTTAAATCAATGAAGATACCAAAAATCGTAGCAGCTATCTTAGCTGGGTTCGATTTCTAGCAATAGGTGCTCTTGTCCACGTTGATGGTAACTATGCAGTGACCATATGACAAGAACTCACACAAATTTAAATCCCTTTTGCACGCGTTGCCTGTTGTTCCATTTTTTCCATTATAGTTATTTTCTAGGAATAATGATTCTTTAGTATTTTTTAAAATTTATATACCTTAATTAACTTTTCAACTCAATGGCTGAATACATTTCTAAAATAATGCCACTGAATTGTAATAATTCCCTATTATATTTATTAAAAAACGATAAATATTAGCATTTTTTGATTATATATACAATTCCTTCAAACTTGTCATCATTAAGTTCTTTGTTCAATTCATCTTTTGACGATTGGAATATGAGTATTGTATATTTCACCTATCTAATGCACATTGTTAAAATATGCAACTCTACTTTTTTCCGGTAAAACGTAAATATTCCAAACAATTGATTTGATTATCATCAAATAAATGTAATATAGGAATAAAGAATAATAAAATGAATTTTTTAAAAAGTATAACTGAATATTTTTTTCAAACCTCAATATATAGATAACAAAAACGATTCTATAAATGAACAAAAATGTATATACATTGAGTAGATGAACATTTTTGTTATTCAATGAATATTTTATTAAAACGGAATTGTCTAAATTTTGTAAAATTTAAAAGACTTAGCTTTGTTAGAAGAAAAATGCAAATAAAATTGAAGTTGCTTGCGAGATAAATATCAAATGAAAGGAATTAGTAAACACTGTAAAGAAGACCAATAGTAAAAACTTATTTTATTGCAGCATAAATAACAATGAACAATCAATATAATTGTTTTTATTATTTATACTCTTAGAATTCGAAAAGGAGTACCACTTCGTACCACATTTTGTGCAGGTTTGGCACAAACAGTGCCCATTTTTAATGCCTGAAAAGAGTAATAATTATTTATATTCTAAGATCGCCTTGTAGTTGAATTAATCCCCTCTAATTAACCGGATTTACTGTTTTTATTATTTCTTTTAAAACACATCAATATATTTACAATTTCATTTACAATTAAAAATCGCATCGGGAACTACAGGCAGCTTCCACCCTTTTACATTCGAGACCTCCTTCTTCTTCGACTCTCCTTCCCGCTCAAAAGCCAAAACAGTTCACAGCAGCGCCCTCTTTCTAGTCTATCGTGTGCTATGTGTCAAGCCTCCTAGTGTACTATGTGCCATGCCGTTACAATATATTCTAATGTACTTATATACTTCTGAATTTACATGAATAAGAATTCTTCTAAATTATTCTAAAGTAAAAGACATGAAACTACTACAAACTTGCTTGGACATTGATGTGATGTCCCTCAGGTGAAATTAAACTTTATTTTGAATCCGAAAAACATTAAAAAGTGTTTAAAGGTAAAATAAATGTACACAAGTAAGTTTTTAAATAACAAATGCTTGGTTTATATATTATACTTTCTAAATTTCCCATTATTTATATCGACTTTTTCTTGGAAGAAATGTGGAAACTTAATTATAGGAATACGTATAGCATTCACTGATCAAAATAAAGATAATATACAAAAAAAAAAAAAAAGAAAGAAAATTATTATTCTGAATGCATACTAGACATTTCTGATGTTTATATCAGGAAGCCGCCTATTTTTCAGTCAAGAGAGAAGTATTCGTTCATTTTTAAATGCGAATATAAAATGTAATCATAAAATTGAACATCATTTATTTCTTTAACCTTCTCTATTTATAGTAAAATAACAAGGAAAAATACAATGAAAATTTTCACCCTTTCTAATTGAAGCTAAAAACATAAACACTAAAACATAAAAGAGAAATAACCCATTAGGTGTCAATAAAATGTTTTTAAGTACTACATTGAAAAATTTATCGAATGAATTATACAACATTTCTTAACATTCCAGTTCCTACAAAAAAATCACTAGTTGTTGTTGCTAATGCAACCTAAACAGCATTGCTAGATCGAGGTCCATGAAATTCATCATGGCAAAGGCAACATTCAAGTGGCAGTACTATTTAGCTCTTTTCTGTCCAATTTTGAGAGAGAACACCCTTGCGGTGATCAAGGGCCTCCCACCTCTCTTCTCGTTCCACCAACCTCAAGAGGACTTGCGGCTTGACGTCTATTTAGAGTACTCCCATGCCACGAAGGCACTATACATTTATTAACATCCATGCCTTCTGCGGGGTTCTAAACCAGATCCCATGGCACAGCAGTGCAGTCAGCATTTGTAAACACTTTACCGGATGGGTGGCTATTATACCGGATTGCACAGATCAAGAAAATCTTATACAATCACTCGGAAGTACTAGTTCATCCTACTAAATTTCAAGAATTTTAACTTTTTTGCTTACAACACTGATCATAAAAGTACATTTATTAAATCACAATAAAATCACTTTAAATCATTAGTGCCTAAAACTTGTATTTATGGCTACATTTACATATTAAAAACTATATCTAAACTTCAAAAATTTATATAGTTCCAATGAATATTCATTTAGTAAAGTTTCTATTAAATAGATTCTGAAAGGTAAAACAAAAGGAAATTTAATTGAAGATTTCCTTATTTCTTATGCAGATATCCCCTTTTGCACTTATTCTAGCGATTCACTGCTAAAAGAATCCTTTTATTCTAGCATGTAATTGTACAAATTTGTTTCCCTTGTTTATCAAAACATTTCGAATAAATACACAGTTCTTTTCAAGCAGTGTTAAATAGTGCTATTCTTTAAATCAGTGGTCATCAACCTGTGGTCCGTGAAATATTTTGATGGTCTCTCAGCAAAAAAAAACTAAATTTATTTATATTTTTATGAAGATTTAATTCCACAAGAAGTGCAAGTTGTTGTCGTGCGTTTCATCCTGGGATACATACGAAAAACAAGAGATAGATGAACAGAAACATACAATACAATTACAGAAGAATATATAGACTTTATTACAAACGATGATCCCAGCAAAGAACAGAAGGGGTGAGCTAATTTCCATTAGAGATGGAAATCCATTTCAGGGAAAAGGCCGACTTATTTTAAAGGCAGGGTCGCAAATTCCGCAGTTACGAACTACAGTGCAAAGAAGCAGGAAAATAGAACAGAAATAGCAACACATTAATGAGACAGTAAACACTTTATTAAAACGTTGTACTAAAACAGGGTTCAAAATTAAGGATAGAAGCCGTCTGGAAGGCCTGACAGGGTTATTGCACGGAATTCCTTACGCTCTGGAAGATTTCTCGCATGTTGCATATCTTCTCGACAGCTACAGATATTTGAACCTTTCTTTCTATCGAAGTAACAGACGTCCGTCACTTAAAAGGTTCATGCACTTTCGAACACCTGTTGTAGTACAACCTCTCAATAAAATGCTTTCTGTCTCATTGATGTATCGATGTTTCTCTTCTTTTTTCTCTGCTTCTTTACACCACAGTTTGCATCTACGACATTTGCGACACTGCATCTTCTCTGTACCCCCTACATACACTACCAGTTTGTCGATCTGGTAATAAATCAATCTGTATACATGTTAAATATTTTCCAAATAAAACCAATTTAACTTTTGGGTAAATGATGATATAGATAAAATAAGTTACAAATAAATTCAAAAGTGTAACAGACACATAATTTATAACACTTTAAATACTTCTTTTCATTTTTGTATTACCCATAGTCAAAAGTAGCGCGTGCGCAACGAAATGTTTGAATGATTTTTGAATATAGCATTTAATATGTTTTAAAGTAAATAAATTTAAAATCGTTGTTTGTTATTTTAGTTACATTAACATCTGTTTGACCTACCTTTAAATGTTTTTTGATCATACTGATAAAATTTCTACAGTTTCCAGATATATCACAATATAATCACGAAGAATGGAAAATTTAAGTTTTTAGTAAAGGATTCCGCTAATCCAAATTAAAAAAAAACGAGTTAATAATTAATTATTGTACAGTGTTTTTTTACAGGTATAGAAGTTTAAGTTGCCATTACTTTCCAAGATGGCGATCAATTTAACAGCTGTCAAGTGATTTATTTTCAGTTTGGTTTGGCAATTCATCATGAATAGACTCACGCCTGAACAACGCTTTCAAATTGTGCAATTTTATTTCGAAAATAATGGTCGATTTTCATAAGCGAATTTTGTTTAGCGATGAAGCGACCTTCGGGTTGAATGGCTACGTCAACAAACAAAACTGCCGCATTTGGAGTGAAGCTAATCCACAAGTGTATGTCGAAACACCGTTACATCCAGAAAAACTGACTGTTGGTGCGCTTTATGGGCTGGTGGAATCCTTCTTCAAAAACGATGAAGGCCACAACGTTACAGTCAATGGTGATCGGTATAGAGCAATGATTACTAACTTTTTCATTCCTGAATTGAACAATCATGATGTCTAGGAGCTGTGGTTCCAACAAGACGGCGCAACATGTCACACAGCTCATGCCACAATCGATTGATTGAAAGACACGTTTGGTGACCGCCTAATTTCACGTTTTGGACCTGTGAATTGGCCTGCAAGATCTTGTGATTTAACACCGCTAGACTATTTTCTGTGGGGCTATGTAAAGTCATTGATCTATGCGGATAAGCCACAAACGCTTGACCATTTTGAAGACAACATTCGCCGTGTTATTGCCGATATACGGCCACAAATGTTCGAAAAAGTCATCGAAAATTGGACGTCCAGATTGGACTATATCCGAGCCAGCCGTGGCAATCCTATGCCAGAAATCCTATTTAAAATGTAATGCCACAAGATTATCTTTCGAATAAAAAAATTCATGTCAATCGAATAATACATCGTGTTTTTTTTTTTTTTTTTTTTGTTTTTTTGTTTTTTTTTTTGCAATTTAAAGTTCTATACCTCTAAAAAAAACGCCTTTTATGAAATATTCATTTAATACAAAATGGACATCTGTTTTACAAAAGAATATATATTATCATTTAAAAATTTCTCTGATTGTTAAAAACAAACTAGAGAATGTAAAATATTTTCATTCAGTGATTGTTCAAAATTTCAAAAAAAAGTATTGAATAAATGTGAATATATATATTGCATTACATTACATTTCATTTGAATGGCATAACATAAGAAAACTAAAGACAATCTATTAATTCTTCAGTACTTTACAAATTGAAAGAATTTTGTTCAAATTATTCCATTCATATTCTTTATCTTTATTAATTCTAAATAAATTCGAATATAATTCAAAATATTCCATTCATTCATCGATTTTAATTATATAGTAGCGGAAGTTAATACTTTAATTCGAAAAAAAATATTTCACACATGATGTCAAAGGGGAGAAATATTGTCAAAGTGAATATTGATTACTTAAATATGATAAATTACTTCAGAAAAATTGGAATCCTAATGGCTTTTTTTTTTTTTGTCCTTTTAAATGCATGTATTGATTTTTGAGTCCTCTAAATATCATTTAACAATAAATTGATGTAAAAAATCAATAAATGTGTATGAGAGAAATAATGTAACACCCTGAGAAATAAGAAGCCGAAACATTAAGTATTTTTTGGATATAATAAAGTACTTATTCATGCTAGTGTCTAATAAACGCCTCATTTAATTTCCATTGTTATACGAATATTTTGACGGCCTATGCATCACAAAGGAAGATTTTTATGGATGTAAAAATAGACAAAGAAAATAATGAGATAATTATCTAATTGAAAAGTATGTTAGAGGAAATGGGTTCCTTAGAAATCATTGAAAATCAATAAGTAAATAAAGAACTTTAGTAAAGGTATACATACCTTTGTATATCTTTTATTGATATAAATACCCGTATATATTTATTCCGAAAATTAGTATAGCGCCTTTCTTGAATGACAATTATATATTGCTCATTCTTTCTTGATCCCAATAACGCATTGTAATAGTTGTGAAGTTGAAGTTTAGAAATGATAAGTGCATTCTTCAGGCAGGTTATTTGAGAACCTTAAAAAAACAAATTACCGAGATAATCAGAATTCATTCTAAAACGAATTCCAGTTGTGTTAATACATTGGTTTCAATATTTTCCAATAATTATTTTAAGGAAAATATTGTAAGTAACTGTTGCTTTTAGGAGAAATTTTCAAATGGAACAATCAGCATATTGAAAGCTACAGTAAATATATTTATCGCATATCATCATATATTGACTTATCATTCGCAACAGTGATCATAAATTGCAATATTTTGTTCAAAAAGATCGGAAATATGGCTTGGAATATGAGCATGGTATACAGTACACCGTTCTGCATGAAATACCGACATGGCATCACATGCAATGGTGACAGGATCACTGATTATATTGATTATCTGATAATTTTTTCAACAATAACCACAACAAAAGGAAATGAATTCCGTCAGTTGAAGTAAAATTGCCATGTGTAACGGATATATATTTCTCCTATATTTTTTTTTAAAAATTCGATTGATCCTTGCGTATAGTTCATGTACTAAATTGGATGGATGACGCTTTTAATTGGAAGTATGATTATGACCTCCATCTTTGGTATTTGTATTTTGTGACGTAAAAATCACTCTATGCGGTTACAAAGCATTTTTTGTGCTTTCACTTCTATGACATAAATAAAGATAAAAAATGTTTAAAATATTGGCTTGAACTTAGCTTCGCAATCATTCAACTCAGCAGTAAATCTAGTAAGCGAAATAAGTAGTCATTTAAACCACCAATTTTTGCAAAAATATATCAGCCCGAAAACAGTACCAAAAGCAGAAAAGTGGATGATGCTTCATGCCGAAAAGAGTAATAGCATAATATAGAATAATCAATCTATTCGTGTCTGAACATTTGTTCCGATATTCAAAAATTGGCATGGTAATTAGTGCAATCAAGCATTCTGTAAGCGTCTTCTATGCATTATTCATGACTAATCACGTAGCAATTGATGTCACAAATTGGAACTGCAAATGACATTCAAATATTTAAAAAGTTATCTGAGGAAATTTTTCCAAAAATATTTCTTTCAAATTGTTAACTTAATTTGAGTGTAACGATATTTTATTTTCAGCTTAAAATTGTTTTTCTATTTTATTGTTGCTCTGGAGACTTGTTCTCCAAATGAAAACAAATTCTAAGATCTGTGGGAATATTTCTCTTATTTTACAGTTCAGATCAGTATTACAGTACGTCTTGAACAAAACAGAAGGAGATTAAGTCAATTTGTTTGAATTAAATAAATTTTAAATTTATTAAATAAAAAGTGATTGAGGCATTGAATATATCAAAAATAACGTTTGGAACTAGAATGAATCTAGTAATCTAGATCTCTAGCTGTAATCTAGAATGAAGATAAAATCAATAGAATTCAATTTGATAAATGTGCCGATGTGGATTATAACTAATATTTGCTTCTCAAAAAGTAGAAAATTCGTCAGATATTTCTTGAAATGCTTCTCCTGTTTTCTGATAACAGTGTTTTTTCTTTCGGTTATTTTTATATTTATTATTGGTATACTTTTCTTGCCTCAGTTTAATGTCACAAAGTTACGGCTTGCTTTCCTTTTGTTAAATATTTTGTGTTTTATTTTGTGGTTTTCGATGTTTTATCAAAGAAGAAATTTACAAGTTATTTTGTGTAATTTGGAATTCCCTAAAAATATTCAAGCAAATAAAATGCGAGAAAAAACATACTTGTTACGAAGCTGGCTCTTTTCATTGTGTGCATTATACCAGTATTGTTGTCGGCAATCAATACTTTTGTGGAAAGCGGTAGAAACATCGAAAAACATTTAAGGTTTTGGAATATCGCCCTCAAAATAATCCTTGCGGAGTCACCGTAACTCTAATGCTAGAATACATGCTTTTTACTGTGTATATGGAATATCCATTGCTATTCGCAACCTCTATGTGTGCCGTGGTGCATATTTATGAACTTTATCTCTTTCAGCTTAACAACGATTTAAAAGAAAAGAATGCCATTACTCTCTCGGCAAAATTATCAAATATTCTCAATGAAAATTCACCTTTTATCTGATACTTTATCAACATCGTTGTTTGTTATCCTATTAATTTCTTCTGTAATCTGTTTACCATCTTGTCATATTGCTTGACAAACGTAATCCCTCGTTTTTTATTATATGAATTATGCGTCAATGGTTTCACCAGAGAGTATGATTATCATCTCTTCCGTTACCATGTATTGCTCTGCAATTCCTGAAAACATGCTGAAAATAAAAAAGACAGCTGTGAGGTTGATAGACGATTGCGTGCTGAGTGATCTTGAAAACACGAAATGCGTGAGCTTTCTTGAAAGAATAGCAAATAAAGATGTCATTTACATATCGGCGGGTGGCGTCTTATATTTCAAGAAGAGTTTTCTTTTGTCGGCTTTGGGGACTTCATTCACGTATGGATTGCTTATTTTAAATCAACAAAGAATTTAGTTAATCTGTATGATATGTGTTTTAGTAAAACTTGAAGTAAATATGAGGATAATGCTTTAAGAGGGTCACTGTAAGCGGTCTTTTCCCCTTATGTCTAAAATTAAATTTAACGGACATTTTATAAAAACCGATTGGTTGTTTGGTTTTTAGTGCACACTTATTGTGTACTATTTTTATTATTTTAATAAGAACATATTGTTTGAAAATTTATTCATTGATATATTTTATTTTATAAGTTTTATGATATGTGAACATAATTTTAATTAATGTATATTTTAAACCATGCATTTTTTTCGATTCATATTTTCAAAAAAATATCACAAGTATTATATTATTAATGTACATGAAAAGTTTCAAAGCTGCAAGTTAAAAAAAAGCTTTTTAAATATTTGGTTTGGGTGTTGAATTTTATAGACTTTTAAGCAAATAGATTTAAGGTCAAAATGTGTATCAGACTTCTTAGAAATTCAAACAGTTTTTATTTAAAAAAGTATGAAAAACTTTTAATTTTGCTGGAGAAAGTATTTAAGTAAGAAAATGAAGAATTAATCATTTCGTGTAGTGACCCACTTAAAATTGAAACAATGCTTATAAATATTCTCAATTAAAAAATTAAAATCAGTAACTCTGTGTTAAAACTTTTTTGTGCTCTCTATAAACTAACAGAAATGATCATATAAATCATTTTTTATTCGGTTTTGTTACCACTTTTCAAAATTTTCATGTTCCGCACGCTTATTATATATATATATATATATATATATATATATGTGTGTGTGTGTGTGTGTGTGTGTGTGTGTGTGTGTGTGTGTGTGTGTGTGTGTGTGTGTGTGTGTGTGTGTGTGTGTGTGTGTGTGTGTGTGTGTGTGTGTGTGTGTGTGTGTGTGTGTGTGTGTGTGTGTGTGTGTGTGTGTGTGTGTGTGTGTGTGTGTGTGTGTGTGTGTATTTCCTTTGCTAAAGCTCTAAGAAGAACAGTAAACTTAGAAGCCAAATGTTGCTTCATATCTACAACATTTTGGAATGCCCGAATCTAATTGTATATGCCATGTCCAATACATTTTAATTATCTAATGATCTGGTACATTTGCTGCCCAAAGAAGGACATAAAAAGCATGGAGGCCGACCAGAAATATGCGAGTTATGTAGGGCTTTGCTTTATTGACCATAGTATTTTGGCATACGGTTAAAAGCAATCAGATCCAGGATTTCATTAATCTTTCCTTGATATATTAAGGTTGTATCCAAGAGGATTGGATGTGACCTGCTGTCGTAAGACACAACGCTCAATACCAGGGGCAATGTCTTTCAAAGTCTGTGAGCAAAAATAAAGCATTTAAAGCAAAGTTTGATTGAATCCATGAGTACCAATTCTTTCTCATAAAATTCCAATGGTGTTATGCGCAAAGACTGAAGTGGGGATCATCCCTGAACACTCTGCGATGTCACTTTACTGGCAGGCTACTATAACCACGGCTAAAACAACACTCAGCAACTTTTACTGTCGAAATACTGAATTTATATTTTCAGGGACAGCTTCGTCTATCTTAACAAAATTAAGGAATTTTAAAAATATGTTATTTTTTTCAATTCCAACTATTAGTTCACTCTCTCTCTCTCTCTATATATATATCTATTTATGTATACATATAAATATACATATCTTGTTCAAATTTGCAATCATTAATAAAATACTTTCTATTCATCCATTCAAGTTCAAATAAATTTTTTTAAACTTGTGGTGGATGACACTTGATGTTAATTTTTCTCAAATATTAATTCAATTATTACATTGAAAATGAATAAATAGTAACGGACAAAAATTATAATCCAACAGCATATAAAGAAAGGAAAATCCTGTGGCGCAATGGATAGTGCGTTGGACTGTTAATCCAAAGGTCGTGGGTTCAAATCTCACCTGGATGGCCTAGTTTATAAGAATGTAATTACTTTTTACTATGCTATTTCATTAGATTAAATAAATGTAATTGATGAATAAATAGTAACAACAACAAACGAAAAATAGTCCAACACCCTATATAGAATAAAAAGTCGAAAATTACAAGGGAAATCACTTTCTAATTTTCCACTTAATATTGTGATTCTGTCATATGTATATACATATTTATATTAATTGTAACTCTTGAAAAAATAACTAAAATAAAAAGATTTGCTTTTTTTTTTTTTGACCTAAAAAGGAATTCACTTCATTTTTCTTCATATTACTTGCTTTTGTTTTTATTGCATTTTATAATAAATTATATTTCTTCATAAAAAATTATAATAAATATGTGTTTTTATGTTACCCATTTCCTAAAACACTTTGTCGATCACTGACTTATACATATATATATATATATACAGTCCAGTCACATTAATGTGACCACCACGTACTTCGACTTTGACGTTAAATAACCAATCACAGAAGGATGCTGGCATCGCAGTGCTATTGAGCGTATATAAAGAGTGCAGGCGCCGAAGCAGGCGCCTAGTTCATGCACCTATGCTGACTGCTTCTGATCAGCAAAGAAGACTGGAATTTTCATACAGGTACCGCAACTGGGCATCCAATGAGAGGCGACAGGTAGAGTTTTCTGATTAATCACGCTTTATACTCCATCGGACGGATGGTTGGTGGCAAATACGGCATGAAACGTCTAAAAGCAAACGCCCTGCAACAATTACTGGCAAGGTTCAGGCTGGAGGCGGGAGCATTATGGTCTGGGGAATGTTTTCCTTAAATTTTCTGTGTTTATTCATCATTGTGGAAAGCACGATGGATCAATAGAAGTACGCATCTGTCCTCTCAGACCATGTCTACCCCTTTATGTGCATTGTTTTTCCTCAGGATGGTGGCATCTACCAGCAGGACATTGCGGAGTGTCATACAACTGACAGCGCACGTGCGTGGTTCAAAGAGCACCAGGATCAGTTTATCGTCCTTCCGTGTCCAGAAAACTCACCTGACTTAAGCCCAATCA
Organism: Trichonephila clavipes; assembly: GCA_019973935.1. Classification (NCBI taxonomy): domain Eukaryota; kingdom Metazoa; phylum Arthropoda; class Arachnida; order Araneae; family Nephilidae; genus Trichonephila; species Trichonephila clavipes. The sequence continues at coordinate 251,144 of BMAU01001278.1, read as the reverse complement.
ATAATCTATGGAACCCTCTCGATCGGGTTGTTCGCGTCATGGATCGTCACGCGCGTAATCTAGTGCAGCAATAGAGTCGGCATGGCTCAACATCCTAGTGAATACCTTGAGGATCCTAAATGACTATTTCCCCCTCTGCGAAAGATGGTTATTCTGGCTTTTTACAGTGGTCACATTAATATGACTGGACTGTATATATATATATATATGTATTAATTCCCTCTAGTATCCTTTTTGTTAACTCTTTGTGCTAATATTTAAACAAACCTTACTTCTTTGGTATAAAAATAACACTGTAATCTTAACCGTAAACGGCTTGTCCGAAAAAAATCCCTGTCCCACCCATTCTATCCAATCAGAACTGCTATTACGTAATACTCACGCGCTTGCACTGCTGGCATAAAAGCAAAAATCTTATGTAATCGCCCTCTTTTGTCTGTTTGCCTTCATCATGTAATGAGCCGGTTGTCGCGCGTTCTGTGTTTGTTTTTGTCTGTGTTTGGGCCATGATGTTTGCTTTTTGTTATGTGTAATGTCACCCTTATTTGACCTCTATGTGTTTCCAGATGTGAATAAACTAGATTATTGATTTGCATGAGTGCCTCTTCGATAATGCAGAACTCGACCACTCGCCATATAACACAGGAAAATCACACCACCGGCCACGTCCTATCCTTTGATTCGCTACAGTAATAACATCCACTCGCCACGTCTCTTTAAATATTTGAGTGTATATTTTCACATTGTGGTTTTTGAATGATTTATTTTAAAATGTCTTAGAAATATATTATTATTAATATCGCTGATGATAATTTGCAAATAAATTTAAAGTTTAAAATGCTATCTCATATAATCCATTTTGATTCAAAAATGATATTGATAAAAAATTATGGTTTAAATAATTTGAAGTTTATATTTTGGTCCCTACCACCATTGTACTGTTTTACTGTTTTATGGTATATTCTGTTTTTCAATATATGTGTAACTAATTATTTTTATTTTTGAATTATATTTAAATTTATCTATTGGGCAATCAAACTTGAAAATTCACCTATTATTGAGAATATGCTCTTATTATAAAATTAACATTTTAAAAACGTTTCCAGAGATCTTGAATTTATATTTTTAGGTTAATTTACTCAATACTATATTTGCATTCAAAAGAAAATGCATTGCTCATAATTAATACCAATGTTTTGATATTTTTTGAGAATTTTATGTTGACACTATTTGATATATTTAATGTGGTTTTAAGAATTTTTATTATGATAAGATTTATTCTATTACAATGATACAATTTATTTGATATTAAAAGGAACAACTTTTAATGTGTATAAAATGATAATGGTTTTGAAAGCACATAGGCTGAGGAAATATTAATAAATAAATAAAAGTATAAGCAAATGTTAACATATAGAAGAAATACTAAATAAGAAGGGTTTTGTAAGGATTGTGCATAGTGACTACCTCTCTCAAAGGACTACACCTTTGACTGTCAAAATACTATTGCCTCCTAACTTGTATCTTTTTAAGAATTAAAGCATAATATAAATAAATATTTTAAAAAAAGTCATAAATAGTTTTAAAAAAATGTATATTCTTTTTTTTTTTCGGTTGTCATGCGATTTCCAGTCTTGGGAATTTTTGTTTTTGAAGTTATTGTGCAGTATACACGATAAGATAGAAAACCTGTTTTAATGATTGTGCAAGGCGTGGGTCAATCTCTTAATTTGTTTTTTCTAGTCTGTTTTCACCCTCAGTGCTTTTGAAAGCAATTTTCGATCTATTTTTGGGAAAATTTATTTTCTATATTTGAACTTTTACTAGGAAGAGTCAACACACTTTTAAGTGTATATTGGTTTTGTATGAAGACTCAAAGCAGCTAAGGACACTGCTGACCATTCAAATGGCAACGCCCGGAAAGAATGAACTGACGAATGACAAAATCACAGGAAAAGTAGAAGAGGTTGGAATATGCAATTTATTATGAGGATATACAAATGATTAGAATTTCAGTGCATCAAGAGGGAGAAACGACATCTGAAGCACTGCATAAAAGAAAAGTTGTGTAGCGGATTTCTCAATTGAAAATTGCTTTATAAGGTCAAAGTTTGGTCAGAATATCTTGTTATACCTCGAATAAGAAGAAATGCTTATCAGCAAGTACAGAAATTCGATAGTGGCAGGATCGTGTCCTAACGAGAATATGGCACCGGAGCATCGTTCAGTGATATTGCCCATCGCACTGATTGAAATTCAACTTTTGTCATGCGAATATGGAATTAATGGGTTGCAGAGGGTCATACAGAATATCATGCAGGATCTCTACGTCCTACCTTGAGTAACACCCGAGGAGACAGACATATTTTGAGGTCAGCTATAAAAAGTGTACAACCGTATAACGTAGCATTAGTCAGGAAAATGGTATGTTTGCAGCACGCTCAGTATTCGCTCGTACGGTGCAACGACGTTTCCAGAAGCGTGAACTGCCAGTACGGCAGCCATTACTGCAACTTCCTTTAACAAAACAGCATAGAGAGGGATGTTGACTCTGGTGCACCGAACGATACAGGAGTAGCCCAATGTAGTCTTTTCGGACGATTTCGGTTCCTCGTGCAAAATTTTGATGGCCGTATACGTGTCTGGAAGCTCTGGAAGAGACCGCTCGTAGCCTGTATGCATTCTATATCAGCATAGGTATCCGGAACTTGTTATGACAGCTTGACAAACATTAGGTAAACGACTCATACATCTCTAGTTCGGATTGATGGTAGTTTGAACGCAGATTGGTATGCTTCTGACTCCTTACATCCAATGGTTGCACCCTATCTTCAATGCCTGCCTAACGACTTCTACCAACAAGATAGAGCAAGCCCATTGTTCCATGTCTTGTTCTGACCGCCCTCGATGCACTGGGATTCCATTTTGCACAAGCCTACGTGATCTCCAAATCTGTCGCCCATTTAAAGCATCTGACTTTGAGTTCCTTAGAAACTGGCGTGCAACCATTCTCCAGCTAATACGGCTGATGATGTGTGGCATAGACTGGAAGCAACATGGAATGAGTTGCCCGTTTCTGATATTCAACCACAGTTCGATTTCATGCCTAACCGGGTAAGGGCCCATTTGTCTGCCAGGAATGACAGTTTCCACTAATTTAACACCCCTGTAAACCCTCAAACTGCTTGCAAATTTATTAACTTTGTCTTCATGCCATACTGTTTGCAAACTATATACCGTAAAATCCGGCCTTTGAACACAAAAAATAAGATTGAAACTTAAGGGTGCGCGTTATACGCCGGGTATAAAAACGACAGCTTTAAAAATAACAAAAGAGATGAGCATAAAAGCAAATTTACTTCTACACGTATCGAAACACTGTTTATTAAAATATATTAAAAATGAAATAATTTACATCCATTTCAGAAGGTGAAAATATTGTACGCCTTTATTCCGCTCACTCCGTTTTTAATTTTTATTTCCCTAGATGGCTCTACAGTTCTAAGGCAACTCTTTAAATCCATCATATGATTTTTTTTTCATTGCCAGACATAAAAGGATAAAAGACTACTAATCTGAACTTAAAAATTTCGACTTGAATTATTTCTATGTCAAATTGAACAAAATACACTACTCCCAACGATGTTCTCGTTGAAAGAGTAATAACATATCTTAGCTCATCTGTCTTCATTCATCCATCAACACCAGTTACTATAAGTTGCAGTTTTAGATGTATTCTATTTTTTTTCAAAAGTTTGGTATAATACCTTGAATAAATGACTAAAACATAATAGCAATGTATACAAATATTTCAGATTTCTTCGTAAAAAAGGGGGGAGCTTTATACCGCGAATATACCTAAAAATTACAACAATCTGCGTGAAAGTGTAGGTGGGCGTTATACGCAGGATTTTACGGTATATATTTTTTGTATTTAAATTTTCTACATGGTGTAGCAGTTTTAATGGCTGGAACTATATATATATATATATATATATATATATATATATATATATATATCTGATATTATTTTCTCCTATTTATCTTGTCTTTTAACAGATGTTTGGATTCTGTTCAACATTTGGGGATGGGATTCAAAAACTGAGTGGAATATTTTTTCTAAAAACACTTTGAATTATCTTCTTCTGAACAAAAAAAATTATCCTTAATACTTTTAAATATAGTAATAAATATTTCTAATTACGCATTAAAAATATTTCATTGAAAATAATGTAAGTTGGAATAAAAAGGTTCTCAAAAATTTTCCTACGTACACATTTATAATTTTAAACAGTTGAAATGCATGAGAGCCTACGTAAATGTTAAATGTTTCTTTTTTTTAGTTCATAAAGCTCAATTATTATTAAATGGGCATACATCATTCAAAATTTATCAAAAACCCTCTCTTAAAATCATTTAAATTAAGCACAAACATTACATGAGATTAATGTAAATTTTTCTATAAAGAATCCTGAGAGAGAACACTCGGTCTAAGGTGGACCCCGAAGGGTGGCCGAGATTGTAAAAATGCCGGATTATCGAGAATGGGATTAAAAATAATAAATACAAGTGTTTCTTCAGAAATATTGTACTGCGCTTGTATGTATTGTTTGCTTAAAATACAACAGGAAATAAGCTTGCCAAACACTTTTAAACAAAGAGAAAATATTTACTTCATGAAGATATACTGCATATACAACATGAAAATGAAAATTATTGAATATGTAGCGTGCAGTAACATTTCTGATTAGGCTCACCTCAGAAAAATACTTCTTGGATGTATAAAGCTATCTATAATGAAAATTAAGTAGTCGATTTTGCAATCACTAACTGTTTTTTAATGAGTAATGTCTTTTTGTTCTCTGTACCGCAATCTGCGTTTTGCTACTTCCACACAAAGTTGACGAACGAACAATACGTCAATTATTTCTCTGTCTCGATGCACCTTGTCATTCAAAATACTAAAGGGTGTTTGCGAGAGCCTTTAGTCTCTCACTATGTGATATTTTAGGAGTTTGTCATTGTGTTTTCATATGTCAACGGCATAATTTTTTCCAACCTTTTTTCATTGAGCAATTGCATGTGAGATTTTTCAACCTACAAAAGTGTGGCTGAGTTATCCGGACTGCCGAGTTATCATAACTGTTCTGTATTAGAACTTTAATCTTCGATGTTTCACATGTTTTGTCTATTTTTTAAATTTATTTTAAATTCACGAGAAGTATTCCATATGTAAAAAGAGTTCCAAAGGCTGACAGTAGGAAACTCCTCTTGAAATGAACCATTCCAGAAGCTGACATGTAAATGACATCTTTTTTCTCCATTCTTTCAAATACATCAATTGTTCTTTTGTCAGTCAACTTGTCAAATTTGTATTTATCAATTATCGACCCAGTAGTTGATTTTATTTTTAACATCATTTCCGGAATTCGAGAATTACAAATAGTCAAAGAAACAATAACAAAAAACCCTATGGAGACGCTGCAAATCATTTCTAATGCATAATATAGAGAGAGATCCTGTTGTAAACTAATAGACAAAGCGCTGTACAAATGAAAGAAACTATTCACTAAGACAATAAATAATGGTGTGGATAAAACTTTACTTAGAAGACTTATTTTTTCCTCGATTCTGTTATATTCACTTGCAATTTTAGTGCATTTTGCAGACAATAGAATGGAATCAATGTTTTTCAAATTTTTGTAAAATTTACAAAGAATGAATCCACATCTTTGAATTAAAAGCAACATGGATATTGCAAAAAAGCAAGGATATGTCACATGTATTGAGAAATATATATAACTACCTATAAAGGTTATGATTTTTTTATGTTTCGTATCTTCAAGATGATATCTAAAGGTCCAAAACTCTGACACATCATCTTCATCACGCGCAAGGTAAGTAAAAACAGCAGACAAAAGCGTTGGTAAAACGAAATTATTTAAAAGTATAAATATCTTTAGATATGCGTAATTTTTATTTAAGCAGTTTCTTGATAGGTTGGAATGAGAATTCAGGAAATATATAAGAGTTCTGAAGTTCTTCCTTTGAGATAACATAGTATAATGCAATGTAAGAGGCAAGGCATTGATAAACGTATAAGCTAATGCTTGTTTTGGATCGTGTACATAGTAAGACGATGTGACCCCGGCTAGAAACAAATATATACAGAAAACATGAAGCGCAGCAGTGAAATAGTACGAATAATATTTGAAAAATTTTTCAGCAGCTCGGCTGTATTCTTTGGCATGATGTGAAAACATAATCCCTATTGGAACATTTATAGAGGTGATTTTCGTTGCTTTCCTTGGGAGCATAATGACTGCTAAGGACTAAACATATGTTTGTTGTCTTTTGTTAATATCAACGATTCAGGTCATTATTTTTAAAATTAAATTTGATGTCACAATTATTTCTATACTCTCTAAATGATAGCAGAGGAATCTTTCACAAAATACTATTAAAAATGCCTCATAAAATAGCTAATTATTTTTTGAACTACAAGCTTAATATTGATTGAAACAGTTCTTGTAATGGGATATCAAATTATTTTCCCTTAGTTAAAGAAATAGTCTATAGTTTATGATGTTAAACATGTATTTGACAGTTCTACCGCGTGGATCACAAATTAGAAAAGAGCTTCGTACACCGTGTCATTTCTCATAAGGGATGTTTTATTATGAACTAAAGTGAAAAATGCGTGAGGAGATAATATCAGTAAAAACTAATTCCTGGATTTACATTAATATGCACATCGATTGAAGTCATTAGCTAAGTAAACCAAATTTTATATGAAATTTTGTCGCGTGAGTCAGTTTGTTACAAGTTTTAAGCGTTGGTTTGAAAGCATTGTTGAGAAAATTGCTTTAACTGCAATAATTTGTTTATAGAACTCTAAATTGTTTTCTCAATGGAGCAATTTTATTCAATGTTATAATGTAATGACTTCAAACTATGTATACTATGCAAATTAATTGGGACAAAGTATAAAACTCATTATCTTTCAAGAAAAACTGTATTTTTATTTATTGTATGCCTTTAGAACGGGAGTAGCAAAAATAGTACCCGAACACTGCATAGCACGAAAAAATACAAACATGAAAAAAAGGGCTTAAAGAGCTGTACCTGTACAACCCATATTTTACAAGAAAAATGCGGTAATTAATGATGATGAATTGTGGATTGATTATGCATGGTCGTTCATGATGGGGCTCCGACCCATTTCTGTGTTCCTGTACGTAATTTTCTGCCTATGGCATAGTCCGTCCTCTGGATAGGATTAATGGGTCCGGTTCTATGACCCCATGATCACTAGATCTCACACTGTTTGATTTTTTGACTAAGGGGCAAGGAATTGGTGTCTAAAGACGTAGTGACTAAGTGACAGACGACACAGACAAGAAATGGAATAACCTCTTCTTGCTGCTTGTACTTCTGTGGATACCGCGCTGTTGGACGTGTGGACTCAACCATTCCACGGTGAGCTCCGGCCTGTCTCGATATGCACGGCAGACGCTTAGATCATCTACCTTTATAAATATTTGCAAGTACTGCTGTGGGTGTGTTCACTCCGGCTGTGACATCATAGTTTGTTTTTCGTATTTTTTCTCGAAACCTGTGGTAGAGTTTAGCAGTCTTTTACTTTAGTCCAGGTTTTCGTCCCCTCTTTGCAGCGTGAAGAAGCACAATTGCATCAAAGGATAACACAAGCTGTCAATAACTTTGAAAATATGTTAGGTAGACAGTGCCAAGAATCCGACTATAGCATTGATATGTGCTATGTAACCTAGGTTTAACGCATAGAGTACCCGTTAAATTTGTAAATAAAACGAAATTTTCTATTTTTGTTCAAATGTGCTTTTTTGCTGTATTCGTCTTACTTTTTTTACTACAGAAATTCGAAACCTTGGAAGAAATTATGAATAACCTTGCAGAAATAAATACCTGGTTTTATCAAATCCCTCATGTAGATGTGACATAAAATTACAAATAAATGCATTCTCATATTTACTATTTTTTTCTTAAGATAATAAATTACATTATTCAAATCTGATATTTTGTTAACAGTACATTCAATATTCTAAACTAAGTTATCTAAACATTTTTGCTGCTTGTGTATGCTATTTGAAATGTTTGAAACTTTTAATTGCACATGGTAAAACATATTTGAAAAAAAAAATGAAATATTACAACAAATTCATCGTTTTTTTTTTAAAAAAATAATTGTGTGTGCGTGTGTCAAAGAAAAAAATCCTGTACTTTATAGAAAATCTATTTTAAATGTCTAAAGCTAATAGCTTTCAATGGAGTAAATTTCGTACGAAAAGTGCAGTTATCAAAAACCATGATATACTTTATTCGATATTGAAAGACACCAAAATTTGAAATTCAAAAACAGTTTCAGTTGTTCCATAATCAGTTAGATTAGTTTAAATCAGCATTTTTGAAAAAAGAATGTTCTGTGGTTTTGAAATGAATTATTTACTATGCAGTGGGGATACTTAAATATTTTTTTTTTACTTTTACGTTTATAATATAATACTAATTTAGCATTATTGTGATAGGTTGTAGATTGAGTGAAGTTCTTGTTATGATTAATGATAAAAAAACTCAATCGATACGATACAAAACATCTACTTTCCTATATTTATTGATTTTATTTTCATAATGCAAACCACCCTAGATGAAATTTTCAAACAAATTCGCGTGTAATAAAAAAATAATTTTTCTAAATCAGTTTGTTTCAATGTTAATTTTGAATTTGATTTTAACAGTCATACCGCTAATTAGAGTGACAAAAATAGCATTAGATGGTCAAATAAATGCTCAAAGTTTTCAGGAATTATAAAAAAGATATGACACTTCTAAAATACAATCATTTTGCCTTCATAAAATGCTGGTCTCTTTTATTAATGAATGTGTTCTAGAGTTAATAAAAAAATGTATATATTTTCACTGATTTTTTATTAACCAAAAATATACTTCTTTTCAAGATATAAAGCAATGATCATAGTCAAGTTTATTTCCATTAGGATGGATAATTATTAAATCATTGGCACACATTTTTTTAAAGTTAAAGCCAACTTTATAATTTTAGGGAAAAACAAATTAAATTAACACTCAATAATCTCTCACAGGTTCAAAAATTTTAAGTACATTTTTATATTTATTAAGGGGATGGTGGACCTTCACAGTATCAAATTTTGGTCAAAATTGGAATTTTGATTTTTTTATACTAATAACATTCCTTATAATTCACAGAATGATTCTGTCAAGTATTTAGTCATTTTGATTAATAATTACTGAATTATTATTTTTATTTTACTGAAATAAATGTTTAAAATGCACTTTTCTTAGTTCGTAAATTTTCCATATTTATTATTACGTAGAATGAATGCTCCTTGTCTTTCAATGTACATCATATATCTTTGAAATTTTCACGACTTATGAAATATGATATAATTCACAAATTTGTGCATTAGTTTTCTCATAAATTTAAAGAATTACATTTTGTGTGGTTTTGAATACCTTGAATGTGTGATAATAGGTGAAACATTTCATATAATACAGAAAATCTTTTCATCAAATTTTATTCTGAATTCAAAATTTATGCACAGCTATATTTTGTTGTAATTCATCTATTTATAAAACAAAAATTATGAACATATCTCAAAAATTAATGCGCAAGGAGCATTTTTAAAAATGGTTTAAAAAATTAGTTTATAGTAGATTTTTTTAAAAAATATATTTAAATTGTTAAATATAATAATCATTTACTATATTAATTCCATGATCAGATAATTAAGCTAACAATTTAAGAAATTCGTTGTAATGTGGTCCACCGTCCTCTTAAGTAGCTTAATAATTATGAAATGATGACTTAAATAATAAGCACGGAATAATATTATCGAAAATGAAGCAGCCGATTACAAAATTTAATAATTCCCAAGTGAATAAACAGAAAATGATAATTAATATGTCGTTATAAAGGTAAAATATGAAAAAAAATTCGTACCTAACGTTGCTTGACGTAAAGAAAAATTTGTTTTCACAAATATGTTCAATGTGACTTCCTTTATTCACCCGTGTAATATCACTGCGAACCTGGTAGCCCTGGACTTTTGCCTTTATACAGACATCCAATTTCGTGGACTGTTTATACCATCTTCTTAAATTCTTAGATGTTAGTGCATTCACATGGTACTTTCTCCATAATTCACGCTGAACCATGATTACCCAGACAGAGTTTTTTACAAACAAGAGCCCACAAAATGCCTTCCTCGCTGCGACACCATTTCACTTCTGTTCACAATAAAAACATTGCTGCCGCTTATTTCACAAAAATAATATTACAAATTCAAATTTTTCTATTTTATCTTTACAATGACATATTAATGATAATTTTTTTGTTTATTCATCTGGGAATTATTAAATTTTGTAATCGCATCATTCATTTCTGATAACCCTGTATTTACAATCACACACACAATCCTAGAAATCCCTTTTTAACGGCAAAATTTATAGCCATTTCCCATGAGTCAACTTTGCTACTGTCAACTCGATATCTGTCACCCTTCACTAGTGTCAAAAGGTCACAGTAGAACTAGCTGCGTGTGAATAACGTAGTTTCCACAATATTCTGTTAGTTGACTGAACTAATGGGAAGGAGAACGTAGTTTTCTAGAGACTGATTGAGTCGCACAGCAAGATTGCTTGTTCAACACATGTGAAGGGACCAAGACAATTTCTATTAAAAACTTTTGTTTTTGAAATGGTTCTGCGTATTGGTATTTTTTACCTTTGCAGACCTAGTTCATTCCCCTGGAGTCGGTATCACTTTTTATTTCGGCAATATATTGGCGATACCAATTGCCGTAAATAATTTTGACGCCCAGCTTCCTCCCCAGAGGGAGGCACCTGAGATCTGACGATGCAAAAAAGGACAGTGAGGCGGTGAGTATACGGGCGCATCTCTTCAAACCGTGCTGGGGGAACTTCCCGAACATCCATCCTGCAGCCAACCGGCCGGGAACAGGCATCCCAATCAAAACTAACTCCCGACTATCTGTTCTTTCTGATATGTCCGGCACAAGTTGACTCGAGCGAGCATTTTTTATTAATAATAAATTCTCATTATAAGCATTTTATTTTATTGGGGGGATTTATTTTATCCTTGTTTCAAAATCTCAATAAAAACATATGAAAAATTTATTCTTACACTCTGTGATATTTTCATTTTTTTTTATTGCATTAGAGTTAAAAATTACTAAAAATGTTGCTGTGGGTGACATAACTGTAAATTAAAAAGGAAAAAAAATACTGAAAATGTTAAGATATTTAGAAATTACTGATGAAATTGCAAATTTGAATACTTCTTAGACCGCGGCTTCCCTTTATACCTGCTGACAACATGACATCGCGGAACCCCAAAATTTTGGACACCCCTTTCTGACTCCCAATGCATGGCTGAGTGATTTAGAGGTTTCTCAATAGACTTAGACTGCCTCTGCTATTTACACAGACTTTTTAACACTTCTCTTTTTTTCCTTCAAGAAGACGGCAAACTTTTATTTATATAAATATATAAAATACTAGTTTCAAGATAAATAAATAATGCAAGTACAAATAAATAAATAATACAAGCGCAATTCGATTAAGAAATCGAGATGGATGTAACCGTTATCGAATTGATGCGCTAGGATAATTCAGTTTTTAATCTTTGCAGATGTGTTTTACTATATATTTTTTGAAAATATTACCTGTTAGTAAAGGCTATGAAGTTACTAAAATTAAAAGAATATACTGAATTAATACTTTCGATCGAAAGTTCTCTAACAAATATTTTTATTGGGAACAATTTAGTGATCTAGTCTAGGATGACACATGTTTCAATTTTTTCACGAGATCTTTCATTCCGTACCATAGGGAACTCTGAACATTAGATAAGAGACATTTGCGGTTCCCGTAGAAAGACGCTGCAAACCCCAGGGATTCGCGAGCAACAGTTTCAAAAACATTACCTTAGATGACATTTTGTTGTCTTAGAAGAAAAATTCAGATGGAAAAATGTTGAAAAGAGTTTTAAAATCTCTGTATTTTAGGAAATATATAATTTAAACATAAACGAACAAAGAAAGGTTTAGATTTAAAAAATAGAAGCCTATCATTAGAAGTATAGTTATGCTTTACTTTATTCGAGGCTAACAAAATAAAGTAACAATTGATCTTAATTCTGTAAGAAAATCGTTATGAATTCATAGTAAAAACAAACAGTAATTTTCCTATATGATCTAATTTATTTTAAAAATAAAATATTGATTCTTTGTCAAAGATACATTTTTATATTTTCGAAAGTAAAAAATAGGTTACTATAATTTGAAAACGGATTGTTTTATAAAAACTTTTATTCATTTAATAGAATTGTTGAAAATATTTTTCTGTTGCCATAACAATGCATTACATCAAATAGTGTTTAAATGTCCTAGAGTATTGTGCTCCTTGATGATGACTTGTTCCTTCAGGCTATTTTTAATGTTATTAAATGTTTCTCTATATAAGATGGAGCAACGTGTTTGTTCGTTCAATAAATACAACAAGTGATTATCGTCTTTGATAGCATGCAATCTTTAAAAGGACGTGATGTATTAACAGTAAATATCAAGCAGTCCACTTAACAATTTTCACCTTTGTTTGTTTTTCGAGGTACAAAGAATTCAATTTTGTGAAATCAATATACCTTTCATTATGATTGAACTTTATCGAACAGCGCTAAATCTACTTGACTTAACTTGGAAGAGTGGCATTCTTATCCAACCCACTTTAGTGTTCACTATATCTTCGATTAAATGCAGCATATTATTCTGAATTTCACAATTAAGCATCGTATATGTGTTTTATGTTATATTTTAATGGATAGTTGTAAAAATTATTATAAACTGATTTCATGGAAAAACAAATATGATAAGTAAAATTGTGAAATGAATTCCAAGTTATGTTTGTGCATTCCAGATTATTTATTCTAACAAGTAACTTTACAACTAAACAAAATTTTGTAAAAAACTCTTTTAACTTTATATGTTACTATTTTACGGAAGCATTCTATTTGTCTGTAAGTTACATTCCTTTGGCATGTTAATTTTCTGAATTTTACCTGGGAGACATTAAATCAGGTTATGCTTTAGCCTTTGTTGATTCTTGGTCAACCATTTCGTGGTTTATTTTACTGTGTGCAAGAAAAGAGTTGTATATTCAGTTACAATTTGTGAAATGCAGCTTAAGCAGCTCAAGAGAAACCCCCTCACGCATTCATAGCAACATTTATTTGGTTCATTATTTGCACATTGCCTTTACATCTTTGCCCTTTTTTAACATATATTACGCGTGGTAACAAGCTCTTCCTTAGGCACTTGCGCTACAGTATGAAATTCAAGATGAGAATTACGGAATGATGATGATGTTTCTAGATCAATATAAGGATCTTATACTGCGTGTACAGTACCCGTGCCTCGTTGCTTTATCGATTTGTGTTTTGGAGAATCATTATCGAATACTTCTCCTTCGAATTAAGAATAGTTTTAAAGATATGGAATTCTCTAAAATACCGGAAGATATAATGAAATTAAGAAATGATTACAACATTATCGAGAAAAATCTTTACATTTTGAAAGACACTTAATCTGCACCATTTTTTTAATAATGTTGATTAGTTTCTGTGACTTGTACGTCGGATTGTCTACTATCTTGCTCGAAAGAGAGTTGCCACTTTCATTCTTAATACAGTTAAGTTGTAACTTTCTTCCGGGTTTTTCCTTTATGGTCTTTGTAACACTTTTCAATGCCCAGATACCAGAATGCATGATGAGAATAAAAACAACAATTGCATTTTTAAGAGACAAATATGAATTCAGTATTGCCAGCAAAGGAAAAGAAATGACTGTTTTAATAGAATTTTTGAGAAAGAAACAGTTTGCATGTCGGCGGGTGGCATCGTGAAGTTTAAGAAGAGTTTCTTAGTAACAGCTTTTGGGACACTTTTTAGCAACGGCGTACTTATTATAGGCTTCAAATGAGAATTAAATATCTCCTGAACAGAATGGACAAACTTAATTATTTTTTATACTTCAGTTCTATATTCAAAGCTTCAGAAGAGTGCTTGCACTGAGAAAAATTTTCGAAGATAAAGATTTGACCGTACAATTAATGTATGCTCATCTTTGGTTCCTTTTTTAAAAAAAACTTTGTTATTTTCAATGTATAAAAATTTCAGTACTTAAGTATTATCACAACAGTATTGGTGACATTACATAAAGCGAAGAGCACATGGTAACCAATTAAGTGCGTAGGACATATGCGAAATTTGGTGTTGCCTACTTGGTAAGTTATCTTGAACGTTGGCATCGTTAGGATTGTACATAAGTACCTATATTTCTCACAACTAGTGTGGTACGATCTTTGTTTGATTCAATTTACGTAAAATTGTGTATGTTGTATCAATACTCTGCTGATTATGTCTTAATTCCTGTTTAAATTTCAGAATTATTATATATCAGCTGTTTACCTTCCAACAAAAATTATATAAGTTCATAACTTTACCCTTAATTAATTTCTTTTAAATGAAACAGGAAATAATATTTACAGTTTAAGTAATTTAATTATTGCTGCAGTGTTTTATTTTTAATTGAGCATTTTTTAAAAAAAATATTTGAAACAAGTAAGCATGTGGTGTCATCTACCGTCGAATGCTGGAAAGTATTGGACTTTTTGAAATTATCTGCTTGTTAAAAGAAAATCACTACAAATGTTTAGAATACGATTTTTTCACAATTCCACGAACATACATTTTCAAATTATGGGTTGATTTGTCGAATCGGGTGCCTCTCGCGCCAAGTATTTTCTGTAAAATATGTTTCTCAAGGTAACAGATGCTTCGTATTACTGATTCACTTCGAAAAGAAGAAAGTAATAATGCTGTAACAGTGGATAAGGTATTTAAATAATAGTGAAATATGATATTATAGTTAAAAGTGAAAATTACTTTATTTCTTATGAAAGAATAATAGTATTTTCTTAACACTCCAGAGAAATCTTTGGTAAATTATTTAAATTGTTGCTTATTTTTGTTGTAAAAATTGAAAAGTCAAAGTAGTTATATATTTTCCCATTAGATTCTTTACAATGTTTTTTTTTTTTTTTTGTGCTTTTTTAAGGGATGTTGGAAAGCTAAAATCTTATTTTTTTTGACAATTTGAGATTTTTACTGTTTCAAATTGTATAGATTTTAACCTTTTTAAAAATACCTTACTTTAACCTCTAGGGTATTTAGAAGCCTTTAAAACGTATTTTTAAATAATCGTTGAATTTGGGCCACGCCCATTTTAATGGCAAAAATTGTAAACAAATTACTTTGTTTTTGCTTAAAAGTGTAACGACTGATATAAACCAAAACATGTATCTTTTATTTTAAATTGAGCATTGTATTTTTTTATTTCCTACCCAATTAGAAGTCTCACTGTATACATTAAAATCAATTTATCTCAAAATGTAAATTTTAATGTGCATTTTTTATAATGAAGTCTAATATATACTAAAATGAGCCTTTTGTACAAAACTCAAAAATTTAATTTTTACAAATTTTTTAAGTAAAAAATGGGTCAAATTTCGCAATGTTTGATAAAATATTTAATAATTTATTAAAAAATTCAAAATTTGCTAAAAGCTCATTTTAGTATAATGAGAGAGGTGCACTTTAATAGTTTGAAAAATTTCAGGCATGTACATAAAACAGATTTTGAGAAAAGGTACATCGAAATTAGCCAATTTAACATTGTCAGTATAGAGAGAGAGAGGTTTCCAACTCTCTCTTTAAGGCATGAATGGAAATATTATGAATATATATCGAAGTCAAAAACCACAGATATTTCAGTATGTAGATGTATACGTTTGATATGTTTTTCTTTCGCTTAGTTATTGTTTTCTGTGTTAAGTCATAGTTCTATCCATAAATCAGCAAAGTTTTACCTACAACTACCTGTAGTTTCTTTAGTCGATGGTTGGTGTATGTAACAATCATCTATCTCTATATAAAAAAGTTTTTCGTGATGCTGTAATAAATTTGTGACGTACTTAAGATTAGCTTCAAAAGATGGCGCTATGATACTTTTTAAAGTAAATTTATTCTTGGCTGCGAATACTTTAGAACAGTGGTTTTAAACTGTGTTACACGGAATCCTGGGATTCTACAAGGCATACTCAGGGGTATGGCGGTGTGATATATATATGGACTAGTACCAACATCACACGAAGAAGTGCATGCGTACGGAACGGAATGTTCTCAGATCGAATCCTTCATCCCTTCACTTCTATACAGTAATGCTAAATGAGCTATCCCTTTACATGTTAAAAAGAAAAATTAATTGTTTAGGGAATATTTTGAAATTTCAAAAACAATATATTATAAACAAATGCATGTGTTACAATGTTACAAATGTTTATAAAAATTGAGGCATTTTTCTGTCCCATAATGTCTGCTGCGTTTAGTTCAAGCTCTCGTACAAATGGCCAAAATAGCCTTCTTAGTGGAGCCCCTAGAAAATAATTGGGGTTCCCGAAGGGTCCGAGGGCTGCATTTTAAGAACAACTACCTGAGAGTATTCAAATGTGCCCTCTAGTATTCTGGAAGCTGGACGAAGCGAACGTTTAGAAAACTTTTCTGTTGCTAAAAATAAATAAACAACAATAATTTAATTAAAAATACCAGATTTCTGAATTGCCACGACTACTACATTATCGTATTTAACCAAAATGAGAATCATCTAGGCTATATATTTCATATACTAAACAGCTATTTTTGTTATATTTCCTGATACTTTTATTCTATTGGTCAGTTATGCAATTATATTCCTTCTTCGTTCATATTATTCCAATAATTTAGTCTACCTTCTACAAATTTTGGTTTATTACCCTTAGATGACATAGAAGACATTTACACAGCACAAAGAACATAACATATCTGATTATTCAAGCTAGAAAAAGTATATTCTCGGATGACTTGCAGCGCCATTTATTAAGTTTAAATTTAATTTGCAACAACATTGTTTTTATAACTTAGCACACTTTAAAAACTTTTCTATATTTTCTCCAGAAGAAATACTTCCGATTTAATTGCATTATTTCTGTTTTCCTGATTCACAATAATCGGACAAAACTGGCCATAATGACAAAAACACATTTTAAAAAAATCTAGTTTTTTTTAACGTATACCCCAAATATTGCTTTAAAAATTGACAATGAACTATATTTTCGAGAATATATATTGTATTTGATAAGTATACTTTTCTCTCGCTCTCCATTGATATTGGATTTTATCAATTTGAAACGGTTACTAGAGCGCGAACTCTATCGTTTAACTACTTCTGGAGTACTCAGGAAACAACTGATAACTCCAAATACGTAAGATAAGAAGAGTAGATAAGTACACGTGTTACATATAAATAACTTTTTTCCACAGACATGGTATCTTATGAAAATGCAGTTTGATGATAATTTAATTTCTAGTTCTCAGCCAAATGATATCAGAAGCAAAAATTGTGTTCTTTCGGATAACATTGATAGAAGAATTACATTTTTGCTACTATTTAAATAAATATACAAAACATATACAGTATACAATGCATATTATTCAATTATTATACATATGCAATTATAATTTTTTCAAGAAAAATTAAGTCAAATTTTATTGGTTTTGAAAACTTTTTACTCTCCAATATCTCTTATGCAGTTTTTTATAGAAAGTAGTCCTCTGAAACTTCGGTCTCGCTTTAATTTTGAAATTGTTTGAATCTTTATCAATGAGTAGATCGGACTTTGGAAACGTATAACAGGCATGCCAAATTTACACGTTTTACAATTATTAGTGGACCTCTACACCATTCTATAAATATGTTGGAGTTTGAATGGATGACAGTAGATAAAATTTTAAACACATTGAAGTAACCTCTTTAAAATTATGGGAAGTAAAAAAATTACGGAATTGGGAAAAAATCTGGAAAATAACTCTATCGATAAATCGATAGCTATTTTAAATGATTGTATATCATTGCTGGAGGGATTTAAAGAAGATTGTTTACATTTTATGGAAAAGATTTTGTAATTCATTTTCTCATCTGCATTTTGAGATAAAACTTTGGCAAGTTCAGAATAATCGTTTGCTATTTTTTTTTGGATTGGAATGTAAAATAAAAGATTTATTTTAAAAATGGCTCCTAAAAAGGATATATGTTTCGCAGATTATGGAATCACGCTTTTCAATGAGAAATATTCGTATCAAAAAATTAAGAAGCAGTATAAAAATCACGGTCATTACAGTTTAATCAAACGTATTTATAATATATTAAATCTGAAAGGGAAGAAGCTTCTAGCAAAACGTAAAAATTAAATCATGACCACGAAGCTTCATCTTAAGACTGTTTGAATGCAAGGAATTGTCAAGAAAGTGAAACCTCTCATCCTAAAAGAGGATCCACCGACTAAAAAATTCATGACACCGAAACTAAAAATGACTTTCGCGGAACTGTTATTAAAATCTATCATAAGGATTTAAAGTTAAAACAGATATTTAAACCTAAATTTCATTTTCTTTTTTAAAAAAATATTGCGGAAAGAAAAGTAAATTGTAGAAAATTACGCAAAAAACACCTAGTTGCTGAAAAATGGAAATTTGTGGTAACAATCGATGAGGTATGGATATATTTAAGTGACTGTATTAAAATAAGATCAATTTTCTATTGCTCAACTGACAGAAATGACTGTACGACATGGCTTTGTCAGAGTACGGAAAAGTTCCCAAAACGATTAATGGTAGTTGCAGGATTTTCTAACAACGACAAATTTAAAATCAAAAACGTTAATTCACTCTACTATCAGCAGAATATTTAGGAATCAATTTTGAAGAAGAAATTCCAACCTTATATGGAAAGGACATTGATAAAGTTGAGCTTCATATGGACAAAGCTTCTAGTCACACTGTAATGTTCCTCCCCTTTGAAGAACATCTCTCGAAGTATCAGCGTGAGCTATAGGTATAGAATCAGCGAAAGAACTAGGATCAAACATTATCTTAATATGACTTTATTAAAATGTTCAACTTAAACCTTTAACAAATTCAATTATAATAATTAATATGAGAAAATCTACGATAACGCAATACGCAACACACAATATATATATTTATAATACAACCTAATCCAATTCAGACCAATATCAATAAGCGACCCGCCTAATCCTCAATTCAAATATTAAGTAATCAATCTTACCTTATTATAGCTTGTAGTAGCTCTTGTCTTTATATGCAATGGGATGCAACTGTACGGCTTCCTTCTAATTGAACAGCAATATATGTATCCACGTTACATAGAACTCATTCAAACTTGAAACACAAACTGTAGTAACTATCCACTGCCTCAATCCACATCAATTGTCTAACATTCCTTTACATTGCCATCTCGCTTACTCTAAGATCCGATATTTAAAGTCCGTTTATTTGCATCTCTTATTCACATTTTATTTCTTGGATTTGGTTGGAAAAGATTTGCCATTAATTCTGGCCGAAAGAACCCAAACGACTTGTTAAGGAAAAGACGCGTGAGATGTCACAATCCCCTCCAAGACACAAAACGTGATTTATTCGAGGGTCTTAATGGCCCTTAAGAAATTACGTGTCTAAATTTTATTCTTCTACTTCTAACTTTCCGCGCTTTAAATTTTAACTTTAAATATTCATTCTAACCGTTAATTTCTATTGCTCCACATAAATTTTAATTTTCACTATTCATCTTAAGTTTAATTTTTAATATTTCTCCTTAATTTGATTTTTCAACGGCCATTATAAATTTTACTCAATTAACTAGACCAACATTCATAGTTATGTTTTTTAATCATGGTAGACTGTCACATGTACAAAATAAATAGACGTGCCTCTGGGTTAGGAAACCGGGGGAAAACCATACATAACTTAAATGGGGAAAAAACGAGGTCCACGCGTCTCTTAACTAACTTAATTCTACTTACATAGTACTTAAAGTCTAACAATTTTACTTCTTTACAGCTTCTTATCTGCATTGTGCTTTGTACAAAGAAAAATTAATCAATCATTTTTTCTACCTCGACCTCAGTTCTTATCGAAATGAAAACTTGGAATAGACTTCAGGGTCTGTAACCCTGAAACAAAAACCTCTTAAGTCAATTGATAAAAACAAAGTTTCACACATTATAATTACATTTCACAATTTTTATATATTACATATCACTTTTAAATTGCAACTAATTTCTATACATATATTTCATCTGGCTCTTTCAAAAAATTCCCCTCAATTTGCGTAGCGCTGGTTAAATGTTATTATAGTATGCTATCTACGCCACGCTTCCCAAAACCAGATGTTCATTAATATGAAACAATATAACAACACATATATTTACACTATACAATTACAAAGATTTTTCAATAAACAATTAAAACAAACAACCAAAGGAATTGTCGCATCTTAGCGATGTCATAACAGAAGTAAACAAATGCATTTTTACAATTCTTTTCTCCATAATTATATAAATAATTTACAAGACTAAAGTTTATTTTTCTTTTCTAGAAAAACACACTCATTTTAGTGTCCACTTTTGCTTAGCTTCTTAAATTTTAAGTATCCAACCGTGACTTGCTTCATTGCAATAATTCTACCGACCACTTGTTCGAAAGAATATAAAAATAAACGATACAACCTGGTTCTTATGACTTGTATAGTTGGCGTTTCCTACCAAGATCTCCAGGGACAAAGACTTTTTCGTACACACTCCTCTCCTTTCCTGGTCTTGCCGTTGTTGATCACCTCCTTGTCTGGCATTCTTGTTGCTTGATCTTGTTCGCTCCTCGATGTATGGACTATCGTTCCTTCCTCTGCCTTTTCTGGATCGAACTGGTCCTCTCTGTTGTGTCTTCCTCTCTATGGTCGGTCGGGACTCCACTCCCTTTCCATTTCTCGGTCTGAGGTTGTAGCCGCTTGTGGTGGGCGTTACTGTTTTTTCTGTTCGGCTTTTCTTTCTGTTTTTTGGCAAAACACTATTAGTATCATTTGGCGACAAAGTTCTTTTATGCACTCTATGTTCTGAACCCTTCTTAACCTTCCTTTCTGGTCCTTCCGACCTAGATTCATGTGATCTTTTATAGTCTAACCTTTCCTTTTTGCTTTTTTTAATCATTCTACCTTTCTCAGACTAAGAACTAGGTATTGATCTGATAAGTGGTCCACGCTTATTGGTCTTATTTGTGTGTTTCTCACCTTGATCATTTCTAAAACTTAATCCTTTTTCCTCCAACTCACGCTTTACTTCTGACCCTTTCTTTTTACCATCTTGCGACTCATTTGATCTCCGTTGTACTCTGTCAAAACCACTCGATTCATCGCGCAAACTACCGTTATCTGGACTACCAGTTCCTATCTCCGTCTCGTCACATTTCCTATGACGATATATTCTAACCTGATCTACATTAACCGTTAACATTTTTCCCGCCTTCCATATCACTATACGTTGTTATTCTTTACATCTAATACTCTATACGGACCTTCAAATTTTGGTTTAAATTTAGCTACCACTTTTCTTGTTGCCGAACTTAAAGGAGGTGTTGCTACCAAAACCCAATCATTCACCTTAATTTGCACATCACGCCTGCGTCTATTATAATATTTCTCCCATTTTTCATGCTTAGCTTTTGTGTTTCGTCTAGCCTCCTCAAACAATCTCTCAATATCTCCAACTACAAATTCCGTTCCGTCTGATACCATCACTAATTTCTGAAAAGGCGTAATGAACTTTCGACCTAAAAATAATACCGCAGGGGTTTCCTCGTTGTTTCGTTTACAGCCGTACGAATAGCATAAGCAAACTCACGTAAGAATTGGTCCCATGTGTCATGTTGCTCATTGACATAATCTGCAATCATTAGCACCAGATCCAGATTTACGCGTTCTGTTCTATTTGCTTAAGGTCTATATACAACAGTCTTCACATCCCTTATGCCTAATCTTTCACTTAAATTCTCAAAAATATCGGAAATAAATTGGGGACCGTCATCACTAATTAATTTTTTGGAGCTCCAAAACGCGATATATAATTATCAAAAAAATTATCTGCTATAACTCGAGCAGAGGCTTTTTTAAGGGGTATGATTTCAGCCCACTTGCTGAAATGATCCGTAATTACTAATACAAATCGGTTACGTCTTACTCTCGACACAGGATACGGACCTAACAAATCTAACATAAGTATTTCATTTGGATAATTTAATACAATTGGTATTAACCGACCAGCTGGTAACGCGTTTTTATAATTATTAACTTGGCACATGTGGCATGTAGAGACATATTGATCAATAAATTTTCTCATATACGGGAAATAAAAAACACCCCTTATTTTATAATAAGTTTTAAAACGTCCAAAATGACATGCTAATGGCTTGTCATGAAATTCTCTCCTTATTTCATTCCTTAAAAATTTTGGAGATTGTATACTCTAATTTCTCCTAATGACGTTGCATATTTCGCATAAAATAACAAGCCTTCCACTAACCGAAAATCCCGGGACCAATTCTCAGATATTGTCGCATTAACCGAGCTATCTTCTGGGTTTTCCTGATATCTATAGATATGACCTAATTCTGGATCTGCTCTTTGCTCTTCTATTAACTGATCCCGTGACGAAAGTACCAAATTCCTGATTATTGCACAATTAACTTTTTCTCCTATTATACTTTCAATTGGGTTTCTCGACAAAACGTCGGTACCGTATTTTGAGTACCAATACGATGCTCCCATTCTATATTAAATTCTGCTAATTTTAATGCCCATCTGATCATTCTATTTGACAAATTTTTACCATTCGTTAAATGCGTTAATGCAGCGTGATCCGTAAAGAGGTTCGCAGATATCGGCATAATTTTTAATAAATTTTACGTACCATTGGGACATTCCTAAAAATTTCTACACCTCTTTGGAGTTACGCGGTGGTTTCATTTCAACTATAGCTGGAACTTTTGCTTCATCAGTTTTAATTCCCTCCTTATTAATAATTATATTTTAACTCCTCACAACCAAATTTACCTTATTTAAAGTTAAACCCGCCTCACATGTAATAATCGAAAAACTTCTTTCAAATGCTCAACATGTTGAGTGAATGATGGAGATGATATAATCACATCGTCCATATAAACATTCACAAACTTCCCTATCACGCGTTTGAGAATTATATCTATTGCTTTCTGAAAATTGGGAGCCGCCCCTGACAAGCCAAATGGCATTCTGCGAAAAGCGTAGGTATCATTTTTCGTGACAAATGCAGTCTTAACTATATCACTAGGGTTCACAGCCATCTGAAAATATCCCTATCAAAGGTCTAGGGCAGACATTATCCCTGTATGGGATATGTTCATTATTAAATCGTCTATTAATGGTAAAGGATACTGAGGATACTTTAGGATCGCATTCAGTTTCCGGTAATCAACAGCAAATCTATACGCTTCCGGATTATCCGGCGGTGTGTGTAACCCATTATTCTTTCTACATAACACAACTGGTGACGCGTACGGGTATTGAATGGGAATTATAAATCCTTCTTTCAACATTTTGTCTATGTGATAATCTAGAATCTCCTGTTTAACACTATCATAGCTGTACAGCCGGGAAACAATCGGTGGGTTATCGCCCATGTCAATCTCATGATATAAAATATGGGTAAGCTCTGGTTTATCCGAAAACAATCCTTGAAAACTATCAAACAAATCTTGTAATCCCGTTTCTGTTTTTCTTCTAATTTTGTCTTACAAAGATCTATTTCTACTTTTTCTATTTCAACCGTTTTAACCACCTTATTAATCTGCGAATCCACAGTCGCAAAAGATATTCGATCAGTCTAAAATAATCTTTGATCCACCGATGAAATATATCCCAAGAATACATGGGTATTACAAATCTGCTAACACATGGAACAACCAAGGTTTTTCAAACTCCCGTATTCGAATATTTAATTCCTCAACTCCAATATTTCGACATTTAGCTCCCTGTGCCGTGATCACCTGAGTACTCGATTTCTTTACTTGATTATAAAGAAAATATTTTTGGTATGTCTCCTCCGATATAAAGGACTTCTCCGCTCCAGTGTCCCATAACGCTTTCGTAAAAGTCTCGTCTAATAAAATAGGAACATATGGAAGTTCAAACTGGAGACATGCATATTGCTGAAAGTTTAATCGGTGACTCATTTATCGACTGCGTCTGATCACCTTTAACATTACTCACTTTCAAAACATTTAATCGTCCCATTTGTTTTCTACCGCCTCGACTAAAATTTTCACTCAAAATCTATTTCTTTGGTCCCCTCTACTAAAATCGTCATTTTGACCTCGATTTCTAAACTGATATCCCCTATCGTTAAATCTGCGATCATCGTTTTGAAACCTATTCCTGCTCTCGAACCACTGATTTCCTTGACGGCTATTCTAATAGTTACCCCTATAATCATTTCTACCATTATTCGGTCTACGCATCACTTCAGAATTTCTCCAATTTCCTCGATTATTACAAACATTAGACATCCTACGCTTATTCCAAACTCGTCCTTCCACATTATCACTATTTCTCGAATCCCTTGTTGCCTTGCATGAGTATCTATCTTCAAACTAGACCTCCAATAATTGGATCGCCTTTTGTGGATTACGCGCTTCAACATAATTCTGGACTTGCGGCTCAAGTCTAACAAAAATATGATCTACAAGGGCTTTCTCAGACATCCCCAGTTCTAGTTTCTTTTGCAATTTTAATAAATCGTAAACAAAATCCGTCGGCTCCTGGTTCTGTCTTTGCTGTGACGCGTAAAAACGTGTTTCTAAATTTTTCCTATCTGGATGGCAGGGAATGCTTTCGACATTGCTGCTTTCAGCTGCGCGAAGTCCATGGCGGTATTTTGTACTAACTCTGATCTGAATATTTGGGCTCTCCCTAGGAGATGACCTTTCAAATAAGCACACGATAAGTCACTGGGTATTTCAAGTAATTTGATTTGATTGTCAATACCCTGCGAAAATTCGGGGACATTCTCCTACCCAGAAAAGTACACTTCTGAACAAACATCAAATCCTCTCGCGTTTCTCATCTCGGGGCCATATAGATTAAACCTAGTTGGGCGCCTTTATGATGTTCCTCCCCTTGGAAGAACATCTCTCGAAGTATCAGCGTGAGCTAGAGGTGTAGGATCAGCAAAAGAACTAGGATCAAACATTATCTTAATATGACTTTATTAAGATATTTAACCTTTAACAAAAATTCAATTATAACAATTAAGGGGACTTGGCACCCTTTGAGCAAACTTCTTTATTTACGTATTTAAAAATAATATTTTAACATTTTATACAATGTTTCTATTCAAGAAAATGTTACCAGATGAAAATTTTCATATATTATTCACACAATTTTAAAAATTTAAATTTTTTGAAGAAAATTGGGAAAATTTTAAAATCCTACTCATTTTGTAAAAATTAATTTTTTGACCTGAACATTTTTATAATATTCTTATGGATGTTCTTAACAACTTTAGGGATCGATTTTAGAATAACTGCGGTAGCCCAGTGGTTAAGGTATCAACCATGGCAGGCATGTCATGAGTTTGATCCCAGTACCACCGAAGACCCGCCGTGTAGGGCAGCGATGCACGTTAAATCTGTCGAGAGCTGAAACGTCCTCCCGTTGGTGTGGTGTGGTAGTTAGGAGAGGGGGGTGCCAGCTCAGGTGTCGTCCACGTCACTGACCATGGTTCAAAATTACGTGGTCCGTCGCCAAAAGCCCTCGTGTAGCTGAACAGTGCGACGTTAATAAACTCACTCACTTTTAGAATAACTGAGAAAAATAAAATGTTGATATACAGGCTAAAAATCAACGAAAAAGCCAACATGTCTTACATTTCATTTTTTTTAAAAAAAGTATTTAGTTTATAGCAAAACGAATCCTTAATTTTATTACATGCTTTATTTTTAACATGCAGGAAAAAAATGGAAGTGATTGGTAAATAATTGTCGAATGAGTAGCATTTTGAATGCACTAAGGTTTCGAAAAATACAAACTGAGAAAAACCACTTTAAAGTTTATAATTCTGAAAAAATAATTATTATAAGCTTAATTAAACTTAAAATACCACTTTAAGATATTACTTATACGTTTTTCTTTAAAATAATTGCATTTTCATATGTTTTCAACCGACACATTTTTATAAATGATCAACTTTTAGAGAGTACTAATTGCACAAGAAAACTCAAGAAAAACTTTAAAAAAAGTTTTTCTCTGTCACGACAGAAATTTTAGCTGTTTTTCTTCTTATAATATTAAAGTATTACATTTGTATGAAAAATATATCAGGAATAAGAACTGAAATTATATAAAATTATTGATATAAAATGCCTTAATTTAAAAATTTTACATGCACACATTTCACAAGGAAGAAAAATTACATTATTGTATTGCCTCGGAAATATTCTGCTTTTAATACTACACATTCTTTTTTATAGTTATTATTTCTATTTATAAAATAGATTTTTTTATCATAACGCATTTTTTAGCTTTTTTTTCTAAAAAGGGGTGTGGCTGAATTGACTAATTTGTTTTCAAATGAAGTTTTATTCAACTTCTAACTTTCCGACATGCACAAGTGTTATATCAATCGAAAGATAATAATGCAAAAAATAAGATTAAATGAAAATAAAAAAACGATAGGTTTGAGATTTTTAGGGTACCAAGTCCCCATATGAGAGAATCTACGATGACGGAATACGCAGCACACAATATATATATTTATAAAATAGGACCTAATCCAATTCAGACCAATATCAATAAGCGAACCGCCTAATCCTCAATCTTACCTTATTATAGCTTGTAGTAGCTCTTGTCTTTATATGCAATGGGATGCAACTGTATGGCTTCCTTCTAATTGAACACCAATATATGTATCCACGTCACATAGAACTCAGTCAAACTTGAAACACGAACTATAGTAACTATCCACTGCCACAATCCACATCAATTGTCTAACATTCCTTTACATTGCCATCTCGTTTACTCTAAGATCCGATATTTAAAGTCCGCTTATTTGCATCTCTTTTTAACATTTTATTTCTTGGATTTAGTTGGAAAAGGGTTGACATTAATTCAGGTCCAAAGAACCCAAAGGACTTGTTAAGGAAAAGACGCGTGAGATGTCACAACACGTCTAATTCAACTACCTCTTATTTGGGAATAAAATATATCCAATTTGCTGAAATACGTGTAAAATCACCCTAGTCTTCTGCAATGAACTTTTGTGCTTTCGATTTATTAAAGCAAGCCTTATGAAAATGGCATCCAAGAGCACTGGGAAGACTCTGGAAAACGGTTCAAGAGGAATGGAGTAAAATTTTCATGGCAGTACGAAAAAAAACTTTACTTTCATAAAAAATAGATCTTGAGCTATTATCAAGAATCATAGCTATCAGATAAAAGCAAATTTCCACAAAAAATTTATTTGGTATTTATTGATAAAAATTAATTATCAAAATCGATTCTATAAAGTGAGGAAGATCTTTAATTGTTTGAAGAAAACTCCATGCACTCTGCTTTTTTACTTTGGCTCTACGTATCGTTGTGAAATATTTTGAGTCCACACAGAAAATGTTTCACAACTAAACATTTAGAATCATTACAAAATAAAAATCATGAATTATATTCCCGATAGTATAGGGTGTTTTTTGAGAGGTATAGAACTTTAAATTGCAAAAAAAAAAAAAAAAAAAAAAAAAAAAAAACGATGTATTATTCGATTGACATGAATTTTTTTTTATTCGAAAGATAATCTTGTGGCATTACATTTTAAATATGATTTCTGGCATAGGACTGCCACGGCTGGCTCGGATGAAGTCCAATCTGGACGTCAAATTTTCGATGATTTTCCAACATTTGTGGCCGTATATCGGCAATAACATGGCGAATGTTGTCTTTCAAATGGTCAAGCGTTTGCGGCTTATCCGCATAGACCAATGACTTTACATAGCCCCACAAAAAATAGTCTAGCGGTGTTAAATCACAAGATCTTGGAGGCCAATTCACAGGTCCAAAACGTGAAATTAGGCGGTCACCAAACGTGTCTTTCAATAAATCGATTGTGGCACGAGCTGTGTGACATGTTGCGCCGTCTTGTTGGAACCACAGCTCCTGGACATCATGATTGTTCAATTCAGGAATTAAAAAGTTAGTAATCATGGCTCTATACCGATCACCATTGACTGTAATGTTGTGGCATTTATCGTTTTTGAAGAAGGATTCCACCAGCCCATAAAGCGCAACAGTCAGTTTTTCTGGATGTAACGGTGTTTCGACATACACTTGTGGATTAGTTTCACTCCAAATGCGGCAGTTTTGTTTGTTGATGTAGCCATTCAACCAGAAGTGCGCTTCATCGCTAAACAAAATTCGCTTATGAAAATCGGGAACAACGGCCATCTCGTTTTGGGCCCATTCGACGAATCTACGCCTTGCTTGATGATCGTTTTGATGAATTGCCAAACCAAACTGAGAATAAATCACTTGACAGCTGTTAAATCGGTCGCCATCTTGGAAAGTAATGCCAACTTAAACTTCTATACCTGGAAAAAAAACACTCTGTACAATATAAAATAGTGTCGTGAAGACAAAAGTCTTGCACTAAAACATTTGTATTTTATTTAACTGTAATGAAGGAATACTTCTACTCATATGCTGTTTATTTCTTATTTTAATAATTAGGTTTAATAGATAAACTATGCCTAAAATACGTACTGTAGTATCGTCGTGTAGTCGAATTCAACATTAAACTTATTTACCGGATTTACCGCGTTTTCATTATTTTTCTTCAAACCATATCACTATATTTACAATTATAAATGACATAGGGAACTACAGGCATCTTCCTCAATTTTCACGTTCGAGACCACCTTCTTCTCCTTCTCTCCTTCCCGCTCAATGGCCAAAGAAGTGCACAGCAGTGCCCTCTTTCTAGTTTATCGTGCGCTATGTACCAACCTTTACAGTACATTTTGTTGAAGAAATACATATCTGTTATGTTATTTTCATGTTAATAAATATTTTTATAGGATTTTTTTATTAATATATAATCTGTATCCAGTAACTTTATTCCCTAACTCTGAAGGCATTGCTATGGAAATCGAATTGCTTCAAATATTTCTTACAAGTGCGACACCCTGAACCCCATTGGTAGATTGGATTGGTACACTGTAGCTAAAAGGTTAGCGACCCTGATGTAGATGCAGATGCATGTGTATTTTTTTTCTCTTGCATTAATAAACACTGCATGTACGGGTGAAATATTATATCCACAAAGTCTTAATTTTAATTTTAAGTATAAATATAATGGTTGATATTAAGTATGAAAAGACTCTTCTTCCCCTAATATGCTTGAATGAAATATTTATTTGTAGGTTATTAAAATATGATGCAAAAAGTCACTGACTACGTTTGGAACCCTGAATCTGAAAAACGTATTAACGATTTTTTTATATATACAGTCGTACCTCTATATAACGAAGTCACTAAATCCCGGAAAAAGTTCGTTATATGGAAAATTCGTTATATAGAGGTTCATCTCTTAATATACTTCATAAACCACATAAAGCAAATTTTAAATTCATAAACACTATATATTAAAAAAGGTAATTATTCACGTCTTTTTTAAAATTACTATATGTTTATTTTATAGATCTTACCCATCAAAATTGAAAGAAAGAAAGAAAAACTGCAAAGAAAAAAAGAAAAAGAATGTCGACGAATTCACTGTAATTTCAACATTAAGAAAATAATTTTAGACACAAAAATTAATGAATTGTATGGAATTTTTTTTAATTTAAAGCATACAAATAGCATTAAACATACATTTTATAATTAGAACACGGGACAACTCCACTGAGGATGAAAG
The DNA here is from genome assembly GCA_019973935.1 of Trichonephila clavipes. Taxonomy (NCBI): domain Eukaryota; kingdom Metazoa; phylum Arthropoda; class Arachnida; order Araneae; family Nephilidae; genus Trichonephila; species Trichonephila clavipes. Next base: position 221,117 of record BMAU01001278.1, on the reverse strand, counting down.
AGGATATCGAAGATGTTTCTAGTAAACTGTATAATGGGGATTAATTGTTGCACTTCTTGGATTAAATCTTTCAGAACTCTATTACTCTTGGCGAACTAGGATCTTATAAAACCAGTTCAAGATTTATGACCACCATAAAATGTGTCAAAGAGATAACAACTTGATTTTTTTTCAGAAATACTTTTAAAAAGAGGGAGAACAAAAATTGAATCACAAAAGAAAAGTTCGTAACATCAAAAATACACTTCGCTATATAGAAATCGTTTTCCGAAGAAAATCGTAAAATGTTCAAAGTTCCAGGAAAAAGTTCGCTATGTAGAAAAATTCGCAATATAGAGGTTCGACTGTATATATATATAGTGTCAGAGTACACACATAAAATTGTTTTACTAATATTTTTACAAAGAAAAGTTATTTAAATGAAACTTTTTGACAAAAAATGAAGAAAAAATTACATAGTTTCAAAACATTCTCCTTTTTCTTATGGGAAATGCTTCTAATAATAATAATATTTTGCCAATATATAGCTAAGATTTCTCTACAGAGGCAAAACCAAGATTTTTGAAAAATTCACATCATTTTCAGTGTTACGATCAACTGCAATAGTAACCGGTGTTTTTTGTTAAAACTTCTCTCCTCTAATATGTTAAAAATATGAATAAAGATACACTGATAACACTACGCCATATTTTTAATTAAAAAATGTATAAATTATTCACGCCATTTCAAACAAGATTTTTGAATAGGTGGCTTCTGCTAAGGAAATGCTTGTTAATAATACTTGGATCTTATATTAATATCTACTTCAAATTTTATGATATTCCGAGAAGCCTGCGTTTTTTTATTATTAATACTAGCCGAATGGGATTTTTTGTTAACGACTGAATTACGCAAATAAATTCACCTACCACAAGATGAGATAATAAAAGATATTGGCTCACACACGCATTTGTTATTTCTTCTACCTTTATAATGGGTATCATTTATTATTTTTTTTGTTGCAACCAAAAAACATTCAATAAAATAGAAGTATATTCTAAAAAAGCAAATTTCATTACTTTTTATGACGTATTATTTTATTATTGTATTAATAATATCCTGTAATAAGCCCCTTATTTCATACTAGACATTTTCGAAGTACATTTTTTTCCTTGTAAACCCCTCAAAGCTTCAAAGGAACCCGTTTGGGAAACGCTAGGTTTAGGGGTATCAAGGGTAATTAGTGCTCTTCTCAGAAATCTGAATAAAATTATCAAAGTAGGTAAGCAGCTAGTTTTTAATCAATTTCATTTAATTAGAATAAAAAGATTCAATTTACTATGTATTATAAGTATTTTTATTACCAGTCATGACATAAAATTTAATAAATGAAATTAAACTGTTTTTAAATTAAATATACACATTTGAAATAAATAAACTTATTTAACAAATAAATACGAAATCATCATGTACTATTTAAGACATTTTTGAATAGATCAAAGCAAGAAAAAGTTGATGTAAAGGTTAAGAGGATAAATACAACTTATTATTGCGCGCGCAGAGTAGATGTTTCGTGTGTACTAGCCATAAAATTTTGAAAATATTAAGTATTTTAAAGTACAGAAATATTGTTCAAGACAAGGAGTATTGACTGGATGATTAGACAACACTTCTTATTACACAAAAATGTATTGTTTTAGATTGTTTTAGGTATTTGCTGCATAAGTTACTAAATATTTAAAAAAAGATTTTTAAGAAAACTCATCAATTTTTGCAAAGTAAATTATCTTGTTCTGAACAACAATTTCTTGCTCAAAACTTTGTTGTACTGATATTAAAAAAAACTAAATTAATGAAAGAGAATAAAATTTGCAAATAAGTGTTCAAAGAACTTTATAATAAAGTATTATATTTATATTTTAAATATTTGGATGGAAAATATAATTTAACAATTCACATATAAAATGAAAATACTCTCCTCCATAAAATATTTTTATTAAAACCACAATTAAATGTATTTCTATAAAATAAGTAATAAAAAAAATTTCTGTTACACATTGATAATACAAACCAATTGTTTTTACAATTCATACTCAGAAATTTTTAACAAAAAAAATTATAACATATTCATATGTAATACTTCATACATATATACGAAATCATACACACACATATCGAACGTATCATACTCATTTGCAAAACAATAGTATAATCATGCAATGTTTGCTTCTTAATACACATAGTGTTTACGATAAGGCAGTGATTCTCAAACTTTCAATATTCATGACCCAATTTTCAATCATAAATTTTATATCGCCCCCTATACAATAACAATGTAATAAATGCAATAAAATATACTTTGAAGCTAAATCTACCCTACGACTTAAATTATAACTTACACAAACTATCAAGATACGTATTAAATTTGTATATCACAAGCCCATGGGATGCACTAGTATTTATTAAACTTGTTTTTAATTTAGTATTTATAAACTAATTATCAAAAACATTGTGACGTACTTATACATTTATAAGTATATTGTTTCGGTGCAAATGTGAATTTAATTTCTATCATGACTAAATGTATTTTACAAATTTACTTCTTTTCAATAAACTAATACTTATTTTGAATCTTTTATTTTCGAATTTCAATAAGCTCGTGCCCCCCCCCCTATAGGGATATCACGGCTCCCTATAGGAGCACACCCCACAGATTGAGGAACGCGGTGGTAAGGTATTTCTTTTAGTTAACATTAAAAAATTTTCACTATCATATTCATAACATGTTTAAGTACTCTATTTTGTGAGTGTTGTAAGCATAATTATTCATTATAACATATAAATTCCAAATTATTAAAGATTAAATATATTTGTAACAAATATCACAAGAAATAGAACGGAAATTTATAATAATTTCCTAAAGAAATTGCTTATATTCAATCTATAAAATAACTGAACATAAATATTAATCAGTTTAAGAATTATCAAATCACATCAATAAAAAAATAAAAGGTAAATTTCGAATAAAAATATATAGTAGTTGTTAGTTACATATTTTCTCATAGGAATTTAAATTCACAGAAAAATCTTATTATTTTCAACAAATCACACAGCATTCGAATTACATTAAAGAAAATAGAGTCAAACAGATATTTTGCTCTAGGTTTTCTTTTAAAAATATTTAAGAAATATTAAAATAAGAAAAGCAAATTTAAATAGCTTAATTAAATTTTGTAAAAATGAAACCATTACAATAAATAAAATCATATTAACATGTACCTCAAAATCAATAATTTCCTAATCTTTGTGATATTTCAGATACATTGTCTCGGCCGCTAATTTAACATGAGTGTCCATCAAATGTTTCCATTCACTTGAGCAAAAAATAACCTTGTCGTTTCGAAGGATGTAATCCTGCACGGAATATTTCAGTTCATTGTCCTGGTGCATGTCTGCAAGAATCAGAACATTACACACGTTGTTTACGGATAAACTGGCCATCAAGAAAGCAGAGCACTTGTTCCTCAGGCTAAGAATTTGATACTTGTCTGCAGCCTCATATAAGGGAGAAGCAGTCTCCAAGCATAAATCTTCTAAAATGTCGGTGTATACGTAAAGTAGGATTCGATGCATCGTGCCAGCGTCCACATCAGTAATGTTGACACTTTCCTTTATTTTCTCTTTCATTTCATTTGTAAACATTGCTTTGAATACAGGTGACCTTGCACTCAGAATATTTTTGTGTGCTGAAAATGTTTTCGTAGGCGTGCATAGTTCTACGTCGCAAAGCAGTTCTTCTAAGTACATAGACCTCAAAGCATCTGTTATACCATCTGATGGGTCGTCTAATCTGTTTTCTGCCCTTGTTTTATTTCTAAATATGGAAGCAAAAATTCCATGGTCGATTCTTTCGATTCCCTCGTAAGCAATTTTAGTCGAAAATTCGCATTCACAATTCAGGGATAGCACGTCTTTTGGCAAGTAATCGTTCCTCTTTTCCAACACCTTCTTCTTCGAGACTTGTAAAACTAATTTCTTAATTTTTAAAAGATCAATTACTCGAAATTCCTGACTTCCGCAATCGATTCCGTTTCCTGTTGCGCCCTGCAGAAATGAATTAAATCTGAAAAATTTAATTTTTGGATTACAATATCTGATACGTACGTTTATTGATTCCTCGTCACACTCTCCGATCAAGAATAAATCCAAAGTGACCACATCATCTTCGAGAGCTGGTTGAAACGTATACGTTTTAATCTCAAGTGGCATCATCTTGCTGAAGTTTTCTATGTTCCACACAAAAGAACATCTCTCCACGTTAATAATAGTGCGTGCATAAAACATTGAGCTTCCTACATTTTCCGTGTCGCTTACCCATATTCTGCAACAAGCAGTTAAGGTATCTTGAAGCAGACCTTTAGAACTTAATAATTTATCTCGTTTTATGAACTGGCGCTTGCCTTTCGCTTGACCTCGCGTAAATGAATCTTTCAAAACAACGGTTGATTGCAATGGTGTGCAATTCTCTTCCAGGAACGAAAGTTGATATTCTATTTCGATGGTGTCCGGTCCTTTGCATTCTTGGTGCCTTGCAAGATAATAAGCAATACAATTTTCGGTTGCATCTCCTAACGGATACAACCATAATATCCATTTTGTCTTTTCCAAAGAATCCAATACAAAGACAGGACTTCCAATTTTCTGGCCGTTTCTTTGCCAGGTGCAATTGAAACGTTCTATTTTCCACAAAAAAGTGTATCTTTCTCTCTCGGAATCCATTCTCCAGCTTCTGTAGTTTTATAACCGAAATGAAATTGCAAGCAAAGATGTAAAAATTATCAGCTTAGTATCGTTGTTACTGAACAAATAACAAGACAACCACCCAGCGGGAGATAACTTATCGACTTCGATGGAGTCTTTCAAAGGTAGTTCGAACATGTGCATCTCGAAACGGGGAAATCCGTTCCTAATACAGATTAAACTTCATAAATAGTTATCGAGTCTTATCTTTTCTTATTTTCGTCACGCATTGTTTTGGATTGGAAAGAAATGGGAATTTTCCCTTTTCGAAAGAGTGATAATTTTTCCTCTGTGTGAAAGAGTTAGATTCTAAAATAGTTTGAAACATTTTATTTAACGACTACGGCTGACCTCAATTTTTACCATAAAATTTCACTTTAGATAGCTGTGGAACCGTCAAATTTCAGAATTAATGAGGTTAACTCTTTTTCTTTGAAAGAAATTGTTATGAAAATGCGTCTGTTTTCTGGTAGTAGTAGTAGGGGCTGCGGTAGCCGAAGGGTATAGGTATCGGACCGTGGCTTGCCTTGTCACGAGTTCGAGCCCAGTACCACTAAAGACCCGTCGTGTAGGGCAGCGATGCACGTTAAATCTGTCGAGAGCTGAAACATCTTCCCGTTGATGTGGTGTGGTAGTTAGGAGAAGGGGGTGCCAGCTCAGGTGTCGTCCACGTCACTTGACCATGGTTCAAAATTACGTGGTCCGTCGCCAAAAGCCCTCGTGTAGCTGAACAGGGCGACGTTAATATTCACTCACTCACCGGTAGTAGTTATTGGTAAAATCGTATTATAGCTCACCCCTAGGTGGCGATTTCTAATGCGTGCCAAAATGACGGCAAGTCACGTTTTTCAAAGTCGACACCGGGGAAACTGGGAAATACATGGCGTTTTGTACGAAGAAGAAATGTAAGAGCTTCAAAAGTTTAAGAAGAAAATCGTGTAAAATTGAGCTTCTAAAAAATTGAAAATAAAGGACATTATCTTAAGCATACGAAAAAACTGTAGCTTGCAAAATAAATTTTCTGCTGTGTTTTCATTTTTTCAAAAATAAGTTATTACAAAACTCCAATTAGGATATTTCTTGATAAATAAAACTTAATTGTTTATATTTCGAAGGTAAGAAACGGAAATTTTAGAAACTTATGGAACAATTCCTTGAAAATTTTAACTTAAAAAAAAGGGAAAATAAGAACATTTTGAAGAGAAAAAATAGAAGTTCGAAAGAGAAAAACTGAAATTTTTAAGATTTAATGAAGAAACTTGTGTAAAATATATCTTCTTCCAGAATTACTCAAAAGACTTTCTAACCCATGTAATTTTCCTTATGCTGTTAAATCATGGGGATTTTCGTCTTTTGAGCGGCATCTCCATTAATATTCATGAATTACACTTTTTCTTTCACTCAAAAAATATTATTTCTAATTTTTTGACATTCGTATCTTCCAGCAATAAAAACTTCATTTACGCTCCATCTAATTATTGTCATTTCCCCTCTATCTTCCAAAGAATTAAAAAAACATTTAAATATTGCTTTCGACTCATTATGAACAGTAACCGATACTCAGATGTATTACCCAAATAGCAATAAAACCTGTAATAAATGCAAATGACTCAATAACTGCTGTTATTTAGTTGCCGAAGCTAAGACAACTAACAATAATTACTGCTGCTACCTAACACTCACTATCAACACGCAAAAATATTCAAAGTCTCGAAATGGGCTAAAATAGGATCTAATCGTAACCCTTGATTAATTCTTCCGTCGGAGAGGTGTAAAAAAAATTATATTTCAAGCATTACTTAAGCCCCCCAAAAAAAAATTTGCGTTATACGATTTTTGCTATGTCACGCAAAGTCATTTAGTTAAACTTTACAACAATATACGAGGGATATTTTTAAAGTAAAGTTGTTTGCGCGTACATTTCCCTAGTTCGCGCGTGCGCCGCAACGAGTCTCTGCATCACAGACTAGCATCCATTTCGATAACACATATGCCATTTCCAGCTGTGTAGCAATGGACTAAATTCATGATGGTCACATGATAACGGCAATCCCGTGTTTACCATTGATTAAGAATTGACATACTAAGTGTTCAACTTGTAAAGTTTATATAACATTTAAAATTTGATGATTGCGTTCACGTGATGAAATTCTTCAAACATTTTTCAAAATTTAAAAAAATATATCATTATACGAATATTTTTAAAATAAGTGTATTTTGTTTAACTATGTGCACATTATTATATCATTGACAAATATGTTCTTACTAAAAGAAAGTTCCTGCAAAAAGCAAAAGTTGGCAACAGTGTAGAGCATGATCTAATTGGGTGGAAACGTGTGATTATACTTATGATATAATCATGACGTCGCATTAATTTATGAACTGATTGGCCGAAAACATGTGGATCAGTTATCATGTGATTATGACGTCACACGAATTTAGTCCATTGTGTAAGTTTCGCTGTGCGTCTTTAAAATGTTTCAAGTGATTGAATCGCCCGCCAAGTGTGAGATAAGGTCTGTTATTCATTTGTTGACTGCTTGCTCAATTGATTGAATATTAACGTCGCACTGTTCAGCTACACGAGGGCTTTTGGCGACGGACCACGTAATTTTGAACCATGGTCAAGTGACGTGGACGACACCTGAGCTGGCACCCGCATCTCCTAACTACCACACCACACCACACCAAACGGGAAGACGTTTCAGCTCTCGACAGATTTAACGTGCATCGCAGCGCTACACGAAGGGTCTTTAGTGGTACTGGACTCGAACTCGTGACAAGGCAAGCCACGGTCCGATACCTATACTACTCGGCTACCGCGGCCACCATTTGTGGACTGCAAGAGACTGAAGCGTCTGCATCGCGGGAATCCAAAGAATAGGTAAGGGACGAGTCTACTAAACAGAAGGTGGAAAGAGAGCGTTAGCTAGGAGAAGTAGGGAATCTGTAAGGATTAGGGAGAAATTTTTATCCCGCTAAAATCGAAGCAGGTAGAAATAGTGCCATTTTGACGTCGTTGTATTAAAGTGTTATTTTTAATTAAATGTAGTAAGCAGACAACAGATGTGGCGACATCAAGAAGAATCCAGACCTTTTAATAAACAAAAGCTAGCCAATACTACGTAAGTTAATTTTTTAAACATTCACTTTTTAATATCAATTCCTGTTAATATGTTACTTAGAATGCATAGCTAAATGATGAAATGTACCTTTCTTGCAGGACTCGTATTAATATTAAAACTACATGAAAATAGGGTGTACTTGAAAAGAGATGAATATGTACTAAAGGGTGTTTTTTGAGAGGTATAAAACTTCAAATTGCAATAAAACATCGATGACATGATTGACATGAATTTTTTTTTCGAAAAATAATCTCGTGGCATTACATTTTAAATATGATTTCTGGCATAGGACTGCCACGGCTGGCTCGGATGTAGTCCAATCTGGACGTCCAATTTTCGATGACTTTTTCCAACATTTGTGGCCGTATATCAGCAATAAAATGGCGAATGTTGTCTTCCAAATGGTCAAGCGTTTGTGGCTTATCCGCATAGACCAATGATTTTAAATAGCCCCACAGAAAATAGTCTAGCGGTGTTAAATCACGAGATCTTGGAGGCCAATTCACAGGTCCAAAACGTAAAATTAGGCGGTCACCTAACGTGTCTTTCAATAAATCGATTGTGGCACGAGCTGTGTGACATGTTGCGCCGTCTTGTTGGAACCACAGCTCCTGGACACACCATGATTGTTCAATTCAGGAATGAAAAAGTTAGTAATCATGGCTCTATACCGATCACCATTGACTGTAACGTTGTGACCTTCATCGTTTTTGAAGAAGGATTCCACCAGCCCATAAAGCGCACCAAACAGTCAGTTTTTCTGGATGTAACGGTGTTTCGACATACACTTGTGGATTAGCTTCATTTCAAATGCGGCAGTTTTGTTTGTTGACGTAGCCATTCAACCAGAAGTACGCTTCATCGCTAAACAAAATTCGCTTATGAAATCGCGCGACCATTATTTTCGAAATAAAATTGCACAATTTGAAAGCGTTGTTCAGGCGTGAGTCTATTCATGATGAATTGCCAAACCAAACTGAGAATAAATCACTTGACAGCTGTTAAATCGGTCGCCATCTTGGAAAGTAATGCCAGGTTAAACTTCTATACCTGGAAAAAAACACTCTGTATGTAAGTAGACTTTATAAGCATTCTTTTTAACATTCATTCATGTTGAAATTAAAGTGTTCGTTTACTTAGAAATTTGTAGAAATCTTACTTTAAGCCCGAGATTAACATTTGTATGCGCATTCATTATATGCATGATCGCCAATTGGGATTTTATTTCCCTACAGAGATCAAAATAAGTATTCGACATGTGTAACGATTTCTGTGAATATTGACTAACACCTTACTTTGCAGCAACAGCGAAATCATGTTTCGTATTGTTGCAAATTACAGTTCAGTTTCTATTGTAGAAGTTTTTATTCTTATAAAAACAAACCTATAAGCACAAAAATCACACCATTATAATTTTCAAAAGCAGTTTGACAAGCAAAATAAGTATTTGACCTAGGACGCTTTGATAAATTTTTATACCAAGGAGCAAAATTACCGTTAGGTGGGGCTTAAATTTTTGTAATTCAAAGCATTTGAACTATATCTGAGGGCATTTAGAAAGTTTTATTTAAGCAGTGAGCAAGATAAGTCCCAAACAAGGAAAAGTCAGTGGAAATTAAAAATTTAATCATAATGCATTTTAAAAGTTATTTACCTGAAAACAAAATTTCGGTTGTTGTAAATAGGCCAAGAACAAGGCTGCACTTCATAATTAAAAAGTATAAAACGCAAAAATCAATTGATAGCAATACAAGATCTGGTCGACCAAAAACATTTTGCGAAGCGATGGCTTGTTCGTCAAATTACCAAGGACCCCGAAACCAATGCATCAAATTAGACAGATGCTACCAAGGATTGTTTTGGTATAGATGTTGCGCTCCAAACTGTTAGAAATTACCTGAATAATGATGGCTTTAAAGCTAGAACTGCTAGAAATATACCATATAGTATATCCAAAGATTTTGATGGAAAAAAAAAGAAAACATGACAAACACAAAATGCGAAGTAAAAACAATCGCAGAAGAATGGAGGAAAATCGATTTAGAAATTACTAAAAACTGATTAAATCTATACCAAGACGCTTAAAAGTTATTGTGGACACTAAAAGATATCCTACTAAGTACTAAATTAAGAAAGAAATAAAATATTTAAAGCTGAGTTGAGATTTTTGTTAAGTGTACGAACACTTTTGTGGCGTAATTTTTTATTAGCTTTTTGATTATTAATTTTTTAAAAAAATAGTTATACTATTTTTAAAAATTTGATTATGTCATTCCATTAAGAACAAGTTTCAGATATCATTAAAAAATTACAATTACAATATATTAATTTTTATTAGTCGAAAACATTAAATTTTAAAAGAAATTGCAAGTGTACGAACACTTTTGTGTTTCACTGTATGTTCGAAAAGTGTTTAATGAAATACAACACCAGATTGATTGATTGATTATTAACGTCGCACTGTTTAGCTACACGAGGGCTTTTGGCGACGGATCACGCAATTTTGAATCATGGTCAAGTGACGTGGACGACACCTGAGCTGGCACCCCCCTCTCCTAACTACCACACCACACCAACGGGAGGACGTTTCAGCTATCGACAGATTTAACGTGCATCGCTGCCCTACACGGTGGGTCTTTAGTGGTACTGGGCTCGAACTCGTGGCAAGGAAAGCCACGGTCCGATACCTATACCATTCGGCTACCGCGGCCACAATACGACACCAGAGTAGAGCAGCAGGTGAAGAATAAATGCTTTGAAAATGGTAAAATTTTTAAAGAAATCGATTAACAATTGTCTGAAAATTAATGGGATTACCACAGAAAAGAGAAACCAATAAAATTTAACTATAATAAACGCCATCCCCATGGCAACAACATCACCAAATGACTGAGATATGAAAGTAATCATATTGTAATGTCATCACCCATCTTGGCGAACATCAACTTGGTGCGTAGCACTCTTATATCAAATTAGCACCTTAAAATTTGTTTTATTTGTTACAGTTCTGTAAAACCTGGATTATGCGTCCCATAATCCAGATTTTACGGTGTTATGCACCCGCTATCAAAATGAGAGCTTTAACATAAACTAAGATCATCATCTAGTCTAGATATATATTATAAAGGCGAAAGTTTGTGGAGATGTTTGGTCGTCTTTCACGCAAAAACAACTGAATGGATTTTAATGAAACTTCACAGTAATATAGTTTATACATCAGAATAACACATAAGCTATAATTTATAAAGATATTGAATGAAGTGTCCAAAATATAACGTTATTTGTTACGTAAGTAAGAAAAAATTCTGCCATCTGCAAGCAATTCTGGTGTGCGCAGCAAAAATACCCACGACAGCATATATTTATCTTTTGTTTGTGAAGAAACCTTTTTTTTTTTTGGCTACTCAAGGTGCTCGCTTCTAATTAATTCCTGTGATCAGCATGATCCCTAATTTTTTTTATTTCAGAATAAAACTAAGTTTTGAAGGGAGAGGTTGTTATAAATCTATCTTTATTTGAATATTTTTATTGAGTTTATTATGCACATTTCGTAGTAAGAAATTGATCTTTTTTCAAAACAATTATTTTATCGGTTCTGGTACTGAAAGTAAATAAACTTTCTTTTTCACTCTACATCATTGGACAAATTTTCAAACTTTGTTTGTGGTTAGTAAAGTATAACGCTATAATTTTAATTGAGTAGGTTGATATTGCATTTTTAAGTATAAAAATAATTAACTACTGTACTGTATTTTTTGGAGTGAGGGAATATTAACACATCGCATTGTTCAGCTACACGAAGGCTTTTGGCAACGGAACACGTAATTTTGAACCGTGGTCAAGTGACGTGGACGACACCTGAGCTGGCACCCCCTTCTCCTAATTACCACACCAACTAGCATGAATATTGTACCAATGCAGGAATATTCTTTGAAATCAACTCTTCCAAGATATATGGCAGCACGGGCTCTATGATGAGTATTTTAGCAGGGAAGGCGAATAGTTTTGTAGCAGATATTGATTTTTCAGCTGACAGCGTTTTCAGCGGATTGCAAAGATTATCATTTTAGTCCCCAAAAACTAGTTAATGTCAAAATGTAAGTGTCTTATGTTTTTGTATGTTAATGAAGACCTTAGAAACGATTTGACTTTTTTTTTTAAGTGAACAGTATATATAATTAATTTTACAGTGGAATATCTTTAATTAATTTATTAGCTCTAACGGATTAAATTACCCAAAGTGGAGTATTTTGTTTATGTATATCCCTTAATTTTCAATGCAGTGATCACCAAAAAATATTGCATGAAAAAAACTGCTGTAAATCATAGTGCGGTAGATAAAGCATTGACGTGCATCGCTCCCCTACATGGCAGATCTTATAAAGTTCGAACTATGAAAGTAGCTAGACATTTGCCAACTTGACTCTATCGTCAACATTTCACTCTGTTTTTCATTGAATCGCCATTATAATTTAATAAATGGCGTTGCTTGCGGAATATTACAATTTTAACATAAAATAAATACAACAGAAAGTAATATTAATGTAATACACTTTCAGATATAAATTATTTACACTTTTTTAAGCATTCATTGCACAAACCTTTTAAGAATGTGTAACTTTTGCTGAGCAGAGATCAGCTTAGGGAGGTATTTTCAAAAATCGGCCCTCAAAAGTGTTACGAGGAGTTATAAATAAAAAAAAATCATTTTTATCAGCTATTAGATCTACAGACATAAAACTTAACAAGGGCTTTTTCTGTCTTTTTTTTTTTTTTTTTTTTGTTCAGCTGAGGTATGCAAAAAGCTTTCTTTGTTTAATTAGCAATTCACGTAAAATTAACTCATTAAAAACTTTTATCTTCAATCTGTGTTGTTTAATTTTTCAGTTCACCCGTGTGAAGAATGGGTATACTAGCTAGTAGCAAATAATGAGACTTCTACATCTATAAAAATACTGTTTATTTATATGAAATGACATTCCTTATATAAACTTAAAGCGTTTCAGTTCGAGAAATGTACTATTTTTTTCTAAAGGTTGTGGAATAATACTTCGAACAAATGACTTCGAAACATAAGAACATTGTGCAAATACATTTCAGGTTTCATTGTAAAAAAGGGGATGTGCGTGTTATAATGGAAAATATAAAAATTTCTACTTAAAAGTATAGATGTTTATTTTATATGCTGGTTTTTACAGTAATTGCTTATTTGCAACACTAAAATTTGTCCCGAAAAAGCAGCAAAATGACTTTATGATTTTTACTCACATGTGTATGAGTAAACTAGTATTTATTTTTTACAAACAAAAATTAATTTCATATGTATTACAGAACACAGTAGAATGGAAACCCTATAATTTAAAAGGAAAGATATTTTAATTTTATCTTATTACATAACTTTCTGGTTATATTTTAGCTCTTTTTGTTTTAAAAAGAAAAAAAACATTGCATTTTGATATTTTTTATAAAAACTTACTTTTTCAGGGAACACATTAAAGTTGCACATACATACCTTTAAAAACAAGCAAAGCCCATATATTTATAAATTTTTAATCTCTTACTGTAATGAGGACAATTTTGTAATTGTGACATATATTTAGGTTTATATTATTACTACTACTAACATGTCCTAAACTTGAAATTATTAGCATAGATGAGTTGACCAAACCTGAAGTAAACATAAGAGCTGGTGTGATGCCAATTTACTTACAGAAATACAAAATCTATTATGTATTGAAGGATTTTTTCACCTGCCTTCATGTTATGAAATGCTTTCATTACAATGTATTTCAAAATTTCTGCATGAAGTGTTACAATTTTTTTGACATTGTTTATACATAGAAATTAATGCATTTGTTTTTAAAACTGTTTAGTGAATATTTGTATATTGTCATATCTAATGGTAAACCTGGATTAAAACTGTCTTTATCATTTTTTGAATTCATTTCAAATTACGATGTATTATTAAATAAAGGTATAATGTGAAATTAGTATTTTTATTGCAGCTGAATTTTCCAAATTGCTGTATCCTGCAGTTGCATCTATATGATGGTATTTGCTGTAGATTTAGCTGTCATAAAATTCAACTGTTTCCAATCAAGATACAGGACAAAATATAGGCAAGAACTGGGACAGAAAGGAATTAGATACTATACCGGATAAATAACACCAAAATGGGGTGGCCCTTTTCCGTTTAGTGGCAGGCCAAGTCTACTTGGAAGACAATGCATAGGAGTTTTATATCACTATCTTTACTGCAGCCTCTTTAATTTAACAGAGCCAATGAGTATCTCCAATATGTGATTCAAGGCACTTCATGGAATTTCCTTAATATGGGTGTGCTAGAGTTACTGGGGGGTGATAAGACTTCAGTCACTTCGACTTTTTTCCCCCTTGTGTTTGTGTTTGTCTGTTTTTCCTTTGTATTGTATTTCTACTAATTCACCACCATTGAAAATAAAAAAAGAATTTGAATAATACAATATCTTGGGAAGTTTTATGGATTGTTTATATGTATTGTATTATAATTCTTAAAATAACAATGTTTCAGCTTTATATATTGTATTAAATTCTTTCTACCTTGTATGCAATTCATTGTGTTGTAAAAATAAAAATTCATTTTCAATTAAAGGATAAATCTTACTTATTAATCAAAAACTTTCATTTTAACTCACTCTAATATTTATAATAAAACACACATAATTTAGTAAATTTTTTAAAAAAATTTCTGAAAGTTTAAATTATATTTTTAGAATCATCTATAGTATATTGATAAATCATTGCTAAAAAGATACATTAATTATAATAAATATTCTGAAACATTAAAAATCGAAGAAAAATTGACATATATTTTCAATGGCTTAGAATAAGTCACAAATTATGTAATTTGTATGTACTTCAATAACTCTTTATAAAGGATGATGAAACAAAATTTAATCATTAATACTAAAAATTTATAGTAATACAATTCAGTTCTTTAACTTCATTGTGTATGAAAGAGTATTTATACTTTTCTTTTTTGAGCTTTAAAGACAGTCATTTCTAAAAACAAAAATTCAAACATTTGTAAATAATAACTACAAAGTATGTCAGACACTCAAAGATGATAAATGTTGTTTTATTACAGAATCTACACAATTGCTTTAAAATGCTTATCATTTTAAAACAGATATATCTATAATATCCACAAATCATAAACGCATCCATAATTATCTTTACGTGCATAAAACTGAGTTTTCAGAAATAAAACTATTTTATGAATTTGTGTAAAATACCATACTATATACAAAAGAAAAAAATTAAAAAGCTATATCATGGAAAAACTAATAATTACTTGTTGAGTAGCCAATGTTGAATAATTAGCCACTGAGATTAAAAACATTGAACAAAGAGACACATTTTCATCAGAAGACAATTCTCTACATCAAAATTTTCATATTACACTGGCTTCAAGAAATAAATTTTGTTACAAGTTAAACATGTACTTAAAAAAATAAGGTAATAAAAAAAATAATTAAATTTAATCATTCCTAAAAACTATTACCTTATGCAATATCATTCCCCTTGAGAATTTTTAACTTAAAAAGGAATGATATTAATTTTTACATAGTAAAAGAATAGTTATTTAAAAATCAATAATATTTGCAGAAGGTAAAAATCAAAGACCGATGACCATACAATTTCATAATTTTGTTCTTTTGTCTAGATCAAAATTAACTATTTCCAAATTTGGCGACTAATTTCGTGTACCAGTTCAAGATTTGGTGACTAAAAGATTAAGTCACAACACATTCATCATTTTTTTAAAAAATTCAATTGGCTAAACGCATTGATATTAGCCACTAAGCGAACATACCATTTTTATTTCTTTTGTAATTTATTCATTGCGCATGATTGTGTACATAAGAAAATGATATTTTGAATTGATTTTGCTGAGGAAAATGATGAGAATTCTCCTTAGGACTAATTAACAGGATAGAGAAGTATTTTTTTCTTTTAATCACCATGGCAGGAAGAGTGAAGTATTTAATTGAGATTTCAAAATTTATATGTATTGAGCCAGATAGTGAAATACAGGAAATTAGTGTTTTAAATTTGATACTCTTAAATCTGACCAGGCAGCAAAATCAGGCAAATCCTAGGTTAACATTCCAGACACTTAGAAAAAGTTTTGTCAAAAGCCCCGTAAAGAGGCTGTGGCAAACTTCAAACAGGCCATGTTTGCATGGTACATTGTCTTAATAAAATAGGCATCCTTCCATCTAGTATATATATATGCCTAATTTGAATATCATGAATGCAAAACATTTTGTCCAGAAGTAGATAAAGTCACAAAAACATTGTGATATAAGCGAACTACTAGAATGTCAGAATTTTCATGAATACATCTCATGTTCCTTTTCTTGTTTAAATTTTTGTTTTGTTTCCATGTTAATTTGTCCTGGTTCTTATTTTAAATGTTTGTTCTTTTTTATTATTTATCTTTATTGTGTGATATTTGAACTGTTTTATATATTTGGTTGATCCTTCCAATAAAGCCATATGTAATAAAGGTGTTTCAAATTTAAGCTTTAGCTATCTTTTGATTTGAGAATTGTTCAATGGTATAATACACATTTACCAATTTATGTTATAAACAAAGTAAAATAATTTGGTTAAGTTGAAAAATGAAATAATAAATACATTTTTAGAGGTTTTAAGAAATTTAATTTTACAAACTATAATCTGAAGAATAATTATTTAACATGCAAGAACAATTCATGTAAAAAAAGAACTGAAATTTCAAGCTGTACAATTGACAGCCCTAGCATACAACATGTAATTAAACTATCTGATTTTTAAATGAAAATATTAATTGAAAAATAATTTCTAACATTTAACAATAAAACCTTTCAATCTAAAGGATTTTACTTTTTGTTTTATGGGAAAAGTGCTAAAAAAAGTATTTTTAAAATAATTTTGCAATTATGAGAAAAAGTTATGTAACTGCAAAAAATAAACGTGTGTTCTGTATTTAATGCAAAAACACACACAAATATTCCCAGCTTCTACTGGAACATAATTGTCCATATTTTCAGCAATTACCACTGAATCGGCCATCAAGAGTTCTAAAAAATGCAAATTGTTAAATAATTCCATGTATTGTTTTCAGTTAGACTGAAATTAAGAAAATTTCTCATTTTCATTATTATATGTTAGAATGGTGTAAGACAAAAAAAAGTTTATTGAAACATTATTTATAAGAAAAATACAAGCTTTACAATCCACTACATCAATATATTAGTGGTAGTCCCATGTTTATCTTAAGAGTATTTTATTTACTTCATTGTATACCCTTTCCAAATAATTTTGCTTCTATTAAGGAATGAATGGCTTGTAGGAGTAATGGTATGTGCATTTCACAATTTACAAACCCATGTATATATATATTACATAGATTAATATTATCAATGCACCTTGAGTTAATATTCAGGTGTTTCTTTGGACATATTGGCAGGGCTATATATATACTTCTTTGCCTTTTCATAAAATGTTTGATGGGGTATTAAATATCTATATATTAATTGTTTGCCATTGGTCTCAACCATAAGTGTATGCACTTCTTCAGCAGAGGTTTATTTGCCACAGTTTCAAGGATCCAGGCTTTTAACATACTAAGAATTTTATTTCATAGGAAACAAAACAACTATTCTTATATATTTATTATGACACTTCAAGCCAGAACAAATATTTTTGCATTAAACGTACCTGCAAAACTTAAATAACATACCTATTTCGAAATTAATACCTAAAAGTGTTATTTATACTTTACACGACACTCCATAAAAGCTTATAGCACAATGTTTTTCTTTTTTGTTTTTGATCTAACAGTAGAAAAACTTTAAATATATTATACAAATGTAATATATAATAAACTGTTTTATAACTTATATGAATTGTATATAATCTGCATAAAATAATCTCCCTGTTCATTAATATACATTATAAAATGTTAAACTATCTATATGTATATGTTTAGTGGGCAATATTTGTACATGAATAATATTCATGGGTATTTTTCAAATTACATATTAACTACATGATTATAGCTTAATTTTTGAATTCACCTTAGATTGATCTTAGAATAAATTATTAAATGAAATTTTAACAAGTCAACATATCCCAAGATCATAATTTAACTTTTGCTTAGTACTAACAAAAAAGTATTTCACCAGTTATACACAAAAGTATCCATCAATTTTATTGAACAAATTATTACTCTTACACTTTGATTTCAAACAAGAATACTTCTTGAAAATATATAATCATATTTCAAAAAGAAATTTACATATAATGGCTCATATAAATGTATTATTAATTGTACCTATATATTAGAAATTACGACAATGTTATGAAAAATGAAACAGATTTTATCCTTTTTACGTTAATGTTACATTAAAAAATGGATTTTCTTACAACTACAACAAAAATTTGGGTACTTGCATACTATTGCAATAACGCCAATATTCAAGATAAATTGGCAATTCCGATTTCACATGTGTTGTAAGCGCTCAGTTGCCAACCATGTGCTTTGTTTCATTCCCAATGCCGTTGCAATAATGCACAAGTACCAAAATTTGTACTCCACTGAAGAGTTAATTCTTCATATTAATCTTAAAAAATACTTAGCATGGCATTAGTCATTGCTTCCGTTTTTGCTCAGCTAATAGTGACCAGAACCCCCTTTTCTACTTTGGTGTTGACACTTTGACTGGTAGAATGAAACTTGCATATTGAAAAAAAAAAACATTGATTCTCAATACTTGAAAAATGTATTATATTTGCCTGACAACAAGCATAAAATTGAATTTCTTTTAATGGCTCAGGTTAATCGTTTTTCTTTTCTATATATGGTATTTACTGGATATCCAGATAATGGGTTTGTGACAGCTTTTCTGAGCTGCTGATAACACAGACTTTGGCAATATCCAAAATGATACACTCACTACAAACATTGAATCAGAAGAGAACTTCGCCTATTCTTCATTCTGTTTGGCCTCATGGTCCCTATAATCACTAAGTACCAATACATATATAAACTTTAATAACATACATAAATCTGGAAACAAATTTATAAGAAGTATGACCAATGGCGCAACGTAGAATAATACGGCCTCCCTGCAAAGTAAGGTTTTGGGCCCCACCCCCGTAATATGAGGGTGCACATTATGCCATTGAATATGACACGTGTTGAAAACTTTCATTCCAGTTTACATTTAAATATTTTCTTCATAGTATCTTAACTTAGGATTAATTCTGCTGCAAATAAGTTTATCTTATCTAAATGATAATATTTGTAACAATGTGAATGCAATATTTTAGGTTTAGCCTTCAAAACTCAGAAATTATTTTTCTCCATCGAGTGTTGACAATTGTTTTTGAGTAAATAGAAATTCATAGATCTTGAGAGTGTGAAGTAAACTATACATTTTAATTAGCCTTTTCTGACATAAGCAAGGATTTTTTTTAAATATATATATATATATATATATATATATAGAAATATTGAATTACAGGTGGACATGTATATCATGAACTACTGTCTTACAAACTTTATCCTGGAACTAGTTTACAAAGTATATATTATTGAGAAAGATGAATTGCTATATAGAATTTTCTACTTAAAGAACTTTTTTAGGATTTGGCAACTTCTCGTTAGATAAAAAAAAAAGTCTGCCTATATATTAAAATTTTTAAAAGTAGTAATTATAAAATAATGAAAATTAAAATGGCTTTTTATTTTCAAATATATATCTAATCATAAGTTGTATAAAGTTAAAAAATTTGGAAACTGAACAAGGTTAAATAATTATGAACCATTTATGTATAATTAAGAAACATTTTATAGATTTTGAATTTGATTTAGTTTTTAGTCTACATATATTTAATATTGATAATTATCATTTCTTTTTTTAAAAAAGCATAAAAAGAACATTTGATGATGACAACAATTATTCTCACTCTTTAGAAAGAAATTCATTTTTAGGGCAAAACTAATATAATACAACTAAAAATTTACCCGTATTGTCTTATTATGTACTGTAATGTGTACTATAGTTGTCTTTTTTATAGAATTTCATTTTGTATGAGTTATTTGTCAATATAAGAAATATTCTCATACATTGACAATTGAAATATTTACTAAATGACAGGCACATAATGATCAGATAAGATGAAGAAACAACAATGCAAACTGCATTTTGAGAATCTAATTGTACAACATTTTTATCTCACTTTCTTCTGTTACATAATGTTACAAATTTTGTGTAAATCGTGTAAATAATTTGTATTTGAGTGTTTAATGCATTTATATTACTCTATGTTACATTTATTTCATGTTAAAATTGTACTATTCACAAGCAGTGCCGCCCCTTACGTTATAATGGCGATTCAATGAGAACTTGACGAAATCTTGGCGGTAGAGCCAAGTTGGCATCATTTTTGGCGACCAAGTTGGCGGCCGATTTGGTGACTTTGGCGATCATTTTGGCGTCATTGGTGACCATGTTGGCGAATTCGGAACCCTCTGGAATCTTCTAGAAAGCAGTAGATCTCTCCACTAGTGTCACGTTCAATGACACGAGCGGCTATATTTCTGGAAGTTTCTATCGCGCCTATAAAAACGATGCTCACCGATACGGCGGAGAGTCTTGATTAAGCCAGCGAGTAGTGAGGATTGTTTTGACTAGCGATTAGCTCGGCTGTGCTTGTGAATAATCTTTACTTATGTGTATTTTTTAAACACTGTTATTGTGTTTGATTGCTGTTGAAGGTGTGAAGACCTTTGGATATTTATCCTGTGAATATTGCCGATGAATCCTGTATTGAAAGGATTGGATTTTCGCTAATAAATTCGCATCGCTCTTAAAGAACTGATTATTTTTTCTTTGTGATTATTTTTGCATAAAATCCTCAAACCCTCGGATCTGCGTAACAGTTTGGTGTCAGAAGTGGGATTTTATGCCAATAACAAGAGCGATGGATGAGCAACTGAAAGCTCTGTTGAAACGCTACAATGCCTTGAAAAGTGGCCAAGAAGAGACTACGGAGAGAATGGAGAAAGACCAACTAGAAATGCAGAAAAGTCTGGAAGATATGGAGAAAAGCCAAGAAAAAACAAAGAATGAGTTAAAGGATAGAATAGAAAAAAGTCTGGAAGATATGCAGAAAAGCCAAGAAGAGACAAAGAATGAGTTAAAGGATAGAATGGAAAACAGTCTGGAAGATATGCAGAAAAGCCAAGAAGAGACAAAGAATGAGTTAAAGGATAGAATGAAGAAAGGTGTGGAAGATATGCAGAAAAGCCAAGAAGAGACAAAGAATGAGTTAAAGAATAGAATGGAGAAATGTCTGGAAAACGTCCAGAAATGTCAAGAAGATCTGAGAAATAGTTTAGAAAAGAAAATAGATAGCCTGGAAGAGAAAATTGCATTGAAAGTTGAAGAAAAGATTGCAATAGTTGAAGAAATGCTTCAGTAGTTGAAGAGAAGATAGAGAAGAAAGTAGAACAAGTTGAAAAAAAGAATTAGAGAACAAGTTGAAGAAAAATATGAAGAAGTGGCTGGAAATTTTAGCCTTATATCACAGCGAGTAGAAGATTTCGAAAAGAAGCTCTTAGTTTCTGGAAATAAGAACGAAAGCAAGATTTTGCCTTCCTCTCTAGTACCTGTGTCAACCTCTCCGATGCCTGTGACTGCCTCAACAGTGTCAGTGAAACTGTCGACCTAGGACGGAAAATTACTGGGAAGTATACAAAACACAATTTTCAATAATTTCGGAAGCCAATGGATGGACTGAGGGGACCAAAGCTTGTCAGCTAGCAGCATCTCTTACAGGAGAAGCTGCCGAAATACTGCAGACTCTTCCCGACACAGAGCGACTGAATTTGAACTCCCTTTATAATGCTCTGGATCTTCGGTTCGGTCAAAAATACTCCAAGGACTACGCGCGCCTGCAAATGAAAACAAGACTCCAGAAAACCGGAGAAAGCTTGCAGGAGTATACCTCTGAAGTCGAAAGGCTAGCCAACTTGGCTTTCTCCGATTACCCAGCAACTGTGAGAGAAACAATCTCTTTACAGTAGTTCGTGGACGGCCTGAGGGAGGGGGAAGTCCAGAAAACTGTGAGAATGGCACATGTGCAAGATATTAAATCTGCCCTGTTATATGCCCTGAAATTGGAGGCCGCCACTCAAGCTAGTCGCTGAGACCGCCAATCTATCCGAGGAGCTACAGTGACCTTAGATGCTCCCTGTGAATCTCCATGGAAAAGTGACATTGAGAAATTAAGAGATGAATTCCAAGCTTTTAAGGTTCAATGTCAGAACCAAGAGAAACGCACCTTCAAGTGCTGGGAATGCGGTGGAACTGGACACCTGAGAAGAAACTGTCCGCGATCAAGGAATGATAAGAACATCGTCTCTTCTTCCAAACAGGAAAACTAATATATGGCCATCTCGCGGGGCGGAGGTTGCCAGATAATGTAAAGCCCCATTACAAAATTCTTCAGATTACGGCTGTAAATGGTGGCGACAAGGGACTTTACGTAATAGGACAAATTAATAACATCTCGTGCCGTGTATGGTTGTTGATACTGGAGCCAATGTATCTATAATTAGAAAAGATTTGGCTCAAAATATTATCTGGACGCCGCCATGCGTTTCCTTGCAAACAGTGACGGGTGACAAGATTCAGGTGGTTTGGAAAAATTGACTATCACCATACGGCATATATAGCAGATATCACTGACCCCTGTATTCTTGGACTGGATTTTCTGAAGAACAATAACTTTAAATTGGACTTTGAAAATAGCAATATGCATTCAAAATTTGAAGACATCACTCTTTTTGGCTTACAAACTCAATTTGAATGCAACCAGAAAATTATAGATAAAACCAAACTCTTATTATTGCCAAGAACTGAATGTATAATAGCCGGTTTAGTAGCAGAAAATAGAAAATTCGGATTTGGCGTAATCGATTATCCTGACCCAAGCAGTTTAAAAGCAGGAGCACTGATAGCGTCGTCGGTAGTAGACCTCTCGAATTCACTCATCCCAGTGAGAATTGCTAACATCAGTGATAGGACGAGGACTATCCAGGAGGGAGAGGTATTAGCAGCTTGTGCTCCTGTCACTTGTGTAGACCGCAAGTGTAATACCCAAGACCTT
Source organism: Trichonephila clavipes (assembly GCA_019973935.1). Taxonomy (NCBI): domain Eukaryota; kingdom Metazoa; phylum Arthropoda; class Arachnida; order Araneae; family Nephilidae; genus Trichonephila; species Trichonephila clavipes. The sequence continues at coordinate 198,006 of BMAU01001278.1, read as the reverse complement.
TCTTCAGAGAATCTAGTCCCAAATTTGCTACAAAACATGGACTTGGACGAGAAACAAAGATGTGCTGCAGAGGGTTGATTAATGAATTCCAGAGCCTCTCTATTTTCAAGAACATCTGAGGATTTGGAAGAACAAGACTAACGAAACACCGAATCGATACGGGAGAGCATCCTCCTTTTAAGCAGCACCCCCGACGACTAACATTCGCTAAACAGGAGGAAGTCCAAAAACTCATTAAGGACATGAAAAATAATGATGTGATTGAGTCATCGTCAAGTCCTTGGGCATCTCCCAATCGTCTTGGTCAGGAAGAAAGTTATCTTTACCAGATTCTGCGCGGACTATCATTGGTTGAATGACGTCATCAAGAAAGACAGCTATCCTCTGCCAAGGATAGATGACACGCTGGACACACTTGCTGGCAATACCTGGTTTTCTACCCTAGATCTCAAGAGCGGGTATTGGCAAGTAGAACACCACCCTGACGATAAAGATAAAACTGCTTTCACTACGGGACAAGGACTGTGGCAATCTAAGGTTATGCCTTTCGGCTTCTGCAATGCACCTGCAACATTCAAGCGTCTTATGAAGACAGTCCTCAAAGGACTTTCGTACGAGGCCTGCCTGGTTTATATAGATGACATTATCATCGTAGGGCGCTCCTTTGAAGAACATCTGAAAAATATCAGACGTGTGCTACAAAATCTGAAAGAAGCTAACCTGCAATTAAGTCCAACCAAGTGCCACCTATTCCGGCGTGAAGTCACATATCTTCGGGTACATCATTTCAGCAGAAGGTGTATGAACAACCCGGATATGATCTCGGCTGTGAAAGACTGGAACTTCCCGACGGATGTTCAACAGCTCCGGAGTTTCTTGGGCTTATGCACGTTTTACCGGAAATTCGTGACAAATTTCTCAACGATTGCCAGACCACTCCATAAGCTGACCGAGGCAAAACAAAAATTCATCTGGACGGTTGATTGTAACAACGCCTTTAACAAGCTTATGGACGCACTAACATCTGCTCCAGTCCTGGCATACCCTGAAATTGGAAAACGATTTATTCTGGATACGGATGCAAGTCATGAGAGTATTGGGGCTGTATTGTCTCAAGAGATAGATGGTCAGGAGCGTGCCATCGCCTTTTTTAGCAAGTATCTGTCCAAACCAGAAAGAAATTATTGTGTGACTAGGAAGGAACTGTTCGCTGTCGTAAAAACCGTGGAGCACTTTCATCCTTACCTCTACGGTCGAAGGTTCCTGCTGCGAAGAAATCATGCCTCATTGACCTGGCTACTGAATTTTAAAAATTCAGAAGGCCAAATAGCTAGGTGTATACAGAGACTACAGGAGTATGATGTGGAAATTCGCCACAGAAAAGGATCAGCACATGGAAATGCAGACGCCCTTTCAAGAAGACCGTGTCCTGAGAGCTGCAAATACTGCTCGAGAATCGAAAAGAACTTTTACGTAATAGTTCCAATAGTCCGCCAAGTTACAACACCATCAACATCGGCATTGGACCCGTGGAGTGATGAGAGCGTCCGAAAAGATCAACTGGCTGATCCTGAAATAAAACCAATAAAAGAATTCAAAGAGTCGTCTGACGAAAAACCCAGCTGGCAAGACATCGCCCCTTTCCATCCTACAACCAAGCGTTACTGTGCTCTTTCGGACTCTCTCCATCTGAGAAATGGTGTTTCATATCGAAAATGGGAGTCTGACGACGGAAAAACATTCAGGTTGAAAATAATACTCCCAAAGATAAGAGTTTCAACAGTCCTTAAGGAACTCCATGCCAGTCCAACTGGTGGTCATTTTGGTGTTATGAAGACCTTACAAAAAATTCGTGAGCGCATCTACTGGAACAATGTGCGGAGTGACATGGAAAAGTGTTGTCGCACATGTGATCCCTGTGCTTCACGCAAAGGTCCCAGAAAACGCACTTGAGGAAGACTGCAGCTGTATAATGTGGGAGCGCCTTTCGAACGAATAGCATTTGACATCTTAGGCCCACTACCGAGATCATCAGATTGTGACGTCTTACGCGTTTTTTCTTTAACAAGTCTTTTGGGTTCTTTGGACCAGAATTAATGGCAAATCTTTTCCAACCAAATCCAAGAAACGAGAAGTGAAGAGATGCAAATAATGTAGGATAAATATAGGATCTTAGAGTAAGCGTAATGGCAATGTAATGGTAATGTAAAGGAATGTTAGACAATTGACGTGTGTTGTGGCAGTGGATGATTATTGAAGTTCGTCGTTCAAAGATTCAAGTTCTACGTGTCGTGGATAAACATATTGGTGATCGATTAGAAGTTAAACGGCAAGCTACATACCATTGTATATAAAGATAAGTTTATTACACAATAATATAAGGTAGGATTGTTTACGTATTAGTATATTAGAAGATTAGGTGGTTCAATTATTCAGATTTCTCTGAATTATATTGTGTGTTGCGTATTACGTCATCGTAGATTCTCTCATTAATTATTAATATTATATTTGTTCAAAGTTTAAGTTGAATATCTTGATAAAGTCATATTAAGATAATGTTTGATTCGAGTTCTTTCGCAAACTCTACACATCTAGCTCACGCTGATACTTCGAGGGATGTACTTCCAAGGGGAGGTACATCGCAAGATGGCAACAACAACATCTTGGTTGTCATGGACTTCTTCACTAAGTGGTCTGAAGCCTATCCTATTCCCGACCAAGAGGCCTCAACTGTTGCAGAGGTTCTAGTTCAACACTGAATCTCACGATTCGGTGTCCCTCTACAACTGCACTCCGATCAAGGGAAAAACTTCGATTCTGCAGTTTGCAAGAGACTGTGGGAAATACTCGCCATCGACAAAACCAGGACAACAGCTTTGCATCCTCAGTCTGACGGCATGGTATAGAGGTTCAATCGGACCATCCTAAACAGCATCTCTCTCCTGGTATCCAGTAATCAACATGACTGGGACAAGAAATTGCCCTTTTTCCTGCTTGCCTACAGGAGTGCCGTTCACGAGACCACCGGCTATTCCCCATCCCAGATGCTCTTTGAACGTGATATTCGTCTGCCTGCAGATCTTCTGTTCAGCCGGTTACCAGATGCACCCTTGGTGCCTGAGGAGTATATCGAGAAACTCCAGGCACGGATGGAGGAATTGCATGATCTGGCTAGGGAAAGATTCGGCATGGCTTCCGAGAAGATGAAGACCCGATACGACGCAAGAGCAACCGGACACGACTTCGGTGAAGGCGACAAAGTGTGGTTATGGAATCCGAAACGTCATAAAGGACTCTCTCCGAAGCTACAGACGAACTGGGAAGGTCGCTAATAAATTCGCATCGCTCTTAAAGAACTGATTGTTTTTTCTTTGTGATTGTTTTTGCATAAAATCCTCGAATCCTCGGATCTACGTAACAATATTATCTATGCACATTTCAAACCTTTTATTAATTTTTAAAAGTACAATAATATACTTCTACTCTCTAAAAAGCTATTGCTATGAAAATGTGTGTGTTCATATTTGAATATATTTTTTATTAATTAAAAATTTCACACAAACATTTTCCTAAGCAAATATTTTTTTCTCATCATCAGAAACAATGTTTGCTTGATACATGATTAAAAATACTGCTAAACTTTGTAAGGAAACAGAAAACACAAAGCATCTAATAAAACAATTTATCATCTCACCATTATTGCATTAAAATTTTGTTAAAAAAATGTTCGATTACTTTTCCCATTCATTTTATCACACATAAAAGTAAAATTTAAAAAACAAAAATAGACATATTATTCCAAATGTTTTTTTCTCAACCTTACGATTATTGCGACTCTTTATTTTGAACCATATTATTCATTTCTAACAAAAATTAAATTTCTTTACTGTTGCAAAATTATTTATTTCCTTTAATTTAAATTTCGTTGTATGCACTACTTTTCCATGATTTCCTGACTTTTTACAAATGCTTGCACGGAGAATTGTTTGCAAAAAGGTTGCCCGGAATACTTTTCAATTAGACATGGATTTGTCTGATTTCTTCAGAGATTAATTCCCTATAACTGAGGAATTCTTCCCTTTAACTGAGAAAATTTTCCCTCTTTCAAACTGCGAATTTCTCTTTACCTCCCTAGCTCTAAAATAGACTTGTCCATTTTTCCCGCGATGCAGACACTAATGCAAGAGACATGTCGGCTGCAGACATTCATCGCCAGATAACAGAAGTTTATGGTACAAAAGCAATGAGTGACAGTGCAGTTCGAAAATGGGTCAGGAAGTTTGAAGATGGACGAAACGTTCATGACGAAGAACGCTCAGGCCTGCCCTTTGTAATCACTAATAATTTGATGCAAGCAGTTGAAACAAAAATTCGGGAGAACAGGAGATTCTCGACAATGACTCCATCATTGGAATTTACTGACGTTTCTCAGTCGGTGATGTACAAAATTGTGACTAAAGACCTAAACTTTAAGAAATTGAGTTCTCGGTGGGTACCCAGACTACTCACAGCGGAACACAAAGAGAAGAGGTTTGCCATTTCATTGGACTTTTTAACCCGTTACGAGGAAAAGGGGTATGACATGTAGAATCGAATTGCTACTGGAGATGTAATATAATCCCATAACACCCCGGAATCCAAGCAACAGTCTATGGAAGGGCGATACACATCCACTCCCGTCAAGGTCAACGCCAAATAAATGCTGTCAAAGCGTAAGATTATGGCAAGAGTGTTCTGGGACCGGCGTAGTGTTTTCGTGATGGACTTGACGCCGCAACGAACAACGATCAACTCAGGTGCCTACTGTGCAACTTTACGGAATCTCCGAAGCACATTGCAATACAAACGGGGCAGCATGCTGTAAAAAGGTGTTTTGTTCCTCCACGATAACACAATGCATCACTCATCTCCAGCGACTCGGGAGTTAATCAAATCTTTTGGCTGGGAGGTTTTGGACCATGCACCATATCCCGACCTTGCTTCGAATGATTTTCACCTTTTCTGGTACCTCAAACACAGTCTTGTTGGGAAGCGTTTCAGAGACAACAAAAAAGTGAAAGCGGCTGTGAATTCTTACCTGTCCACCAGGCACAGACTTTTTTAAAGAGTGTTTTCAAAACTTAATTCTAAGGTATGACAACTGCATCAATAAACTCGGCAACTATGGAGAAAATAGGCAAAAGTATGTACAATCCTAAAATAAAGTTTTTTAGAAACAAAATATTGTAGTTATTTTTTAAAAAACACGAACCTTACTTAAAAAACAGCCCTCGTATTTTTTCTATTGTTTTTCGTCCTTCAAAAACACACCAACAGAAGATTTTTCAGATCAATTTGGTTTTTTGATGAGCTTAAAGAAATACAGAAACGCCGCATGTCACCGAATGAAATGTTTGAATGCGTGAAAATGCACTGAAAGGGCGTTTTTAATGGATGACCAATCAGTTACTGAACATTTTTTAAGTAGTATCCTTGATTCTATATGTAATAAATTGATCTCATATACATGCAAAAATATTTGTGAATTTGAAAAAAGGTCAAACGTTTATTAAAAAAATTATTCAAAATGAATTACTCATTTGTACAGTTTTGATAGTAATAAACGTACAACCGTACGAACCGTCATAACCCAACAGCTAATAAAAGTGTTGTGAACTTTTACAATAAATATTTTATGGAAAAGATAAATTCTGTACTAAGGTCGATATATACAAATAAAATACGCATCATTTGCTATAAAATTGTGGGTTATTTAACCGTAAGTTTAATGAGTATTTTCATAAAAATAAAGGCATATGTTAACGATAAATTTTAGACGTAAAAGTTCTCAATATATTTCTGTCATATCCGAAATTAAAAAGGAAATTATTAACGAGCTCACCACGATTCATTCAAAACTTGAAATGCGTAAAAATATTATCATTGATAGTCGTATAATTTTGGTTTTCTTTCATTGATATTGGCAGTTCCCTTTTTTCAGTACGTGAGAGTTTTTATCACATTCTTGGACTTCCTTTGCTAAATCTACGAAATTGTTGAATCTGCTGTGTGTGCTTTTGACAAAGGTTCGATTCAACCATTTGGTTGCTTTAGCACAACTAATGATATCGAAGGTAACACTTTTCAGACAAATTTCTGGATTATTGATATTACGCATAAGAATTTAAATGTAGAAATTGGAATTGATATTTTAAAACAAGGAGAATTTGAAATAAGTTCAAGTTGTATCAAACTTATTCATGGAAATTTGTTTCACTAAATATGCAGAGAAGGGAGAGAGATGATATATTAAAATGTTCAAGAGAGAACGATTCACAATACCGTTTAAAAAATCGAATGAATTAATAAAATATAAAAGATGCACGAAGAAAATAATCATAAGCCGATGGTGAAGAGAAAGTTTATTATACATTGTGGAATTATTATCATATCTTTTTTGGTGTATTAAAGATTTCATTTCAGTCCACATAAGAGTTATATCCAAATATAGTGCTGTAATGCATATTCAAAACTGAATGAAATTTCAATCGATCATCAAAAATTTTTAAAAATTCATCTCTTCGAATTCCTATTTTGCAATACATCTGAAACTGTATTTTTAGTACAAAATAAAGGTAGAAGATGGCAGCACAAATCACCGATTTCATTTCTATTTCCATCCCCTCAAATTAAACCTTTTTAGTTGAATTGAATCTCGAAGAAGTGATGGATTTTAAATCCGTTTGGGCTCTAAGTCCCTACGTTAGCATATCAATAATCATATTAGTTAATTAAAAATCATCCAAATAAATATAAATAAATGAAGGTTATTCTTTAATTGGAGTTTAACTCTGAAATATAAGAATATTTTTCAAAGACACATGAAAATTTGCAAATAAATCATTAATCCTTTAACGTGCGCGATCAAATTAATTCGATCGTGTTAAACTAGCCAAAATGCGCTCTCGAGATAGTTCGAGCGGCGTTGTATTGCATGCTGCTGTTGTTTTCACACTCGAATATAAGCGATTACCATCTATACTGGTGAGACTGACTGCGGTCTATCGTCATGGTATAGTAAATTCTGATAAAAATTTACAGTAAATTTATAAAAAAATATTATAAAAAGTATTCTTTCATTTGCATTTGGAACGAATGTTTTGTATAAAAAAATAAAGTGAAAAAGAAATTTGTTTTCAGATGCAAATTACTTGAAAGAGTTATACAAAGTTATTAAAGCGATTCAAATATTTTAAAAAATCAGGTTGACTAAAATATCCGAGAATTCTACGATTAATGGAACGATATTTTCTAAATTTGTTCAGCCAATATAACATAAAATAAACTCCCACATGGTAGTGCGCTCTGTATTTTGAGCAAAAAGTTAAAAGCAAAGAGAAAATAAAAGAGAGTTGTAACATGTGTAATAATTGCAATGTTAGACAATGTGCTGCATATTTCTTCTAAATATATTGGCCAAAAGAATTATGAATTTTATTTTATCTTTAAGATAATGATTGACTATAATGCTAAATTAATGTTTAGATCAACAAAGGAATGGGCGATATTACATACCGTGGGCATACGTATTATTATATTGTAATTCTAATGTATTCAATAAGTATGTATTGAATTAAATTAATATTATTATTTTTTAGAAATAGCTGTAATTATTGAATAGATTTTTGAAAATTGGAAACTAAGAGATAGCTTTGGTTTTTCTTTGTCTTTAATTTAATTCTTTTGGCGCTGGAACATTTTTAGTACTTAGGAATTTCAAAGCATCTATAATCTAAAATAAAAAAAATTGAAAACGAAAATGTACTGAGCTATAAATTATATTTTTTGTAAAGCTACGTTTATTATTCCTGTTTTCTGCAAAAATATTTGTAGCTATGAATTGTTCGTAATTTTACGACTTTAAAAGAGACTTTTACGAGATATAAGAAAATATTTTAGAAAAGCAACAGAGAAAAAAAATGTAACCCTATTAAATATTTAGAATTTTTATTGGTTCCAAGACCCATTGTCAAGCATCCACCAAAAAAAATTTTGATTAGAATTCTTTATACGTAAGGCTATTTTTTTATTTTTAAATTATGTTATTTTTGGAAAAATAATCTTAAAAAACATCCAAATGATCACTTTCTTTAGATAAAGAAGATTTTAAACTAATTTTTAATGCGTTTTTTAACATCACAGTTTCTTTCATAATATTTTTATTCAATTTTCTTTTTAATGCATTTTTAGTTTTAATACATTGCTGTTCTGAAAAAGTGAGGGATCAATAAAACGCGTTGACTAGGGACTTAGTTGAACATTTGTACGAATTTTGTATAAAATAGCGCAAATAATTTGTATTAGGGTGTGTAATGCATTTATATTACTCTATTAATTTTATTGTAAAATTGTAATACTCGCAAGCAATGCCTTCTCTTACGTTATAATGTCGATTCAATGGGAACTTGGCGAAATCTTAGTAATAGAGCCAAGTTGGCATCAATTTAGGTGACCAACTTAGCGAATTTGGCTAACATTTCGGGGACTTAGCAATTATGTTGGCGATCATTTTTGATGAGTTTGGGATCCTATGGATTTTCTTAGAAATTAGTAGAAAGCTGCTTTCAAAATTGAAGGGAAAAAAAATTTACAATTTTGCACCAGACATTTCTTAAAGATAATATTTTGGGCAGATATATGTTTATTATTAATAAATAAATTAATACTTAATTGATAAATTATTATTTGAAAATGATATGAAATTTAAAATAAAAAATGGAAACATAAAAACCTCTTAGTACTAAGATATTTTTACAAAACTGCAGCGAATCCTTACACTTTATTTACTGAAAGATAATATGAGCATATTTTTTATTAATAAAACGAGTACAAAATAATTTAGTAATTCATTTGCAAAAGATCTCTGTAGACGAAGTAAACAATGTTGATGCAATAAAAACGTCAGCTTCTTTAGTACAAACGGTATCTGAAGGCAAATTAATGCTATGTGGACATAATGAAAACGTCAGCTTTCTAAATGAAGACGGTGTGTGTAGACAAGGTAAAGCTATGCATCAGCATCCTATATAAAGATTGTTTTCTAAGAAAGGGTAAAGCTATGCGTAAGCATCCTAAACAAGGATGGTTCTCTAAGACGGGGTAAAGTTATGCGTCAGCATCCTACATAAAGATAGTTATCAAAGAAAGGGTAAAGCTATGCGTCAGCATCCTAAACAAGGATGGTTCTCTAAGACTGGGTAAAATTATGCGTCAGCATTCTAAGTGAGTATGATGTCTAAGGACAGGTAAAGATATATGGATGCTATGAAATCATCAGTTTTCCAAGCGAGGATGATTTCCAAGACATGGTAAAGTAGTGCGTCAGTATCCTAAGTAAGGACGGCCTCCATACAGAGGGAAAAGGTATATGGGTAGAATAAAAATGTCAGATTACACCGTTTTTTTCAGAAAGGCTTTAATGATGCAATCGGTATACGATCGTACAGTATTAGTGAGTTTGAACTTCTTTTTTGTTTATCCTTAGACTGTTTCAAACGAACAGACTATTTTGGATGTATCTCAGTAGTAGTACATTTTATGATTTTATCAACACATTTTTAAGGAAAAATAGTTGCGCTATTGAAGTCTGTATATGCTGTTAACATTCTTTATCTAATTATACAGAAACATAATCATATAAACAAAAGTCATTATTTTATTAAAAAAGGTGAAAATCATCGTGTTTTTCATAGAGGAATCTTTAGGCAGAATGAAAGTTATTCTGATACTGAATTTATATATATATATATATATATTTCGAAATGCTGATTATGAACTAGGAATTTTAATGTACTCTATCTATACAAAGATATTACAATTTAAAAAAGCTATGTAATGTAAGCTCAAGAAATGCAGAAATCCAATATGTATGTATATATATATATATATATATATATATATATATATATATATGACAGGCCCCAGGCCTGCTGGTAAAATGAGGAGATCATCATCTTCACAATATTCCTTTATTACGCTTTCATCATATATAATCTAACATGGCGGACCTTTTGCCGCGCAACCGGATGTTACCAAATACAACATCGCAGCGAGGAGACACCAGCCAAGTCCTTTCTTAGTATGCGTTCGCCTTCGTCAGCGCTCGTTGCTCCTTTTAACAGGCTTGTTTACTCATAAATCCTTACGTGATGGTAAAGAGTTCGCTCTATTTTCATTTATTACTTCCTTAATTTTGAACCTAAACTTTTCAAACCTGACAAATTTCCCCCTCCGCTGAAGTCTGGCACAGCCAGATTGGCCAATTCTGACTGGCAAGTCCCCAGGGGAAAAATTATATTTCAATTATATCAAATTCCCCAAATGAAATAAAAATCTAGAAGATATAATAATTGTGTAAAAGAGTGGGCTGGTGAATCCTAACATGTACAAAAAAATAGCAATAATGAATAACAAAGTATCAAAAATTTGGTATAAAACTTTGTGTTACATAGAATTGTTTTCTGAAAAATATCACACATCTAATACTTCCACTATGACTATAATAATAATGAGGTTAATAAAAAACAACATAAGATAAAGATAATTCACATTAGACATTCAAAAATATAGTAGTGCTAAACAACATAACATAAGATCAAGTGAAATTCTCACTAAATGTGCACCAATAGTAAACAATGTTAATAAAGTGATAAATGTTGAAAAGTTACAAGTACTTAAAAATGGTATTGAATGTTGGAATAATGAGTACATAAATACATAGAAAGAATAGGTATAGAGTAAGTAACAGCAAAATGAATTTAGGAATAATGGTAAAGTAAATACATAAAAAAGACATACATGGAGTAACTTACAGCAACATGATTTTAGGAACAATGGTAAAGTAAGTACATACAAAGAATAGATATAAAATAAGTAATAGCAAAATGAGTTTAGGAATAATGGTAAATACATAAAAAAAAACATATATGGAGTAACTAACAGCAACATGATTTTAGGAATAATGTAAGTACATACAAAGAATAGATATAAAATAAGTAATAACAAAATGAGTTTAGGAGCTCCCAAAAAAGAAAAGATTACATAACTATAACACAGAAATTTATCAAAATAAACACAACATCAACATTATATCAAAATATCACTAGAAATATAAAATGCAAAGAAAAATAAGGGTATTTCAGATATATCAAGTACAGGTAAAAGTTCAATCAATGTAATGTAATGTTTCACACAGTCCTGTCTTGGAAAATCATAGTTCAATGTTCATCATCCAATTATTGTTTATCACACAGTTCTTTTGTTTATTATTAGAATCTCTACTCAATCAACTCATTTCAAAAACATACAACCATAATAAAATCTTCATAACATCACATACTATATTTTAACTTTCAGAATATACTTATCACAAATAATCACAATGAAATTATTATAACACAATGTATCGTAAAATGACCTCATCACAATGTTTTCATACAGTCCATAATTCAGTCATTTTTTTTAAATAGTCTTCAATAATGTGTTCATTATGAATAAAGATACAATACAAATTCAATTACATTAAATTTTGATTTTCATAATGTAAACAAGTCTTAAATTCAAATTTTAAACACAACTTTTATTATTATTATTTTTTTTTACATAACAATGCACTTCTTTTAAAATTACAATACACTTCTAAAATTACAATGCACTTCTTCTAAAATTACAATGTACTTCTTCCAAAATTTACAATGCACTTCTTCTTCCCCCCCCCCAAAGTTTGAGAAAACAAACTCTATAACAAATATAAATAAGAATTTAGCATAATTGGAAATTGGATTTTGAATGAAAAGGTTTTAATCTTGTAGAATGAACAATATCTGTTAATTTTCCTGTATATTGATTTGGTTTATCTATTTCATAAGTAACATTTGAGAGTTTCCTGACAACTTTAAAAGGACCATTATAAGGAGATTGAAGTTTACTTGAATTAGGGTATGAGAAATTTTGATATAAGACTAAATCTCCAACTTTAAATTTTGCATCAACATAATGTTTATCATACCGTTGTTTATTTATCTTATGATGCTTAATTGTTCTGTTTACTGCAATTTGTCTAGCTTGTTGTATAGGTGGATAGTTTAATTTTACTTGATTAGGTAACGGCGAATCATATGGCAAAGTTCCAAACATTAAATATGCAGGTGGAAAGCCAGTAACATCATGTGGCGAGTTATTGTATTCATATGTAACTTGTTCTAATAATTTTGTCCAAGGAGTTTTTGTAGTTGAATTGACTTTACATCTTAATTTTGCTACTAATGTCTGATTAACTCTTTCATTCTTTCCATTGCATTGTGGTCTATTTGCTGAAGTTAGTAATTGTCTAATATTATGATGTTTTAAGAATTTCTTAAATTTAGATGAAGTGAATGCAGCATTTCTATCACTTAAATGTTGTTTTGGGCATTGAATTGAAAAATTTGTTTTAAGCAATTTGTATAAGTTTCAGAAGTGACACTTTTGGATGGAAATGTCCAAGCATATCTGGTAGCATGATCCAGAACAATATGCAGGTATTTCTTTTGTGAATTATGATAATTAAATCCTCCTACAGTGTCTAGTGAAATCATTTCAAATGGTTCTTCTGCTACAGGAACTTCTTGCAATAATCCATACTTTTTTTTTGTGTAGACTTTTTATTCATTTGACATGTTTCACAACATTTAACAAAATTTGAAATGTCTAATATAATGTCTTTCCAGTAGTAAATTGGGGAAATTAATTTTAACATCTTTTTTACACCTGGGTGACCAAATTGTTCATGTGCAGTTGTAATTAATTTTTCTCTCAAGGATAACGGTACTACAATTTTAATTAAATTCTTTTTCTTAACTGTTAATACATCATTAATTTTTATATATTTTGGATCATTAATGTTCTCTGAATTTTGGTATTTAATAATTTCATCAGTATTTAAAAAATGACAAATGGGTGATATATAATGGCATACAGGGTTCCTCGACAACATGTCTGCTTCAACATTTAATTTACCTTTTATATAAACTATTGAATATTCATACTGAGAAAGTTTTAAACTCCACCGAAATAAACGTCCAGTTAAATGTTTTACACTTTTAAGCCATTGTAAAGCAGCATGATCAGTATGTATTGTGAATTTGGATCCATGTATTTAACAGTGGAATTTATCTAAGGCATCTATAATTGCTAAAAACTCTTTTTCTGAAATTGTATAATTTTTTTCATGTTTAAGTAATTGTCTCGAGTGATAAGCTATGGGGTAAAGTGTTCCATCTGGGTGTTGTTGTTTCAAGACTACACATATTGATTCCTGACTTGCATCACAAAACACATGACATGGATATTGTGAGTTGTATAATTTAAGTGTAGGTTTTGATATTAAACAATTCTTTAACTTTTGATAAGCTTCTTGACATTCATGTGACCAATTCCAAATTGCATCTTTTTTAAGTAATTTATTTAATGGTACTCTAAGTTTTGCATAATCTTTAATAAATTTTTGATAAACATTGATGGAACCAAGAAATCTTTGGAGTTCTTTCACATCTTTAGGTGGTGCTAATTTTCTTATTGTTTCAATATTTGGATTACTTGGAGAATAATGACCTTGTGTTATTTTTTTTTTCTGTGCAAACTGACATTTTGATTTTTTAAGTTTAATGTTTTCTTTTTTTACAAATTTGAAATATTGTATCTAAATGAGTTAAATGCTCTTCCCAAGATTGTGAGAAAATTATTATATCATCAAAATAGTTTAAAGCAAAAGTTAACTGATATTTTTGTAAAATTTGTCTTATAGTTCTTTGGAAAACAGCTGGGAATTTTTCCAGCCAAATGGAAGTCTTAACCATTCATAGAGTCCAAAATTAGTTGTGAAAGCCAGCTTCTCTGCGTCTTTTCATGAATTTTAATGTGCCAATAACCACTTGTTAAGTCGAGCGTAGAGAAAATTTAGCATGAGTTAAATTATCAATTACAAAGTCTATCAGAGGTACAGGGGTGGAATCTTTTCGTGTGATTTCATTTAGTTTTCTATAATCGATACATAATCTTGATCTTTTTCCTTCATCCTTTTTGTATGCTAAAGTTACAGGGGCAGCATATGGGCTATGGGAGGGTCTAATAAAACCTGCTCTTAACAATTCTTCTATTTGTGTTTGTATTTCTTTAGATTCTTGTTGACTGTTTCTATAAGGGCGTAAACTTATAGGAAGGTCTGAAATTAAATGAATTCTTTGTGGCTCTAAATTGATACAACCTACATCATACTTATTTTGTGAAAATATGGTTTGAAATTTGTCAATAAGTTGGGTTAAATCTCCCCATGGCTCACTGGTTTGTTTTGGTACTGTGTCCTCAACAACCATGGCTGGGTTAAACAATCTTTTCAGATCAGCTTCAGGGCTGTCTGATATTTGATCCAAACCTTTATTATTCTTAACGTTAATATTATCTTCATTATTTGCATTATAGTAGTTCATATTTTGATCATTATTAAGAGTTTTACAATATGTCCCATGATATGTTCTCAACTCACCAACACACTTATTTACATATTTAATATTACTTAAATTTTTACCACATTGAAAAATACACATGTTACGAATACTAATGTCAAGCTTAAATAAATGTAAATATTCAAGTCCTAAAATAATATAAGGCAATTCAGTATCAATTACAAACAAATCTATTTGCTTAGATATACATCCAATATTCATATAAACTTTAATTATACCTTTGGGTTGAATAGTCCCACAAGTTTGATTTATTTTTACATTACTATTTTTATAATTTTAATGTTTTTTAATTGTTTAGCTAAATTTATTGGAATTAATGACACATTGCTTCCTGTGTCAATTAGAGTACAAAAGTGCTTGGAACATACCATTGACTCAATAATTAGTTGTCATCCTTGCCTCTGGTTAGTTTCGTTTCTGGGTGAGTAAAGATTATGTCGATTCTGTTGTCTCCCACTGAATCTCATCATGTGCGATTGATGTGGCTGTCCATGATTTCTTCTTGACTGAAATCGATTCTGTGCATCAGTTCCTCTGTGTACACTACCGTATGCGTGATTCCATCGGGTATAACTTCCAGTATCTACCGGTTTTCGGTCTGCGCTGTCCGGTGTTACTGCGATTAATTGTCGCATCGTTGAGATCCATTCGCAGGGTGTCGAAATCTTCTTGATAACTAGGAACTTTTGAAATTCTAAAGGAATAGATAATGTCATATGCTCCACAATTGAACTGTCATCATAATTTAGTTTCTTCCCCAACGAAAGTTTTTCCGTAAAAAAGGAAATTAATTCTTTAGTGTCGTTTAATGTTAGGTTTTGAAATTTTCGAATATCCTCTTGTTTCGTCGCATCGAACACCGTCATTAATAGTTGTTTACTTTCTTCGTAAGACTTTTCAAATAATTGGTTTTCATACCAAAATTTAAGATAAACTCCCGTGAGATATCTAGGAATATTTTGCTTCTTCCATTGTTCGTCTTTTTGATATTCCAAACATTGTTGATCAAAACAGCTAAGAAAGCTGTTAAAACTACTAAACTTATTAAGATCAAATTCAGGAAAAAAGAAGTGTTCTTTGGATGTGATGACTTGTGACTCCTGCCGGAAAGAGTCGTCCTCCATGGTAGTATCGTTTTCAATGCAGTCGCTCGTTCGAAAAAAAAATTGTTGAAGTTAATTCGTTTGGTTTCCTCGCATATTTTTCGGTACGTTAATTCATCCTGCCGGCTCTTGACAGGCCCCAGGCCTGCTGGTAAAATGAGGAGATCATCATCTTCACAATATTCCTTTATTACGCTTTCATCATATATAATCTAACATGGCGGACCTTTTGCCGCGCAACCGGATGTTACCAAATACAACATCGCAGCGAGGAGACACCAGCCAAGTCCTTTCTTAGTATGCGTTCGCCTTCGTCAGCGCTCGTTGCTCCTTTTAACAGGCTTGTTTACTCATAAATCCTTACGTGATGGTAAAGAGTTCGCTCTATTTTAATTTATTACTTCCTTAATTTTGAACCTAAACTTTTCAAACCTGACATATATATATATATATATATTAATGTATATATATAATGCTTAATACAATATTAATGTATATATTTCAACAACAATTTTTTCACACAACAATAAAAATAATACAAAAAATTGTTGTAATGAATTTTCAAAATTTATCGGTAAGTCTTCGCTATTATTTTTCCTGCCATAAACTTTTTTTAAAAGTACAATCTCACACAAAAAGTGAAGTTTTAGTCCATTTTCATGTGCTATTTAGTATATTAATTTTGTATTATTAAATGTGGAATATTTTTTTTATCTTTGGTAACCGGAGCTTCAAATTAAGTATAAATATGGAAACTGAAATTTCTGAAATTCTTCAAAGTGATACTTTTTATTACACAAAAAATAAGCAGTTTATTTTAAGGAACTCTGTTTAACATTTATTTTTTAATTCCTTCACAGGTGGTTATACTTTACCAAAGGTATCTTATCGCATCATATTAATTTACTTCTTGCACAAAGATAAAGATGTATTCACGAATCCGGAAAGGTTTGACCCTGACTAATTTTTTACTTGAAATATTTGCAAAAATACCCGAGTATGCATACATTCCGTTTTCTGCCAGCCCCAGGAACTGTATAGGTAATGAGTTGAATAACAATCACAAAATTAGGGTTTTGTTAATACTTATTGTGTTTGAGAAAAACTTACATTTAAATGTTTGTTTGGGAAGTAATTACAGTCCTTTTTACTTATTTGATTGTTTGCACGAGAAATTCAGTAGAATATTTGTCTATTTTTGTTTATTCCAATAAAGTGAATATCAAGAGGACAAAACACGAAAAATAATAGCAAATAGTTATTATTGCTCAAAATACTACATGTAATACTGAATGAACCACAACTGTAACATTACAATGAAAATACGTAACTGTAGCAAAACCCTTGAGAGGAAGATAATATAAAGTAATCTTTTCTGCACTTTTTGACTTTATTCGAAAACACTTTTATCATGTTGAAAATAATAAAATAGTTTTAACTCCGAAATAAATACAAAATGGTCTAAATAGGCAATATTTCAAAGTTTCTTTGTTTCATCCCTAGTTCTAGAGATAATTGGGAAGAACCATATCCTGGATTCTTATACTGGAATCAATCACACACAAATTAAAAATACATTTAATATTTTAACAGTCTTCTAATGATTTTTTACTTTAAAATGTTCGCTTCATATTGCACATTAATGCTTTTAAACGTTTATAAGGGTCCAGGTGTATGTGTGTGGTTTTCGACTTTATTATAATACACAAACATAATGCTGAAAAAAAATGAATCTTACACCAAAAAAATCATGTTTATTATTATATTCATTCTATTTCTTAATATGTTTATGCATATGTTCTTTTTAAATATTTGGCTTTTTGACGCAAACTATAAAATTTTCAAATCTAAATAAAATTTCACTAATGAATTAAATGTTAAAAATGAAATGATAGAATTGAATAGAATTGAGAAAGAGTCTCTTCAGGTCAGATATGAATATGACACATTTTGATATTTGTTTTTTTTCTGTGTATTTGAGTACAGAGAAAACTTTCAAATTTAAAAAAAAGTGTAGTACAAGGCTGTTTATAATTCCTCCCAAGACATCAAAACGTTTAAGAGGAGTAAACCAAGACAAGTTTAGCAAAAAAAAAAAAAACCTCTTATAAAAAAATACAGAAACAGTTCAAGTTATATTTACATATTTTACAAGTGTTCTATATGTGTGAATACTTGGTCACACGGAATACATCCATACCATAGTCCGGTTCCTGCAACACTCTATTCAACATGGTACAATCAAAGTTATTGACAGTACGTGTTATCCTTTCCTTGTTATCCATATTATCCGAAAGCTTGGTCTTTAACGTAAGACTCAGGTTTCCGATACCTCTTTGCCGCTCGATGTAGCAGAACAACATGAAAGAATAGATAGTGCTCTTAATAACTTTCAAAATAACATGTGAGCTAGAGTGGGGCAAGTGAGTGAGGGAATATTAACGTAGCACTGTATTCTAATTAAATCTCTTTTTAAAGGTTTTCACCTAGATTCCTCTCTTCCCAATCAACTACTTGCCTTAATATCCCTTTGCTTAAATTAATTCATGAATAGAATTGAATATTGTTAAATTACAACCAAAATTCACAAAGCCGGATCGGGTCTTCTGAACAAATTATCTATGATTTTAATTGGAAACTTTAAAGTTGATTTTTCAAAAGACAAATCAAAATTTTTAGTTGATTTTTTAAAATCAAAATCAATTTAAATATGTCAAATGATCCAAATGAAGCACGAGGAAGTATGGAACAACGCTTGATGGAGTTTTTTTTATAGATATTTAAATAAAATTTTGAATCTCTAAAGGATTTATAACCTATTTCAGCTACCATAATCCTATTGTTTCCATCTTTGAATACCATTAATTCCCAAGTGTGATTCTATATTTCGCACAAAAATATTACTTTACGAGTGTAGACATATCAATAAATAATTTTATAGGACAATACTAATATCCCCTTTTGTTTTTTTACTCACCAAACTAATTCCTGAAATAACATTACAAAATTTAAAGTTATCACTTTGTAAGGGCTCCCCCCCCCCCTTGGGTCTCCTTCTCCTTGATTGTCAGCGTGAGCTAGAGATGTTGGAATAAAAGAAGAACTAGAAGCTGCCATGATCTTAAAATGACTTTATTAAGACCTTGACTTATACCAATAACAGATTCGATAATATGATATGTGAGAGAATCAACGGTGGCAAAACACACAATATATATAATACCGAAATAACGTAACCCGGACCACTATCAATAACTAACTCGCCCAAGCTCAATTCCAATGCACAATCACAGATCCGAATATTTAAATTGTCACACCTACCTTTAATATCCCACGAAGTATCAATCTCTCTGATCCTAGTTGAACTTGCGGTTCACTGGCGTGCAATGGTATGCACCTTGACTAAGGGCTCTGTGTATCAAGTAACCTCTCTTGACTGTCACCTAACTTCACGAAATACTTTTCACGCGTACCACACACACTAACATAATATTCCCCAAATGCCACCCGCTTACTATAAACTTTTGTTATATAAAGCTTCCTAATTTGCATCTTTCCTTCACGCTTTTCTTCTTGAGTTGGTTGGAAAAGAGTTGCCATTCATTCTGGCCCCAAAGAACCCAAAAGGACATGTTAATGAAAAAATGCGTGATCCCGTCACAACTTCAGTCTTGTGGTCATAAGCACACACACTTTTTTAATTTTTTTTTTCATGATTGGTGAATCTCCTCATATAAACCAACCTCCTTAATTTTTTCTGAAAAAAATATTCCAAAAATTCTCAAATTATGCATGCAAATATACGGAGTATTCTGAAAAAAGTACCAAAGATATCCGTTAATTGGTACAAGATCCTTTCATAGCATCCAGTGTGTGGCTTTGAGAATTCCATACGTGAGGAGTGATCCTAAGGAACTAATCAGTAGGGATCTGTCGATTTTGTATATTTCTACAAAGTGAGCGAAACATCCCGCATACATTCACCTCTTCTGACATTTTTTAATTCACTGTGATGCTGAAGAATCTTTCGTGGCAGTCACAAAATACCTTCTTTCGCAGTTGCTGAAGTTAACTGCCGAAGCGCACAGTATCACCCTAACAAACAAAACACAAAAATAAATCTCATAAGATAATGCATATGTAGACTAAACACCCCTCTTTAGGCGCAAATAACAACTGATATAATTCGCGTAAAATACTCATAACAAACCCCTTAATACGATAACGAATGCCAGGTAATTTAAACACTCATCCAGAGATTTTATGATTCCGATCAGCTCTTGATAGATATAAGAAATTTGCCCACAACTAAAGAGTGTTTTTTAGAGGTATAGAACTTTAAATTGCAATAAAACAACGATGTATTATTCGATTGACATGAATGTTTTTTTACTCGAAAGATAATCTTGGGGCATTACATTTTAAATATGATTTCTGGCATATGACTGCCACGGCTGGCTCGGATGTAGTCCAATCTGGAAGTCCAATTTTCGATGACTTTTTCCAACATTTGTGGCCGTATATCGGCAATAACACGGCGAATGTTGTCTTCCAAATGGTCAAGCGTTTGTGGCTTATCCGCATAGACCAATAACTTTACATAGCCTCACAGAAAATAGTGTAGCGGTGTTAAATCACAAGATCTTGGAGGCCAATTCACAGGTCCAAAACGTGAAATTAGGCGGTCACCAAACGTGTCTTTCAACAAATCGATTGTGGCACGAGCTGTGTGACATGTTGCACCATCTTGTTGGAACCACAGCTCCTGGACATCATGATTGTTCAATTCAGGAATGAAAAAGTTGGTAGACATGGCTCTATACCGATCATCATTGACTGTAACGTTGTGGCCTTCATCGTTTTTGAAGAAGTACGGACCAATGATTCCACCAGCCCATAAAGCTCACCAAACAGTCCGTTTTTCTGGATGTAACGGTGTTTCGACATACACTTGTGGATTAGCTTCACTCCAAATGCGGCAGTTTTGTTTGTTGACGTAGCCATTCAACCAGAAGTGCGCTTCATCGCTAAACAAAATTCGCTTATGAAAATCGGGAACAACGGCAATCTCGTTTTGGGTTCATTCGACGAATCTACGCCTTGCTTGATGATCGTTTTGATGAATTGCCAAACCAAACTGAGAATAAATCACTTGACAGCTGTTAAATCGGTCGCCATCTTGGAAAGTAATGCCAACTTAAACTTGTATACCTAGAAAAAAACACTCTTTATTATACGGTAAATAACAAATGATTACATTTTCAAGAAATTTGGGAGCATAGATCCTGCGAAATTAGTATCCAGAACAGCCATTTCTGGCAGTAATAACAGCACTTTTACGCCTGGGTATCGAGTTGAACAGAGATTAGATGGTATGTACAGGTATAGATCTCCATGCAGCTTCGACACGATGTCACAGCTCATGAACCGTAGTGAATGGTGTATGGTGACGAGAAAGTCGCTTGGCAGCTATATACCAGACGTTTTCTATTGGCGAAAGATATGGGGAACCTGAAGACGAGGGCAACATCCGAACATTTTTCGTATTAAGAAAGGTCCGTACAATACCGGCAACATGCGGTGATAGAGTATCCAGCTGAAACGTAGAGTTTCACAGGACTCGACAAAGGGGTAGGGCCATGGGTCGTAACACACCAGAACTATAACGTGCACTTTTTAAAGTGCCTTGAATGTGAACAAGAAGTGACCGAGATTACACCAAACACGGATGCGACTATATGGATGATGTTAAGAGAACTTTGATTCATGTGAAAAAAAAGTTTTGTCTGGCCATTCGTGCGTCCAGGTTCATCGTTGATCACCCCTTTGAAGACGCTCCTACCGGTGATACAGCGTCAAAGAAAGTCACAGCCATAGTTTCCGAGCTGGAAGTCCATGCTGCGGCAAGCGTCGTTGAACTATTTGTGCAGATACTTTTCGTCTTGCGAACGACCCTAATTCTTGACTAAGGGATCGTGACTGTTCTGCACGAACACTTAAGGCCATGCGGATAACATGCCTGTCTTATCTACTCCTAGTGATAGAGGGCCGTTGAGACCCAACACGCCACTGCGTACCACCGTCCTGAATCCATAGATCCCATATTCTGCTAACAGTCAGTTGAATCTCGAAGAACGCGAGCAGCAATACAATGATACGATAAACAGCATTCCCGGTATGCTACAATTCGACCTTTATCGAAGTCAGAAATGTGCTAGTACGCATTTCTATATCTTACACAAGGCATCACAACAACTTTCCAACAGGTAACAACATTTAAATGTAATTTGTGTATGAGAAACCGGTCGAACAATTTCCTCATTTAAACACATTATATAGATGTCGCTACCGGCGCATGCTTTGTTTGAATGCACTGAAACGCTAATAATTTGCATATCAAAGCACTTTCTTCCTGTCGTATTGATTCAACATCTGTAGCATGTCGCTTTCTTAGTGTAGCAGTTTTAATGGCTAGTTGTGTACATGGTATTTGTAGATTTTCTGCTTCGTGAAAATCCCCTGACTATGGCCGGAGTCGAATCCGCAACCTGAGGTGTACAAGACAAGGGTCAAACCAACAACGCCATCCAGCCGGCGCATTGATTGTATAGTTATTAGTATTTAAAGAGAAAATGTTTAAAAATTGGCGTGTGAGAGAGAAGGATATAACTTAACCTGAAATGTAAAATAAATTTCTGGAAAATTTTAAGATGGACGTAAAGCCAAACTTTTGAAAATAATAGTGTTGCTTGAAATGTGAACAAATTGAATTCATTATTTCATGTTAGTATTTATTGTTTTGCATATACGTAAATATTTCATTTCTAAAAGAGTAATAGCTTATTATTGGCTTAAATATTTTGTATTTGATTAAATATTTTTAAACGTATGTTAGTAGATTTTCCTTGCTTTGTATTGATACTTTATTACTGAAACCATGTTTATTATTATTAAATAAACGAATATGCATGAAATAAATATAATTTAGAGTATTATGATAATCAAGAGTAATACGCATTCATTTATGCATTTTAAATTTTTAATGAAAGGTTATCAAAAAAAAACATTTTTACTTCAGTTTTAGAAATAAAACAAATTTCCCATATAATAGAAATATATTTTTAGACAAATTCCAATAAGAAAGTAAATTATAATCTCAAACAGATGGTTTAAACTCTATCAGCTTACCTTTTATATATATTCCCTTTTCTGTATAATATTTTTCGTTATTTATTGCCCCAATTTTTATTTTAGTTGTTATCATCTAAATCAAGGCTCAGCAATCTGTGACGTGCCAAACTAAATTACCAATTTGATTCAGAGTGACACGCAGTGGGAAGTATTTAAACATTCGATTCCCGAAACAATTCATGCAGAGTTGAAGAACAAAGGTAAAAAGTACAGATTTAGTACAGGAAAGTAATTTATGCATTAATTATGCATCATGTAAAGAATTTTTTAACATAAAAATAAGCAACATAAAATGTAATTATTCTTTGAGTGAATTTTGTAAATAGTCCATATACCTAATAGGATAAATTCAAATGATGCCATAGTCAAATGATAACTGTAATTACGTGTTTTCTTACGTGTGTAGTCTTGTGGGCTTAATCACGAGCGCAGAGACTGGAGAATATTTCCCTCCCCTTCAGTTTACATGCAGAAATTGTGGAGGTGGAGATAGAGGTCATGTCGCCATCTATCGTCCCTTCGGGGAATTTCGCCGAGCTAAATCGCACTGTCACCTGTATGGTGCTCAAGGTCAACGACAGGCGTACCTCTTGCCCATGCTACGATGTTTCGTGGGCCTCGATCTGACTACGTCAGACAGGTGGCATCAGAAAACAACAACAACAACAACGTGTTTTCAGATAATCAATTCATGCAGATCACTGTTGCTACCTTTTGATATTTACAGAAACTTTCTTTGAAAATGTACATATTTGCCAATAATAATATGGGGCACATATGTAAACAAAATGCACTTGATTAAAAAAATAGACGTATCATGAAAGAATTTTCATTTTAATTTCGAAAATTATTTTGAAAACTCTTAATATTATGTGCATTTTTATAAAATTATGAAATTTGTACTTTTACCAAAATTTTACCTTTAGAACGTCAAGTATGAGGCAAATGATTGCGTTGAGATCGTTATAAAAAACGATACTGCATCTATCACGCAACAGTGGTGAATCAAGTACAATGGATCAATTCATATTTAAAAAATTTATAACATAAATAAAAGAAAATATAAATTAAATTTAAGTAATGTCTAACTTTTTCCTTGGTTTAAAATCATTAAAATCAGCAACAAATATAATTAGTTAATTAAGTATATGATTAAATATATCCAACATTTACGTAAATATATATCCACCTAAAAACTCTCGCTTCTCTACAAAAATTGATCAAAACAACGTTTCATGGTGATGAATAACAATAATGAACACACTGATTTTTGAGCAAGTGGTTCTTATATTCAAAAAAATGAGATGGTATAATTTGTGTCTTCATATATTTTATGAATGACTTTCATACATGATTCAAGTCTTGTAACGTAGCAATTGATATTGAAAATTGGTACTGTGCAATTGACACTCAAATTTTTCAAAGGCTATTATACTCAATTTCTTAAAAAAACGTTTTTTGAAATCTTTTAAGCTAGTTTGATGCATGTATTTTTTTCTTCAACATAAAAGTAGAGTTTATCGATTCTTATTTCATTGTTGCTTCGGAGATTTATTCTATAACAGTAAACATATTTCCGATATACCTGCGTTAACATTTAATTCTCTCAATTGAAAATTTAGAAAGTCGGGTATTCAAGAAAATTAAAGATTTCAGTCCATACATTTCAAACTTGACTAGAATTCAGCTTTAAATTTGAGAAAGGCCTGTGTAACTTAAATACAGAATACAAGAACATTTAATATAACCGATTGAATACCATACGTCTCTGACTACATTTAAAACAATAATACAAGGCGGTTGTAATAAGAATGAAAATAAAATCAAGAGATATCAATATAATAAATGTACCGATTTGGATATTAATCAATTTGTGCTTCTCAAAAAGCAGTAAGATCGTAAGATGTGAATTGAAATTTTTGTCTCTTTTTCTGATAACAGTTTTCCATCTATCAGTTTTCTTGGAAATTATAACTGGTGTAATTTTCTTACATCAGAATAACGCAACAAAGCTTTTAATTGTTTACTTTTTGATCGACAATTTGTCTTTCACCTTGTGGTTTTCGATGTTTTATTACAGAAGTAGTTTACAAGTCCTTGTCTCTTCTTTGAAATCTTCACAAAATGTGTTAGGAAATAAAATGCTAAGAAAGAACACACTTGTTATGAAACTAGCTCTTTTCTTCGCTTGCATGATACCAATCTTGTTGTCGATAATCTATACTTATGAGGACAACGGAAATAATATCGAGAATTTGTTTCGGGCGTTAGATTATCGGCCTCAAAGCAACACGCGAGGAGCCACCATGATTATTATACTAGAATATATGGTTTATACTGCGTATATGGAATATCCATGTCTAATTGCAATCTCTGTATGTGTTGTAGTGCATCTTTATGGACTCCGTCTTCTTCAGATAAACAATGATTTACAAAAAAAGAATATCGTCTCTCTGACGAACAAATTATTAAAAATTTTAATTCTTTACAACAATGTCGAGAAGGAAATTCGCCTTTTATCTGATACTTTATCAACAACCTTGCTTATCCTCTTATTAATTTGCTTCTGTAATTTATTCTCTATCATGTCGTATTGCCTGACAAATGTAATTCCGAGTATTTTATTATATGAATTATGCATCAATGGCTTCACAAATCTACTTATCATATTTTTTGTGACCATCTGTTGCTCTGCAATTCCTGAATACGTTCTGAAAATAAAAAAGACAGCGTCAAGTTTGATGGACGATTGCTTGGTGAGTGATGTTGATCGCAGGAAATACATCTGCTTTCTTAAAAGAATCGCAAAAAAAGATGTCATTTACATATCGGCGGGTGGCGTCATAGATTTCAAGAAGTCTTTTCTTTTGTCATCTTTAGGGACTTTGCTTACTTATGGGTTACTTATTTTAAATATCGATGGTATTTACTAGAATTCTTTGATTTGTGTTTTATAACAAAGCTTAAAACAAATATAATGGTAATATGTTTTTAAGAGGGCCACGTCATGGTTTATTCCCTAAGTTCTATATTTGCACCCACAAAATTTGTTGCATTATCTGAATACAACTTAGCGCATTTACTTCTTCTAAATATAAAACAAGCGTTTTATATTTAGAAGAGGTAAATGCGCTAAGTTGTATTCATTAAATGCATTAGAGGTTAAATCGGTAACAATATATAAATGTACTGCTTTGGAAACAAAACTTATAAATATTCATGCATAAATTTTGTAGTATACACCTTTTTCTTTGTCCTTTGCACTTAATTTAAAAAGGACCACAGAAATTTACACCTGATACAATGAATGTGGATAGAGTTTTAACTCTATCCTTTAGCAAATCAGCCATTATCTGATCAGCATGAGTAGGGTTGGCCTTACAACAAATTACACAATTATAAACAACTTTTCTCCATTTATTGCGGCCAATTATTATGTAAAATATTTGCCTGATCTGATGTAACAATGATTATGTACCACTATGTAAAAACGTTTTATGAAGTATTCAACTATTAAAAATAAGTCAAATTATGTTTCGAAGGCAAAAAAGTAAAAATTTCTGGTTATAATGAACATAATTATTACTCAATCGTCCTCCAACTCTAAAAATATCTTCAATATGAATAAATAGATTAAAGATTTTTACTCGACTGTTGGAAGATACAATGCCAGATTTTTGAAAATACCATTCATTCCTATTTTAAAATCATCTTTTTGCCCTATTTTTTATAAAATCTTTCAACCGTTTTAAACTCTTCTAAATCTAGCGGCCCATTTCTTTTGCTTTCGTTTCTCTTTCAATTATCTACAAATAAAATTTAAGACACGATTAATTTAAAAATAGTTATTACTAAGATTAAATAAATTATTTACAAAAGAATTAGTAGAAGTATCAAGAAAAATGTTAGAAAAGTCACTAAAGTTTTTAAGTTCCCTTGGATCATTGATCAGAGTGATACCAGTTGCTCATCAGAATTGTTGGATCATTTAAGCACAGCCCACAGGTTTCAAGTTATGAAGGTTCCATTCCTTTGGAAACAAAGTCGTCAGGATTCTCCTATGTTGGCAAATAACTCTATTCTTCACAGGTAGTCATTTCCTAGATAGAAGCAGTCCTGTTTGACACAAAGATATTTATATATAGGTGGTGGGATTCCCTCCTTATCCACGACAAAGCTATCCAAAGGAAAGAATTACTCACCTTTATTTTTAAAGCTTGCTTCACTCAATGTACTTAATTTTCTAATAGCATGGTTGCACATAGTGCAAGTCTAGGAATCGTTGTTGCTTTATAGGAGCAACTCAGAATTTACTGGCAATCAGATTTACGAGCACCCTTCCATCTGATGTCACGAATTTGAAGTAGATGACAGCTCCAAATGACGACTCGGACACATCGGAGAATGCATGCAACTCAATCACTTCAGATTGCTGTACCACAATGCATCGTTCGATGTTGATGTTATTTATTATCTGAAGTGATTCGACAAATTGTCACCATTCTCTGTCGATTGTCTCTGGAGGAAAATCATTCCAATCAATCTTTAACATCCACAGTATTTTCCGGAAGATTTTCGCCTTTACCACTATTGGATATAGAAGTACTAGAGGATCAAATATTTTGTCGACGGTTGACGAAACATCCCGTTTGGTGTTTAACTTGTGAATGTCTATTTTTACTCTAAAAGAGAAAACAAACATGTTTGGGATTTCAATAAATGTAGAAGGCTAATCAATATTTTCGGAAACCTCAGTCAATTCAGTATTATTTCCCCACCACTTATGTAAAACCATAACTCATGTAGAAGCGATATGTATTAATTGTTTTTTCAGTTCCTTTGCTTCTAATAAGTTCTCTGAACCGATAAGTACATCATCTATGTACATATTACTCACAAGAAGTGTTGATCCTAATGGGAAATTCTGTGCTTCATGTAAAGCTAATTGTTTCAGCTTTCTAGTTGCTAGAAATTGTGCACTCGTTGTTCCATAGGTCACAGTTGACAACTCAAACGTTTTTATTAGTTCGTTCATGTTCTTGCTTCAGAGAATGCGCTAGAGTTTCCGCTGATCTAGTTTAATCCACATCGTTCTATACATGTTTGCACATCTGCAATGAATACAAATATGTGCTTTCTAAAACTTACCAATATTGAAAAAAGGTCATCTTGAGCAACTTCCCCTTTGTATTATACAAAATTTAATGAATAACCGTTGGTATTGTTGGACGATGCATTAAAAAGATTCCTAAATTGCTTATTCTTTTATTGGGGCGATAAACACCAAAATGTGGTATGAAATACATAATACTCTCCTCCTTTTCATCTACCTCCTGCATGTGGCCTAATTCTTTATAATATCTAAAAAAACTGTATACAATTGTAAATAGTTTTAATCTATTTCAAAAAGAATTTAATTTTTTAAGTGTAATGACCTTTAGTCTGACCTAAGCAATTTGGATCTTTTTTTTTAAATGGCATAGACACTATATACCTCCCAGTACTATTTCTAGTATGATTTTTTTAAAGCTGCTACTCACAAATAATTGCTTTCTTATTTTTTATTGTCTCATGTTCATCCTTTCCGATTTCCCAAAATCTCCTCATCATATTTTCTAAATTAACATAATCTTTAATTAACCCACAGTAAGGTTTATTCTCACAAAAAATTGTATACTCCCACTCGCAATATATCCAAAAACTGTATTCTGAAAAAATTAATTTTGTATTTAAAAGATTTGTTTGTTCTCTGGTAGGAGAATTTCATAGAAGATTTCCGTTCCCAACAGTAAATCAATATTACTTTTAATATTAAAATTCTCATCAGCTAATTTCTCTCTATCGAAGTTACCCAAACTTTAAATGGTTGAGAAGAAATCATATCCGTAATTCGCGGCACTACAAAGATTTCCATTGGTCTCAAAATTATTTTCTCTATTTGCAATCGTTGCATTAACGCGCGATTTAATCATTGAATTATTTAATCCACAAACTAAAAAATGTTTATTTTTCTCTTTTTTTAAAATGAGTATTTATACACAGTTGGGAAATAAAATTTCTTGTCGAACACTCATGTAATAAAGTTTGTTTTCCAACATTTCCCCAAAAGAATCTCTAATGTAACATATCGCGGTACTAAGCAAGACTGTTTTCGATTCAACTTAACTCTTTTCAGTAAACAGATCTCTTACCTTCGAAGACCCATCTCTCAAAGTTGTTTAACCGATGTAATTTATGGGTTTGAACTCTGACGCCCTCGCTGATAGTTGACCATTCGAGAATTCTTCCTCCCTTTCACTCTGTTTCTGTACCCCCTTTGAAGAAGGATGAATGACCCTTCTACTAGGTGACTCAGAATTTTGATTTTGAGTAAAGCACAAAGAAAAATGATACTTTTTAGGCAGCATATACGAAGAACTTTGTGTTTACAAAACTTAACTCTAAGCAAATTTGTACATAATTAAAACATAAGGAATTATTTTTAATTAGTTCTATTCGGTTATTTACGGTTAATTGTTTATATTGCGGACACTTACTAAAAAACTGACAATCAGATATACACAAGACACATTTTTTTGTCCTTAGCATCTGAGAAAAATACTCTAGACATAATTTTAGTTTTCTGATTTTTGTAATAATAGTTAACATTCTCATTCAATTGTTTGCCTCGTGATGAGTAAAATAAATCAATTTCTTTTCCCTATGTTAAAGAATCAAACCATTTATCTGATTGTTTAACACTAATATGCGAAGCGGCTTTTTTTTATCTAAAGTACTAAATATTTCGTCTTAAAATATTAATTGTTTTAATAACTCGAAATTCTAAATATTTTATTAACAATTATTTTTAAATAGTATTCCCAATTTGTTAATAATCTGCTCACGAACTGTACATGCGATTCACAATTTCGCCGTGTTTCTTTCTTAAAATTTTTTAAACACGATTGAGGAGTTGGCTCAAATTCATGAAGCATTACGGATTTTATTTTATTATAATTGTTAAGATCTTCATCTTTAAGATATGTAATGATATTTTTGAAGCTTTTTTTTCCTAGTAACTTTAACAAAATCTCAGGCTTATATCTGTCGGTAACACTTTTGTCTACAAATGCGTGTTCTAATGATAAAAAAAACCCTATTCATCACGTTTGGCGTGAATTTTCTAGGGAAGCGTGCGAATAATTTTAATTAAATGAATATAAGGAAAAAGAACCATTCCAATTCAATTCAGTATTATTGTCCGTATCTTTCGCTCGTATTTTTGCTAACTCTAAATCAACTTTAAACTTTTTTTCTGATTTTTCTAACTCTAAATGTTGACTCTCTTCCGATTTCCTTTCTTCGATAACTAAATTTGATCATTCATGCGCGGAGTCAGGATCATTTTTATGTCAAACACAATTTTTAATAAGATCCATCAAGTCCAAAACAGTTTATTTTTTACTCACACACTGTAGTAATTAAGAAGCAATTCGACTCAAATCTTCTTTTCTGGCTCCTTTAAACGTTGTTAAAAATTAAAAGTTTTCAACACTATTCAATACATTCACAAATAGTTCTTGAAGGATTTAGGCCTTTGATTCTCAACAGTCAATAGTTTCAGATTTTCAAAGAAAAGTATAGAAAATCGACAGTTTCTAGATCTCACATACATCGTATTTTCTTTCCATTCTCTCCCTTATATACTTAGGTCACGTTCTGGCTCAACCTGAATCAAGATGTTTGCTCAGTTAAGGTATCCGACTACGTTCGGAACCGTTGTTTTAAAAAAGCGCATATAAATGGATAATTTTCATGATATCTAGTGTATCTTTAGTAAATGTCCTTAAATCAATTTTATGCATGTATTCTAATCTGAATACATATATAAAATTGTTTTAAGAACATTTTCACAAAAAAAATATTTAAATTCAATATTTTGGCAAAGAATTAACTTAGAATAATCTTTTTTTCCAAATGTTCTCCTTTTGTGAAAAATGCTTCTATTACAATATTATTTTGCCTGTATGTAGATCAAACCTCTCTACAGAGGCTAACCTTGAATTTTTGAAAATTGCACATTATTTTAAGAGTTACCACCAATTGAAACAATTATTAGCGGTTTTTTTCCTTAAAATTTCTCCCCTATGGTGTTGTAAAATATGGATAAACCCACTTTTAAGTTACAGATTTCGAAAATTCTAGTTGAGCCTCTTTACAGAGATCTGATCTATATACAGGCAAAATATTATTATAATAGAAGCATTTTTCATAAAAGGAGAACATTTTGAAAAAATATTATTCTAAATTAATTTTTTCCCAAAGTATTGTATTTAA
Organism: Trichonephila clavipes; assembly: GCA_019973935.1. Taxonomy (NCBI): domain Eukaryota; kingdom Metazoa; phylum Arthropoda; class Arachnida; order Araneae; family Nephilidae; genus Trichonephila; species Trichonephila clavipes. The sequence goes on along the minus strand of BMAU01001278.1, from coordinate 166,856 downwards.
ATATATTTTTTTTTGTTAAAATGTCCTTAAGGGGTGTTGGAAAGCTAAAATCTTATTTCTTTGACAATTTGAGATTTTTACATTTTCAAATTGAATAGATTTTAACCTTTCTAAAAATACCTTACTTTAACCTCTAGGGTATTTAGAAGCCCTTAAAAAGTATTTTTAAATAATCGTTGAATTTTGGCCACGCCCATTTTAATGGCGAAAATTGTAAACAAATAATTTTGTTTTTGCTTTAAAGTGTAACGAACGATATAAACCAAAACATGTATCTTTTATTTTAAATTGAGCCTTTTATTTTTTACTTCCTAGCCAATTAGAAGTCTCACTGTATTCATTAAAATCAATTTATCTCAAAATGTAAATTTTAATGTGCGATGTACCTTTTCTGAGAAACTACTGTTCACAGGTATGTAAATTTTTTATACAAATGTTAACTCTAAGTAAAAATTAAAAATGTATAATTTGACCTTTTTTCGTGAAGTGACCTTTTTTAAACAAGTGACAACGCAGGAAAATATCCTGTTTCAAAATAATTAATCGCAATAACTTTATTTTTACCTTTAAGTGTTTTTGCATATCAATATTGTTCCACAATTACTAAATATGAATAATGTTTTCTTCTATTCTGCTATCTCTGTTTAAAATTCTCAGGCTATTATACCATGCTGTTCGAATTAATTGGGACAAATGGTAAAAAAAACGATGTTTTCAAAAACCCTAGCTTTTAATCATTACATACCTTAAGTAGATAGAGCATTCTCCATATTAGTATGAGGTATGTCCTCCTATAGCAGAAATGACCTTTTCAACTCGTCTTGGTATTGATTCCACTAGTGCAAAGCACGTGTTCTTTACTTCATAATCGTGGAACCACACTTGTATAGAACTTGTTATAATTTGCTCTTTTGGCGTGCAACTCATCTTAGCTAAATAATTCTTGAGAATATGTCATAAATTCTCAATAGGACTTATATATGGTGAATTGCCAGGCCAATTAAGCATTTTTATTTTATTTTTCATCTTAAAAGTCTGGACCAATATCGAGTTTAAGAAGCCAAATCATGTTGAAATATTGCGTCTGATGTTTCTCTGAATAGAACAGTCCTACTGAATAATATTTCTACGTATTTGACATAATTCATCATCACTATAAAATGAACTAAGCTTCCATTGCTATTTGTTGTTAAAAATCTGTTTAGAAAGGTATCTTACACTCTGTTGGATATGATCTGGCAGCAGAATTTCAGCATCACTTCGTCTCACTACACTTGATTTGTATCCCTGCACAAACAAATGTGTTTGATCTCTGAAAAATGCGTTCTTCTAGTAGTTTACTGTCCAGGATCGATATTTTTTTGTCTATGGTAAACCTTTTTTCACTGTTTTCGTAGTTAGAAATTGCTTTTTGCTTGATCTTGATGCCTTACAGCTAAATTTCAGAACCCTTTTCTGTACAGTTAAGGAACTCACTTCAGCCCCATAATGCAATAAATTCCTTCGAAGATCTGTGCTTTTCTTATTTTGATTTATTTTGCTATTTCGTATTAGAATTTTGTCAGTTATTTGGATAATTTTCTGTTTGAGCTCACATTTTCCTTTATATTTTGGAGACATGATCAGCAATCTTGAAATGTTCTTAAAATTCTTGAAACACTTGATTTGCCCACACTAACTACCATAGCCATATCCCTCACAGTCGCAGAAGTGTGTTCATCAAAAGCGATTACTTTAGAACGCTTCCTCGGAGTAATATCCATCTCTGAACAGGCAAAAGTAACACGTGTTTCGTGGAAGGCAAAACTACAACCACCAGCTACCTAACTGAAAGGCTTGCAACTGAACCACTAATGTACTAAAACCATTCAAACGAGTAAATTATGATCAAATTCGATCCGGGACATCCCTTCTGGACAGGTATAACCGGTTTGGGGTGGCTCGGGAAGTAAGTAGTAATCACGTACCAACTCAGACAAGAAAAAAATGATTGTTCCAATTAATTCGAACAGTATAGCTCTATGCATATTTATTTCATTAAGAAAGGGTGGGACATGGCATTATCGTGTGGAAAAATTGTCCTTATATATTGTGTCATGTCGTTAAGGGGACTTGGCACCCTTTGAGCAAACTTCTTTATTTACGTATTTAAAAATTATGTTTTAACATTTTATACAATGTTTCTATTCAAGAAAATGTTACCAGATGAAAATTTTCATATATTATTCAAACAATTTTAAAATTTTAAATTTTTTGAAGAAAATTGAGAAAATTTTAAAATCCTACTCCTTTTGTAAAAATTAATTTTTTTACCTGAAATTTTTTTACAATATTCTTATGGATGTTCTTAACAACTTTAGGGATCGATTTTAGAATAACTTCATTCGTTTTCGAGAAAAAAAATAAAATGTTGATATACAGGCTAAAAATCAACGAAAAAGCCAACATGTCTTACATTTTATTTTTTTAAAAAAAAGTATTCAGTTTATAGCAAAACGGATCCCTAATTTTATTACATGCTTCACTTTTAACACTCAGGGAAAAAATTGAAGTGATTGGTAAATAATTGTCGAAGGAGTAGCATTTTGAATGCACTAAGGTTTCGAAAAACACAAACTGAGAAAAACCATTTTAAAGTTTATAATTCTGAAAAAATAATTATTATAAGCGTAATTAAACTGAAAATACCACTTTAAGATATTATTTATATGTTTTTATTTAAAATAATTGCATTTTCTTATATTTTCAACCCACACATTTTTATAAATGATCAACTTTTAGAGAGTACTAATTGCACAAGAAAACTCAAGAAAAACTTTAAAAAAAAATTTTTTTCTGTCACGACAGAAATTTTAGCTGTTTTTCTTCTTATAATATTAAAGTATTACATTTGTATGAAAAATATATCAGGAATAAGAACTGAAATTATAAAATTATTAATATAAAATGCCTTAATTTAAAAATTTTACATGCACACAATTCACAAGGAAGAAAAATTACATTATTGTATTGCCTCGGAAATATTCTGCTTTTAATACTACGCATTCTTTTTTATAGTTATTATTTCTATTTCTAAAATAGATTTTTTTTATCATAACGCATTTTTTAGCTTTTTTTTCTAAAAAGGGAGTGTGGCTGAATTGCCTAATTTGTTTTCAAATGAAGTTTTACTCAACTTCTAACTTTTCGACATGCACAAGTGATATATCAATCGAAAGATAATAATGCAAAGAATAAGATTAAATGAAAATAAAAAAAAAAACGATAGGTTTGTAATTTTTAGGGTACCAAGTCTTCTTAACGCAACCTGATATAAGATGTCATCAACCGTTCGTTGAGTTGTCAAAGCCATAACCAGGATCATTAGAATAGACCTTACTGTTAACAAGCACTATACACCAGAGGTAATGGCTATATACCATTGAAAAACAAAGTCTTATTGTGACCTCTAGGCCAGCTCCTCCACATGTATATCCAATAGTATTTTGTTGCAAAACTGAAACAGGATTCGTCGCTGAACACTGTGCGATATCAATTTTTTGGCAGCCATAATAATAGGCTACGATATCACTGTGGACGACTCTGCGATGTTACCGTTAAAAAATTGAGAGATCAAGAAATGTGCAGGAAGAGTTTCCTTCTCGAGATAAATATCAAAGAATTTTTGAAAAATTTTGTTAGAAATTTGAAAAATTTGTTTAGTTGATATAATTGAAACAAAAAGATGACTTTTGGAATTTTCTTAACAATTCTATAAGTTCAACAAATTAGTCAGAGAGAAATTGTGAAATTATTAAATCACAATCCACAATTAAATCAACTTATTATTAGAAGATGGAAATTATTAAATCAAGTATTGCCTTCATTTCTTAAAAGTAGCTCATCATGAGATACCCCCTAGTAATCCAGTATATTGACGTACGCAAAGGTATTTATTCTAAATCTAATATAATTCAGTCTATAAAAAGGCAACAGCACCATATCGTAATATACAGCTAATGAAATAATAAACAAACCTTAGTGAGCAATAAGAAAAAACATCTACATTTCTAAAAAATGCAATATACTTACATAAAATTAATTTTAAACAGCAGACGAGATGGAAGTAGAGATACTGCAATCTACGCTTTCTTTTTGCTCGTTAGCAAAGAAAAAGTATCTTTGAAATAAGTTTTGGATTTAATTTTAAGTTATAAATCAGTAATACGTGAAAAGAGTTCCGAATGATGACAAAAGAAAACTTCTCTTTAGTGCCAAAACACCACCGACTACCACTATATATATATATATATATATATATATATATAAGTAAATTATTTCTTTTTTCATTTTTTTAAAAAGCGTTATTTCTCACGATTGCTTTGAACTTCGATGTTCATCGGTCAAAACTCCAACCGTTCTTCTAATTTTCATCATAGTTTCAGGAATTCTACAACTAAACATTGTCAACGAGAATATTATAAATGCACCCATGGTGGCATTACTGACCAACTGTAACGCAAGAAAAGATACGATTAAAGTTTGAAAAAAAAAGACAACACAGTATACAAATTACAAAAGACGACAGTACAATGTAGAAATTACAAAATCAAATGGATAAAAGGAAAATCAATGGCTTCGATAGAGTCTCTCTTAGAAGATGAATTTTCTTTTTGATTCAATTGTAATGGCTTATTATGTTCATGTATTTAGTAGGAGAGGGAGAGTAACTGCAAATTTTTATTCTTTCGTTAATATAAAGAAGATAAGATGTATAACGGTGAATTAGAACGCGCATGGATATAGCAAAAAAGGCATGGATAATCCAAATACAGTATAAGTAGTAAATATATTAAATTATGAATTCTAAAATTATTCGATATCTCTTATCCTAATAATATACCCAAACTCCAAATTTCATTTTTTAAATATTTGTTGGATACCAGGTAAGTGTAAAACGGTCCCAGAAGAAGCAATAAAATACAAATGGTGATAAGTATCATGTTTATAAAATATATATTAACCATACATTCGCTTTTAAATAATCTAAATTTGTATTTAACCGAAAATATAAGAGTTTATAAGTTACTTCTTTGTGACAACATTGGAACCCATAAAGCAAAAATGGAAATACCTACAAATAAATAAGCAAAACTTGTTTTTTGGTCTTCGGAATAAAGCATACTATTTGCAACAGCTGAAAATACCCCAAAAACAGATAAATGGAACATTAGTATTAAAAAGTAAGAGAACATCTTGAGAAAGTAAATAATAAACCTTTTGTTTGTCCCGCAATTTAGTGTTAGAATAATCCAAAGAAGAACGGTTGTAAAAGAAACGTCCAGTAAGTTTTTTCTGCGTATAATATTTGGGCGTATTTTGTGGTCATTTTGGAATTCTATTCTGCTTACATGCACTTTTTAAATAAATATCTAAGAATAACGCATCCTTTTGGAATCATCTGGTCTTAAAAATTCAATAAAATTTTCTTCACCAGTCATATATTACTTACATTATGTGTGAAATTTTTCAGGACTTCTTTGGAAGTGTTTCACCAAAATCTTTATTATAAAACATTTTTCTTATCAATTCAGTGTAGTAAAATTGCTATATTTATCAAAACTATTAGTGTCATTGTTCATTCAACCCATTCAATGTAATATAATTCTTTTCTTTCCAGTTTTTATATTTTTGAAATCCATGCTTGAGAAGCTGCTTTATGCTGATGATTCCTTATGTTTCCAAAAAAGTATAAAGAATAACCACTTAGTTCTAACTAGCTTCGATGTCGAAAACTTCTACTAACAAAAGTAAATACATTATCATTTTTTACGCAGTTTATAAAAAAAATCGATTTATCTGAAAGGGGGAGGATGCAATATGTTTCCAATGCACGTTAATAATTATTTGAATTTCATAGCTTACTTAGTAAATGCAATCTTAAAAATATCGTTAATTGTCTTTGTGGTAGTAAATAGCCTAAGCAACTTTAAGTTTTCTTCCATAAAATGCATTGAACGAAGGAAAGCAATATACGGGACTTCATCAATCAATATTAACTATTGGGGGAACTTGAATAGTGTCTATAAATACTTATGAAAATGCAATAAACAATAATCAATAAGCTATTAATCTTCAACACGCCCAAGCTCCATAATTGGAACATGTCTTAAGATTTTGAAGAATACATAATTTTCTTCATATTGGTCTACAGAAACTACTGCGTTGAAAAAAGTATAGATTAACTTTTTAACACTTAGATAAAGTGGCTACAGTTAAAACTATGAAAAAATTCATAAATTCAGCTTACTTTTTAATTTTCATCGAATAAAATTCAAACTTTCAACAGATTTTCTATAATTTGATAAGAATGACTGAACATTTTTATTTTATTGATAGAGAGTAAATAATCAAAAAGAATTATTATTATTATAATTTTACTATAAGATAAGAAATTTGAGTACTTATGTATTATACCCACGACCTACTTCACCGAATAAAAGATGCCACCAAATGTGTTAATCGTTATTATTATTAATACTTATTTGGATTATACGCGAAAGCGATTTTACACTATTAGCCATGTATGGTGGCATATAGCGACGTCTTTTGATGTGAAGAAATTTACCATACGCACATTCGAAAATACACACAATTATTTTAATAAGCTTCAAATTCTATTTACTAAAAGTGTTTTGAATTTATATTCCAGTAAATAACACAATATAAAACAAAAATAATAATGGTATTACAATGCTTAATAAAGAGAAAAAGTATAAGAAAATTCATAATGGAGAGATTTAAGTTTTCCATATATTCAAAATTACTTAAAATCAACAAGAAGTAATCCATAGGTAAAAAGAGTTCCAAAAGCTGTTAATAGAAAGCTCTTTCTAAAATTAACCATTCCACAGGCTGACATGCAAATTATGTCTTTTTTCTCCATTCTTTCGAGCACTTCGATTTCTTTTCTGTTCATCAATTTGCCAAATTTATGCTTATCAATCAGTGACCCGATAGTTGCTTTTATTTCCAACATGTATTCTGGAATTTTCGAATTAAAAATTGTCAATGAAGTTATAACAAAGACACCAGTAAGAGCACTGCTACTAATATCCAGCATTAAATTCAACGAAATTTTTTGCCTCAAACTTATGGACAAAGCACTGTACAAGTTAAAGAAACTGCTCATCAAAATAATAAGCAAAGGAGTTGAGAAAACTTCCTTCAAAAGACGTATTTTCTCTTCCATCAGATTGTAATTATTGGCTAATTTAGGACATTTAGCAGAAAATACAGTGAAATCAATGTTTTTTAAATCTTTGTTAAATTTTAGAAGAAAAACTCCGCAACGATGAATGAGCACTAACATAGATAATGCAAAGAGACAAGGGTGTGTTACGAATACTGAATAATATATATAGCCCCCAACAAAATTTGTAATTATTTGATGTCTTTTGTTTTTAATGTGATATCCGAGAGTCCAAAAATCAGCTACATCATCTTCTCGAATGAGATAAGCAAACATGGCAGCCAAGGACAGTGGTAAAACACAAGTACTTAAAACAATCAGTGCTTTTAATCGTACGTAGTTCTTATTCAGATAACGTCTTGGAAAATTTGGATGAAAACTCAGGAAACGTATGAGGTTTCTCAGCTTTCTCCTTTGACTTAACATAGAGTAATACAATACAATGGCCAAGACATTAACAAAAATGAAGGCAAATCCTAACTGTACATCATAAAAATAGAATGCTGACGAAAATCCGATTAGAAACAAATATATTGAGTGAAGATGAAGTACGGTAACAAAATAGTAAGAGTAATATTTGAAAAAATCTCGAAACGTTTCACTGTATTCTTTTTCATGTAGTGAAAGTATAATCCACATTGGAACGTTAACTGAGGTAATTTCATTTGCTCTTTTGTTGTTCATGTTAAATACTGAAGAATATAATCAGTTATTAATTATTTTACTAATATCTTCTATTTTTCGGCGAAACTCAAAAAATATTCGTTTTTTTTTAGATGTATATGTAAATGAGACTTTTCATGAAATTATTTCCATGAAATTCAGCTTTAAATTAAAATAGATGTATTCCATGTCTGTAATATCGTAAAAATCATCATGAGCAATGAGAAGATTTCAATTTTTGACTCATAATCATGTAATAATACGTATGAGAATGTTTCGCTAGTCAGTACATGAAACATTCTACATAACAACAAACATTACAACAAACAAAACATTACAGCTTGTGGACCACTATGCAACGTAACAAGACATTTATTTTTTCCTTAGTTCTTATTAGTGCAAAAAAAAAAAAAATGTTATGATGAAACAATATCTAAATAGAAAGTTGTTCCTATGTAAAAAAATGAAAGAAATATTAAAATATATATTATAGAAATGTTTACAAAAGTGCTTTAATGTTACTTTTTTTTACTGCCGTTAATCGTTTATTAACATTTTTTCATAAATGAACACAAACTCCTTTTTAACTAAATGTAAATTATTTATCGAACACAATAGAATATTCTATTTAGAAAACACGTTCATGTTTCCATTTATTGAGTGTATAAATATTAAGTCAAATATTGGTATATCTAGAGTTACTAATTTGATTTGATCCATATTTATGAAAGTAAACGACGCCTATTTAAAAGCGATACGCTTAATCGATATGCATTTTACTCAGAAGAGCTAAAGAGAATTGACTACAGTGACTAATACTACTATTTATATGTATTATTTGGAAACACATTATGATGAGCTGTAAAATACGATCAATTATTTTGTTTTGTAATTTTTTTCTATTCATAGGTAGCAAAATTAGAATGTATATTTAAGACCAAAAGGACATTCAGGCAGCCACCTTTATGTTTAGAGCTAAGCTACATTCTTACCGAAAGAGAAAATTGGAAAGGAGAAAAGCATTGTATAATAGTAAAAAGCGTTAATATAAGTATTCTATAGTTGATCTAACAAATAACAACTGATTCTCTTGTAATATTTCACTTAATCTTATTTGTAAATACCATGCACAATAACTCAGCATCATATTTATTGCCTGAAAAATTAGTTATATTCTAGAAAAGGTAAAGAAGCAATATAGGGTGGTGTAAAAAACAGATGTTTCGGTGACAATAAAATAATTATTGAAATGATTAGTTCTCTCTCGAATGACAACGAAATGTTGACAGTACATCGCAAATTCAAATGTCCTATAAAAGTTTTCCAAAGTGAAAAAAAAAAGATAAATAATATATAAATTGCTCTGACAAAATGCTAGATAAAAATACTTAAATACTTGAATAAAGTGATAATAAAATCCAAAAAGTAGCATTAATTGATGAATAGTCTACTGAGTTTTCGTTGTACATTATTAATATGTGTTTTAATTATTTTAATATGCGTAAAGTTTGGCTTTACAGCAGATTTTAAAGAAATTTTTCCTTTTCGGTTTTTGAAGGTACACATTGAATTTTTTAAGTCGTATTGTTCTTCTTTTCAGTTTTTAACTTTATGATCACTAAATAAATGTGGAAGGGCAGAATACTTTGTAGTCTTAAACGGCATAGAATTGTATTCAGTATCAAGTCATCAGAAATACCTAAAAAGGATGATCAAAAATTAGCTGGAATAATCATAACATTTTGCAAGAAAAATTAAGTTGTACACCTTTATACTGCAAGAATAGTCTGTGAATAATTTCCTACTATAAACCTCAATACAATTGAGTTTAATCAACAAATACTTTAAATGATATTAATAGAATTGTGTATAATTATTTAACTATAATAATATGTATATGTATGGAGATATAGCATCAATTTAACAAAGATATTCACAAGAAAGATCGAGACCATCTAAATATTCCTAAAATTCAATTGATTCTCCTTCCTTAAATTACTTTATTTTTTATCGTTATTTATGAATATTTTCTCTTGATAAAATTTTTGCATATTTATTTACTGCGCTTCTACTTGTTTGATAATCGTTTCCTTGCGAAACACTTAATTTTTAATACAGAACATAAATTATTATTAGATTTAGTATATCCTCAGAAACAAGAAATATAAGCAAGTTTTTTTTATTTTTATTACAATTTTCAAACATATGTAACTTTGACTACATGATCTCTATTGTAAACTATATAACATAATCTCTTTTTTTAATTCTCGTTATTAGAAATGAAATTATTTTGCAAAAAATAATTTCTGAAAAAAGAGTATTTTTAAGGAGAAAGAAGTACGTAAATAAATAAAATACAGAAATGTCGCTGAATCATTCATAAGGCGAATTTTTAGTTAAATTAGTTTTTCAGATAATAAACAAGGCTGCCACGAGGAGAATTTCAAAAAGAAATAATAACACAATAGGTGAAACACGTACGTTAACATCAAATAATTTGGATAATATTTACTAAATTTAATATTTTTAATTTTGATACTCAATAATTAAAGATTTGAGCTTTAACTTACCTTGCCTTTTATATTTAAAATAATTTCCATTTCTCTCTGAAAACGAAATGCCAAGTATAAGGCTGGAAATGTCATTTTAATGATTGCTTAATTCTTGTTATATTTTTTGCCAAATCGACAAATATTATGGTTGTAACAGTCAGCGAGCTTTAATCATTAAAGTTCAAAATGTTGCTTGCTTCAATATCCTTAATAAAGAAACGTATACTCAATAGCAATTTTTCCTCCAATGACTAACCATTCTTATACAATGACTAAAAATGTATATTCATAAAATATTCACTAAAAATTAATTAGTTAATGTATCATGATGAATGTTGGATATTATGAAAGAAAATCATTCTTCATAATACATTCTAGCAATACTCTCCCCTTGATTATATACAATTTCTGCTGATATGTGCAATTTTCTTAGAGCCTTGATGCATTGTTTGTTTTGAATTGAAATAGTTAGACATGAGTTGACTGTATTATATAAGTGCATCGATACCGAATATTTTAATTCTTTTAATGGTCTTTTTTTTACACTATTTCAGGTTCATCAGAAATCGATGAATTTAATAGCTTTCATTGATTTTTAAAATAACTTTAATATTTATCACATACAAATTTAACAAGTAAGATATCGAAATGTAATTTAGGAAAAATCATAAAAATTCTATATTTGAGAAATGTATTGGAAGTTAATGCAATACTCTTTCAATGCCAGTATAAATTTAAACCGGTTAAATTAATTTTATTTGCTTCATATTTTAAAAATTCCTAATTTTTAAGAGTTTTTTTAAAATATTCCCTTTTTCGTTACAGCTGTATGAAATATTTTTCTGTAAAACATTTTGAAAACAATTATGTTTTAAAAATATTTAAACAATTTTATTTTACTGGAATATATTTAAACAATTTCATTTTATTTAAATATGTAAACTTATTCTTTCAAAATTCTATTTAAATTCTTAAGATACCTGGATACCTTTCAGTTAAAATGCATGAAAACTGCTAAGAGTTCGCTGTCTTTCATAACGCAAAATTATCGGCATAATTTCTGACTTTTAAATTGACACAATTTTGAATGTTAAGTGGTTAAACAACTTTTTGTGAGACAAAAAATATTTTTCCTGTGAGACAAGACTTATTTACATAGATATGTAGAACCATAAGCGGAAAGCAGAGTACTTGTCATTTTCTCTCTTCAAATATTTAAATCTGTTCAACTAGGAGCGCCAAGGCACTCCTTGTAGAACAGATTTAAGCGGTCAAGAAGCATCTGACGGCCGGCTGGACAGAACATATGCAAGCAGACGAAGATCACATCCGAAGAGCATCTGGGAGGGGGGATAGTCAGTGGTCTCGTGAACGGCACTCCTGTAGGCAAGCAGGGAAAAGGGCAACTTCTTGTCACAGTCCTGTTGATTACTGGATACCAGGAGAGAGACGCTGTTCAGAATGGTCCGATTGAACCTCTCTACCATGCCGTCAGACTGAGGATGCAAAGCTGTTGTCCTGGTTTTGTCGATGGCGAGTATTTCAGACAGTCTCTTGCAAACTGCAGAATCAAAGTTTTTCCCTTGATCGGAGTGCAGTTGTAAATGGACCCCGAATCGTGAGATCCAGTGCTGAACTAGAACCACCTTAACAGTCGAGGCCTCTTGGTTGGAAATAATATAGGCTTCAAACGATTAATGAAGTAGTTCAAGACAACCAGGATGTTGTTGTTGCCATCTGAAGATCTCGGAAGTTGACTTAGGATGTCAAGAGCTATTCGTTCGAAAGGCGCTCCTACATTATTCAGCAGCAGTCTTCCTCTAGTGCGTTTTCTGGGACCTTTGCGTGCAGCACAGGGATCACATATGCGAAAACAGTTTTCCACATCACTCCGCACATTGTTCCAGTAGAAGCGCTCAGGAACTTTTGTAAGATCTTCATTACACCAAAATAGCCTCCATCTGAACTGCCATGGAGTTCCTTAAGGACCATTGAAACGTGTCTTCGGGAGTATTAATTGCCACCTGTACGTTTTTCCGTCGTCAGACCCCCCTTTTCGATGTAAAAAACCATTTCTCAGATGGAGAGAGTCTCAAAGAGCCCAGTAACGCTTCGTTGTAGGATGGACAGAGGCGATGTCTTACCAGCTGGGCTTTTTTTAGACAACTCTTTGAATTCTATGATTGCTTTTATTTCAAAATCAGCCAGTTGATCTTTTCGGACGCTCTCATCACTCCACGGGTCCAATGCCGATGTTGATGGCGTTGTAACTTGGCTAACTATTGGATTTATTACGCCAAATTTCTTTTCGATTCTCGAGCAGAATTTGCAACTCTCAGGACAGGGTCTTCTCGAAAGGGTGTCTGCATTCCCGTGTGCTGATCCTTTTCTGTGGCGAATTTCCACATCATACTCCTGTAGTCTCTGTATCCACTTAGCTATTTGGCCTTCTGAATTTTTAAAATTCAGTAGCCAGATCAATGACGCATGATCTGATCGCAGCAGGAACCTTCGACCATAGAGTTAAGGATGGAAGTCCTCCACGGCTTTTGCGATAGCGAGCAGTTCCTTGCTGGTCACACAATAATTTCTTTCCAGTTTGGAAAGACACATGCTAAAAAAGGCGATGACACGCTCCTGACTATCTATCTCTTGAGTCAACACAGCTCCGATACTCTCATGACTTGCATCTGTATCCAGAATAAATTTATTCCCAATTTCAGGCTATGCCAGGACTGGAGCAGATGTTAGTGCGTCCTTAAGCTCGTTAAAGGCGTTGTTATAATCAGCCGTCCAGATGAATTTCTGTTTTGCTTCGGTAAGCTTATGGAGTGGTCTGATGATTGTTGAGAAAATTTTCATGAATTTCCGGTAATACGTGTATAAGCCAGTGTTTCTTAAACTGTGGGGCGTGTCTCCTATGGGCGCGATAATCCTACGAGGGGACGCGAGCCTATCGGAAATAAAAGATTAAAAAAATTTATATACTGGAATGAAGTAAAGTAAAATACACATTTATTCTGATATAATTTATATATATCATCTGCGATAATACGTCATCAAAAATAAAAGCTTCTAATTTACTTCAAAACTTCAGAAGCTATCTTTGATACTATAACCAAATAAAAAACATTTTATTTGATTTGTTGTAAACCCATGATGAGAGATTTTTATTACGTTTTCTTTTCAAACCTAAAATAATACTCTTTCAGAGAAAAAACAAAACCTAGAACCATAGTCAAAAAAAATTTTCAAGATACAAAAATTCATCACTGTTATATTATAGAAATATTGTGCATTAGTTGTAGGCAGCAGAATGAATTTGCTGCGGTTTGACCTTCAAACTTACTTGTACGGTTAGTTATGCCCCTACTCTTATGTATTTTATTTTTTCATTTAGGGAAGTTGTAAATAGACTATCTCTGCTGTGCTTTTTTCCTTGTAACATATTTTTATGATTTTTGGAAAAGCACAGATAGTACTTTGAAGGATTACTTCACCAAGATTTATTTTTATGAGTTTTCCCAAACATATAAAGCATAATGAAAAACGTTTTACACAATTTTTTAGAACATCCATATCGTATTAAATACATATTTAATCCGGGAGCTGTCACGCCAAGAACAAAATGCACGAAATTGGTAATTCTGGCAAAACTGCTTAATTGTTACCAATGACCTTGACACTATTATCCTGTTTGAATGTCTTAAAGTGAACTAAAATATATTCGTCACATATACCCTCTTTTTTGGAGGGAGTGATAAACGTTTTTTTTTACAATCTTATGGTACATTTTTTGACTGAATTCCCGGTGCGATCTTTTTTTTTTGAAAATATTTTCTGTGTTCATGCTACATCCCCCCCTATGAATAACTTAGTGATTTTGATTGTCTTAATATATGACTAATTGTGGTTTGGTAAATGAGCATGGTGTGCAGGTAAATGTTTGGTAAATGATCAGAATATATATATATATATATATATATATATATATATATATAGTAATAAAATAAAAGTGAAGAACTAGAACCCACAGTGCTAAAAAAGTAAGAAATAAGAATTCAGCAGACACAACAAATGTAGATACAAAAAAGTCATTGGACTAAACTAGAGACCTATTATGATTTCTAAAGCTGTCGCTGAATTAGGCTAGCGAATTAGGGTTAAGCAGTGCTTCGTGGATCCAACCTTCCCCGTACAGCAGGAATTTTCGACATAGAAAAAAAACTAAGTTGAAAAGTTAAGCCTAATACAACACGTGGAAGTTGAACCTAATAAAATCGTAAAAAGAAATTGAGAAAAGAGATAAACAATGAATCTATCAAGGAGAGGAGTAATAAAAAATTTAAATAGAAAATGTTAGGAAAAACTTACTTGTAAAACAAAAATCCTGAGCTCAAAGATACTGAGGTCAATAATACATCCTACTGCAATGAGATCCTACGAGAAATGGCGTAAAAGATTGAAATGCCAGCGCAGAAAGGAAAACTCCGTGGCACCATCTGGGTAGTAATTTTGCAATTAAACTAACCACAAAGATAACTAATTAGTAAGCAAAACATAAGAAGTTTTAAATAAAATAAAGAACAAAGTTCAGAATAGATAATATCCAATAGAAATATATTAAAGTAGATTTACTTGGACGATTATATACTAGAAAGTTATATTGCAATTAAATTAAACGCATAAAATATTTAAAAATAAACTAAATAGAGAGATAGAAGAAACATTAATTAAAATATTGAAGTAAAATAAAATTAGATTTAATTAGAAATAGAAACATATTTAAAAATAAATTTACTAGGATAATTGTATTTTAAACAATTAATGCAAAATTTCACAAAATTATTATGTATTAAAATTTTATCAGTAATTAAATCATTGTTTCTTTTTATAAAATTTAAGATAATATTTCTAAATATTGATAGGTTTAAGTTACTACCCCAGAAAGGTATTTTTATAACGTTAAAATCAAATGAGTCTCTTCTATAAAAAATATTACTTGAAAGCAAATTATTCTTAACGTTTAATTGAAGGTCCAAAAAGTTAGCTGACTCATTATTATAATTAGTTTTTAATAATTTTAAATAGTGGGGATAATAATTAAAGCTAGGAATATAATCAACTATATTACTAAAAATAATTAAGTGATTTGTGTATCTAAAAAAGTTACAAGAATCATAACTAATACTTTCATTTTCATAAAAAGGCAAGTAAATGTTTGCTAAGCAGTTGCTAGCTGGTCCACCTTGTGGTAATCCTTTAATTTGCTGATAGTGAGCATTATTATGGAAAATATAAGTTTCTTTTAATACTAATTGAATAATAGAAATATATTTATCATATTTTATTAACTTATTCAAAAAATATTTGCTATATGCTATTTTAAGAATCTTAAAAATGTGTTCTATATCAATGGAGTTAAATCAATCTTCAAAATCATAGGTATAAAAATAATTTTTTTACCATGCATATACTTAATAATGTCCATACTATTTTTAACTATAATAGAATTATCAATTTTGTCTAATGTAGTTTGAATAATATTTTGTAGTTTCTTGCCCGGATGTGTAATATAAGTATTAAAACCCCATTCATAATAGTTCTAAAATTAACAGGATTTTTATGAAATTTAGGAGTTAGGAAAATATGTGGGAATTTAATATCCAGAATACGTAAATCTATTTTTTTATAAAAAGCAGAGATTCGATTAAAAATTTCTCCTTTGCTTGAATTAGATTTTTTAAAAGCAGAATTATTATGAAAATGTTTGTTTAGCATATTATTATAAAGCCACTTACAAATAATTGCATAATTAACCGGTACTTTATCAACATAAACGATAATAAAATTCTTTTGTAGGTCTGCAATTTGGTGCTTAATATTATAGTATATTATATCACTATCAGTTTTATAGTTAAAGTTCAGTAATTCATTTAAAACTTTGCATTTAAATTCATCAAAAGCTACAATAGGAAGACTGTATTTAATAGCTAATTTTGTAGTGAAGTTACTAATATCTTTAGAAATTTGATCTTTGATAGCATTGTTTTATTGTTAGAGATCATTAATCTAAAACTAGTACCTTTGGACATTATTTCTATAAGAGTATTATCTTTAACAATATTTAAATTACCAGTTGCCACATGCTTGTGTTGTTATAAAATCAGAATAATCTTTACAATTACATACAATATTATTATTATTTTGCAAATCATTAATATCATTGTAATTAAAAATTGAGCTACCTATTTTTTATTATACTTAAAAGCCTTCTTAATGCAAACGTTATTAATACGTAGGCAATGAACATATTTATTAAATATATTTGAGAAATTAATGTTATTATAAGATTTATTCATGAATAGTATGGTACAATACTCAGTAGTACTATTTATTAAATCTATATCTACAATATTGAATTTATGAATGAGAAAATTATTAATATCCTTAATATTATGTAAGGCATGACAGTCTTTAAAATCATACTTTTTGAGGATATCTCTAGTACACGTAATTTCTTTTTTATTTAAACCAAACAAGAAAAGCTTAACTTGTTTAATGTTGTAAGATTTTTCGAAATTGCTGCAAAAATCTTTAATTTTAGAATCTATCTCCACTGGAAGTCTATGCGTTCTCTTCCTTCTTTTTCCTCTTTTTATACGTTTAACTTTATGAACATTATCGCTATTATAGAAATAATTCTTATTGTCAGACTGTGTTAAATGCTAAGTGAGACATTTTTTTTCAAAATGAATGGTATTCATATATATATATATATATATATATATATATATATATATATATATATATATATATATATATATATATATAACGAAATGGGCATATTTGATCTCTATTGAAAAAAGTTAAAACTGATAAAAAAAAAAGGGATGAACCTGCTGAAAAAATGCATATTAAAGTAAATTTTAAGAAAACGGTGAACATGAAACGAAACAAAAATTTTCAAATTCTACCAAAAGAACTGCATCAACTAAAATATGAAGCCATAAGTATCAGAAGACAAACTTTACTTTGTTAAAAACACACAAGCAAGCAAAAGTTCAACATGCTATTTGTCGAACATCAAAAGACAGTAAAATTACGAAAACTTGAACAAAATATGACAGTTTTGCCTGCAAATAACATTCCTGTAATTTTAGCGAAATGTGTCTGTGATTTGTGTCTTTTTTAAACGTCACTCACAATTTAAACATTTTAGTTTATTTTTTTCTTGGATTTTTTCCTAATATTATCAAAGAAAAATTGAAGTCATTGAAAGTAGGTAAGTATATTTCTTCTTAATTAAATTATTCACTGAAATTACGATTTTTATTGTGTACTATAAAATAATTATAAAAAAGAATTGGGGTGACTCAATAACATTGCTCTACCATTAGTATCGAGTGCGTACCTGCTCCAGGGTTAAAACATGTTGAAGTCTTTTCGCTTTAAATATTAAAAATAATACAATTCTTCTTTATCGGAATTTTATATTATTCTTCTTTATTCACCATCAGTTCTAAATCCTAATTCTATAAGGCTGAAAATTACACTTTGCTTAAAATTAATAATATTAGGAGCATTCATTTTAAAATAACATTTTACATTTTCGTAAACATTGTCGTGCATTTGGGTTTACTCTCCTGACAATTCCGCTATTATATAAAGAATGTTTTATTCTATAAATTAACTCAGGCAAAGAGCGGGTACTTAATTTTAATGTATCAGTGCTGCATAGAGCATTTTATAACTAATTAATTAATTCTAAATTAAGGACAAGTTTAATACGTTTTAGAGGCTTCCATGAGCTTGTCTTTCAGAGCAAAGTTTTTCAAAGGAAGGCTTATGATTAGAAATTGACACACTGATTTTTTTTTCTATATTTAGCTGATATCTTTATTTTGTCTTCTAAGCAGCCACCGCATTTTGCAATATTTTCAATTTAAAAAATAGAGAAAGGAAAAATAACATATTAATTATCCTACTACTTAATTTACTTATTTATTATTATTATTGTTTTTTTTGCTTAAAATTAGTATACAAAATTTAATACTTATGTTATTAATTTGTATGGTTTATAATTAAGATCGCGTATTGTAGCTTTAGCGTCAAAGAGCATTATTATTGCATTCAATACATTATTAATGTATAAGGGGGGCGATAAAAATAGTGATTGAAAAGGGGGGCACCAGTATTAACCCTCCAAGCGTTCCACACGGAAAATTCCGTCATTTCAAGGATGCTTCGAAAATGCTCTCCACGGGTTTTTTTCCCGTCAAGTAACATTCTCAAAAGCGGTTGAGCCGTACTTTTCTGAAATCCTTTCCCCCTTTTAAAGGTTTGACAGCTTGAAAGATAATTAGGGACGGTGGAACCAACACAGCAGGACACTGATAGGAAGTTTTATGGCTCGCAGGGAACCCCGTGTTTTGACCTGGAGCAATCGTAAAAAATCGGGGAAGAATTTCTTCAGACGCCAGGAAGTATTTGTTTGTTAGCTTGTATTTTAAAAGTTTAGAAAAGTCCGAACGCATAAGTAAAATATGTTACAATTCCCTTTTGGTTTCACATTAATTTGAAACTGTAACAAGTTCGGGTGTGTCAGGGAAATCTGCTATTTTATACAGCTAGACAAATTACCTTTTTAAGTATATTCTTTCCCTTCATTTTTCCTATCTTAATCAATGCTTTCAGTTTTTGAAACATGATTATTTCATTATAAAATGCCAAAAAAAATTAATAAAACACCAAACACTTTAAAATTTGAAACCTTTTAAAATTTCCAACCACTAAAAATGAATAAATTTAAACTTCATCAAATAATTTGAAACATTTTCTTACACTTTGATAAAAATAATAACGAGGAAAAAAAACTAATTAAGATTTATTAGTTTTTTTTTTTTAGATTTCAAAGCCTAAGTGTTCAGGGAAGTTTAAGTACAGTGCCTGGTTATATATTGTTAAAATACACCGAATTATATTTGAATTTAAGTGCTAAAACTTCAGTTTACATCAAAGACAACATGAATGAAGATTTTCAGACATTTTTTTTATAACTTGAATGTTTGAATAAATGGTCGGAAACATTTACAGTAGACATTTATGCATATAAATAAACATAAAAATTAATTTTAAATTCGAGCTATTCAAAAACATTCGAATTATCATTCAAAAATATCTATTTATGCAAAATACCTCAACATTTATCTTTTTTTAAAGGCTAACTGAATAGGTAATTAAAACCTAAATATTTTTTTGAAATCTCAACCGTATAAAGCTAGAAATTTTATGTTAGAAATTCCATTTGAAATTTCGAAAAAAAATGTATCGCACAGTTAAAAAATATTTACCATAAGTTCTAGCAATTCTTTGAGCATAATATAAATTTCAAATTTTATTATATAGCTTCTTTAGTATTTTTTAATATATTTCAAAAATTTCATACAATTCGGTTGAAAACTGCATGTTAAGAGCAAAAAATATACTAACAAAATTGATGAATAAAAAATAAAGTTTTACATAGATGCAAAACTGAGAAGCTAAACCGTAGGAATGAAAAATTTTGAGTATATCTGAAGTAGTTTTCGAAATATTTATTTTAAAGTTCACAGAAAATTTGTCTGCGTTATGTTATACTTAATATTAATTAAATGGTTAAAATAATATATTAATAAGAGTCATGTAATCGTTTGACGACGCATTCATATACTAATAAAATTATAAAGGTCATTGATGCGAATGACAAGAATTTAATGTAATTTTAAATTCAGACATTAAGATATTGATGTAGAAAATATAAAACGACCATCTAAAAACATGAAAGATGCAGTCTGCTATAAAATGATCCTGACTAACAAAATCTGGCATTTTCACTTACTATGGAAGATCTCGCTTAGTCAGCGGCGATCTGAGAAAAACAGAGAGGAACCCGCGGTTTTGATGGATGCCGCTCTAGCTTTTAAAGTTTCCAGGGAAAAAATATATAAATTACAAATGCAAAAATAAGTCTTGTAATTTTCCATACATTTTTATAACAACGAATTGTGGAAATGGCTTCCAGTACATTGTTGTGTTTGACAATATCTAAGGTAACCAACCCTATTTAGATAGATTTGTACTACTTTTTCGTAGCCATATTCCTTTTAAAATTAACTTGTGACGACAAAATACACCTTTTGCACACGTAAAAATTTATGTAATCTATAATGGTTAATTTTAATTTATGCAACTTGTGAAAATTTCATAATTAACCATTTCCGTCTAAACAGTTTACATGAAAAAAAAAGTTTAGATTCCCTCATTCATTAGGGAATTATATAAGATTCCAACATTAAGTTTTACTTTTCACCGAATAGGATCGAGTGGTAATGTATCGGGCTTCCGCACCACAGGTCTTGGGTTCTATTAACGGGCAAGGTCTACTCTGCCTTTCATCCCCTCTGCAGAGGGCCGATAAATGAGTACCAAGCTTGCTTCGGGTCTTAAACACTGAAAGTCTCTCTTCAGACACACCACTAACTCGGGACATCTGTTCATGCACCTCAGCGCCCAATGGTCACATATATTGGGATGGGCATAGTAGTTCCTGGCCCTCATGGGTTGCTGTGCCACTGAGTTTTAGTTTTTAGTTTGAGGATTGCCTCACTTTGGGGATAGCCCTTAGATTAACATATATTTCCACTAATTTGCAAATTAAACATTTTTCTTTCAGTTATGTATATTTCAGAAGGAGTTTTAATTTTTCGAATGTATTTGCTTAATAACATATATATTTGTGTATTATATTAAAAATTTCATCTATCCAAAATTACTTGTTTTTTGCTCCTCTAAAAGCTTTGAGAATTTCAGAACTGATCTTACAATCCGTATACCTTTTATAGTAGTATATTTAAAAATGATAAAGGCATTTTTATAACTGTGTGAGTTTTTATGCCTCGTTTATAAATATAAAAAATTGCTTTCAGCTTCAGTTTTTAAAATGTTCTGAAATAAGTGGAGGAATAGGATATTTACATTTTATGAATATTTTTGATTGCAGTAAGATATATTTATATTTTAGTTTCTTTACAATTTGAATAGAAGTTGTAAGCCATTTTGGGAATAGTTTGATATTGAATATAAACTCATAGGCTGTTTAATAGTAAAGTGTTTTATTTTGATACCAGCTCACATTAAAATAAGGCTCATTTGCAGTTATATGAGCAGCATCAGTGATAGTTAAATTTTCAAAAATAGTCAACACGTACGAAATCATTCTTTCAAAACCATACAGCATATCTCATACTATGTCTTCCCTACATCAGGTAATATTTGTGTATACTCAAAAAATTTTGTACAGGATACATTTCCAAATGTTAAAATTATTTTTAAAATTTGGTATGGATACATTGTGGAACTGTCGGTTAACTTCAATGAACAAAATTGTTTTAAGTGTATTGCTTTGAAAGTCAAATTAATTGGGGAGAACATTTTCTCATAATAGAATTTGTAATGACTGAATTGTGTGAAAATATAGTTATCGATGTGTGACAATTTTCCTTGTAATAAAAGAAACAGAAAGATAAAAAATTAAACTTGAGTATAAAATGGTTAGAAATACTGTCACACGCATTTGAAGAAGAAGTATATCCCCCATTAAAATTAAAAACTATTGATTGAATGTGTTATGTCTATCACCACTGCCGATGTAGAAAAGTTATTTTTATTTAATACAAGAATTTCGAAAAGCAGAGCACTAGGAATGAAAATTTAGATTTTTTCCGAAAAAAATTCAGTTAACATAAAAATATCATTTATATGATTTAAATTTAAATAAATTAAAAGTATATTAAAATCCTTTTTCATGTTATTTTAAATTAAAAATATAATGGAATAGAGAAAGATCGGTTTTATTTCATAAATATAATCATCGTATGTATATCACCTTATGCACCATTTATTGTCTTATTGTTCAAATAAAGAGATAGGGCCTTTACTCTTTTTTACCTCATTACTTTTTTTGAAACAGGAAAGTGAGCGCGTTTTCATACTCTCATATTCAAAAATGAACACGGAAAACTTATTCTGTTTCAAATCACAATACCAAAATAATTTTTTTTAATTTTTAAAAAATGACAGAAAAATAAATTTTGTTTGAAAAAAATATAACTATTTTTCAACTTCTAAACGCCGTTTATGTAATGTTTTTTTATCCTTCATTTTGTTTTAATTTTACTGTGACTGAACCTATCGGGAAAACGACCGACTATAACTACAACTTCCATACAAAATTGCCCAAGGCAACTTAACAGCTAGCTGTAAACGATTGCTATCCTGGTTCTCACTGGACAAAGAGGCCGAACTAAGTCATAAAATCGTCCCGTTCGACCTCCTAATTTTAAAAATGGGGAAAGGAATGAAGTATGTTGCATTTTTGAAGGGAATAGCAAAATAAGAGTAAAACGCCTTTGGAATAACTTTTCATGAGGAACCAAACCATCCGCAGAGTTAAGTCCACCTTTCCTTGCTGCAACGTTAAGTTGAATCGCAGCCATTTCACCGTGTTGTAAGTCCGTGCTACCATTTGACTTTTTCCGTCAAGTCTTCAAGATCCAGGTATTTAAGTGGGGATCCAATTCCCCAAAGCGGCTCCGACAACATGCTTGAGACCACTTGAGTGTTAGAGGCTGGAGTAATTGAGATCCTTCATGTCGTTCTATACTTTGGATCCTCACATCCTTTCATATTTGCATGACATTTATAATTTCATTATCAATAGAATCAGTAGTACCGTATTATAATAAGCCGTTATTACTGTACAGAAGAGGTGGTCAACCGGTTTGGATGGAGTGCGGTAAATATCCAAGAGCTGCACCTTTTCCAAATGATTGCATTCATTAGTTAACTTTACATCTCAGAAAAGTTATAATTTGCACCAAATGAAAATCAATAAATATAATTTCAATAGAAATCGTGGCAGAGTTTTATTCAATTCATTTATGTTCTAATTTCATGTGATCTATAGTAGTAGCTGCATTTAATTTTAGAATTAGTTTAATGACACAATTACATTTTTCTAATTATTTTAGAAAAATCAGAAGTGAGATTGGTTGTTGGAATTCTTATAACAGTTCACAAATGATTGTCAGCCAACTTCCATCTGTGTTTGCTCATCTTGATTTTCATGCAAGAAAAACTGCTGAGAAATTTATATTGACCCAAATATAGAAAATACTTTCTTTTTATTTTGTTTTCAGACTAACTGAAGCACCAAAAAAAATCTTTTCAGAAATTCTCACTATACTTATTTAATGCCATATTTACTCAAACAACCAAAGCTCAAATACAACCTCCGAATGAGAAAAAAACTCTCTGTATAATCTTTCCTTTTTAAACAAGCACTAAATGACTTCACTCCTGCTTTTTTCACATTCAATGAGCAAATTGAGTACTGTCGTGCAAATTTGATGTTCATTGGAATAGAATAGCAGTTTTAATAGACACCAGTGTATGTTACATCCATGGTTGAATCAAACCAGTGTTTTTCAAGCTATGGGGGGGGCTTTCTCCCAAAGAGAGAGTGGTAATCCTACAAGGGAGGCGTGAGTATATTGAAAAGTTATAAATAGAAGAATATTTTAAAAAAATTATTAATTTACTGAAAGGAAGAAAAACAAAATACATTCTGACATAATAAAAAGTAAAATACACGTTTACACTGATGAAATACTCTTATAAATGTACACCAGTACTAGCCAATGTGTTTCATGATTAATTTAACTAAATAAAGAACAAGTTTAATAATTACCAATGACCCTATGGGCATGTTATAAGATTCTATATATGCAAATTTTAATACTTATCTTGATAATTTGTACTGTTTAAAATTAAAGTCGTATTCTAGCTTTACGTCAAAGTATATTATTATTGAATTAATTACATTGTGTTATTGTATGGATAGGGGGAGTTGAAAATTATGATTTGTAATTGAGTCGTAAGTATATAAAGTTTGAGAAGCCCTGAATTAAGCTATTTATTAGTTTTTGTATAATAACATAATGACGGTAGTAATTTCTTGATATTAACCCTCTAACTGGATACCTTCCTCCTGAAAAGTTATTCCGAAAGCGTTTAACTCTTATTTTGCGATTCTCTTCAAAAATGCAACAGACTTTTTTCCTTTCCCCCTTTTAGAACTTGGGAGGTCGAACGGGGAAAATTTTACGACCCAGTTCGGTCTCTTTGGAAAAGTAAGAACCAAGAGATCAATCGTTTACAGCTAGCTGTTAAGTTGCCTTGGGCAATCTTCTTTGAAAGCGTAGATATCCTCTCTTGATCAGTCCTCTTTGAAAGATAGGGTGTTTCTTTCTCCTATATGTTCAGTCACAGTAAAATTAAAAACGAAATGAAAGGTAAAAAAAAGAGGAAAAAATGAAATAAATAGTATGTTAGAAGTTGAAAAATAATTATATTTTCTTCAAAGAAAATTTATTTTTCTGTCATTTTTAAATATATATATATATATATATATATATATATATATATATATATATATATATATATATATATATATTTGGTATTGCGATTTGAACCAGAAAAAGCATCCTGTATTCATTTTTGAATATGAGAGTAAGAAAACGTGTTCACTTTCCTGTTTTTAAAAAAGTAATGAGGTAAAAAGAGCAAAGGCCCTATCTCATTTTTAAACA
Organism: Trichonephila clavipes; assembly: GCA_019973935.1. NCBI lineage: Eukaryota > Metazoa > Arthropoda > Arachnida > Araneae > Nephilidae > Trichonephila > Trichonephila clavipes. Next base: position 141,720 of record BMAU01001278.1, on the reverse strand, counting down.
ATAACACAATAAATATTACATACAATGATTATATTTATGAAATAAAACCGATCTTTCTCTATTCAGTTATATTTTTAAATTAAAATAGCATAAAAAGGATTTCAATACTTTTAATTTATTTTAATTAAAATCATATAAAAAGATATTTTTATGTTAACTGAATATTTTTCGGAAAAAAATTTAAATTTTCCTTCCTAGTGTTCTCTTTTTCGAACTTCTTGTATTAAATAAAAATTCCTTTTCTACATCGGCATTTGTGATGGACATAACACACATTCAGTCAATAATTTTTAATTTTAATGGGGGATATACTTCTTCAAATGCGCATGACAGTACTTCTAACCATTTCCTACTCAAGTTAAATTTCTTATCTTTCTGTTTCTTTTATTACAAGGAAAAATGTCACACATCGATAACTACATTTTCACACAATTCAGTCATTACAAATTCTATTGTGAGAAAAGTTCTCCCTAATTAATCTTGTCTTTCAAAACAGTACACTTAAAACAATTTTGTTCAGTGAAGTTAACCGACAGTTCCACAATGTATTCATACCAAATTTTAAAAACAAATCTAACACTTGGAAATGTATCCTGTATTAAATTTTTCAGTATACACAAATATTTCCTGCTGTAGGGAAGATATAGTATGAGATGTAGTGTGCGGTTGTGAAAGAATGTTTTCGTACGTGTAGACTATTTTTGAAAATTTAAATATCACTGAAGCTGATCATATAACTGCAAATGAGCCTTATTTTAATGTGTGCTGGTATCAAAGTAAAACACTTTACAATATTAAACAGCCTATGGGTTTATACTCAGTATCAAACTATTCCCAAAATGGCTTACAACTTCTATTCAAATTGTAAAGAAACTGAAATATAAATATATCTTACTGCAATCAAAAATATTCATAATATGTAAGTATCCTGTTGCTCCACTTATTTCTGTACATTTTAAAAACTGTAGCTGAATGCAATTTTTTATATTTATAAACGAGGCATAACAGCTCATACAGTCGTAAAAATGTCCTTATCATTTTTAAATATACTACTATAAAACGTATATGGATTGTAAGATCAGTTGTAAAATCCTAAAAGCTTTTAGAGGAGCTAAAAACATGTAATTTTGGACTGATCAAATTTTTAATATAATACACACACACACAAATATACATGTTATTAAGCAAATACATTTGAAAAATCAAACTTCCTTCTGAAATAAACGTAATTGAAAGAAAAATGTTTAATTGCAAATGAGTGGAAATACATGTTAATCTAAGGGGTATCCCCAAAGTGAGGTAATCCTCAAACTTAAGACTCAAACTCAGAAGCACAACAATCCATGAGGGCCAGGAACTACTGTGCCCATCATAATACACTTGACCATTAGACGCTGAGGTGCATGAACAGATGTCCCGATTTGGTGGTCTGTCTGAAGAGAGACCTTCAGTGTTTAAGACCCGAAGCAAGCTTGGTACTCATTTATCGACCCAATGTAGCGGGGATGAAAGGCAGACTCGCCCTTGCGCAGCCCGTTAATAGAACCCCAGACCTGTGGTGTGGAAGCACTATACACTTCCACTCAATCCTATTCGGTGAAAAATAAAATTTAATGTTAGAATCTAATATAAATCCCTAATGAATGAGGGAGTCCAAACTTTTTTTTTCATGTAAACTGTTTAGACGGAAATGGTTAATTATGAACATTTCACAAGTTGCATAAATTAAAATTAACCGTTATAGTTAACATAAATTTTTAAGGGTACAAAAGGTGTATTTCGGCTGCACGAATTAATTTTAAAAGGAATACGGTTACGAAAAAGTAGTACAAATCTATCTAAAGTAGGGTTGGTTACCTTAGATATTGTCAAACACAACAATGTATTTGAAGCCAATTCCTCAATTCGTTGTTATAAAAATGTATGGAAATTAAAAGATTTATTTTTGCATTTGTAATTTATATATATATATATAATTTTTCCTGGGAGCTTTAAAAGCTAGAGCGGCATCCATCAAAACCGCGGTTCTCTCTCTCTGTTTTTCCAGATCGCGCCTGACTAAGCCGGCTCTGCCATAGTAAGTGAAAATGCCGGATTTTGTTTGTCAAGATCATTTTATAGCAGACTGCATTTTTCATGTATTTTAGATGGTCGTTTTATATTTTCTACATCAATATCTTAATGTCTGAATTTAAAATTACATAAAATTCTTGACATTCGCATCAATGACCATGATAATTTTATTAGTATAGGAATGTGTCATCAAACGATTACATGACTAATATTAACACACACATTATTTTAACCATTTAAATGATATCAAGTATAACATAACGCACACAAATTTTCTAAACTTTAAAATAAATATTTCGAAAACTACTTCAGATATACTCAAAATTTTTTATTCCTACACTTTAGCTTCTCAGTTTTGCTTCTCTATGTAAGAATTTATTGTAATTGTATATTCATCAATTTTTTAGTATATTTTTTGCTCTTAGCATGCGCTTTTCAACCGAATTGTATGAACAATTCGAAATATATTAAATGAATGATTGAATATTAACGTCGCACTGTTCAGCTACACGAGGGCTTTTGGTGACGGACCACGTAATTTTGAACCATGGTCAAGTGACGTGGACGACACCTGAGCTGGCACCCCCCTCTCCTAACTACCCCACCACACCAACGGGAGGACGTTTCAGCTCTCGACAGATTTAACGTGCATCGCTGCCCTACACGGCGGGTCTTTAGTGGTACTGGGCTCGAACTCGTGACAAAGCAAGCCACGTTCCGGTACCTATACCACTCGGCTACCGCGGCCGAAATATATTAATAGATACCAAAGGAGCTATATAATAAAATTTGAAATTTTTATTATACTCAAACAATTGCTAAAACGTATGGTAAATAATTTTTAACTGCGCGATGCATTTTTTTTTCAAAATTTCAAATGGAATTTCTAACATAAAATTTCTAGCTTTATAAGGTCGAGATTCCAAATATATCCAGATTTTAATTACTTATTCAGTTAGCCTTTAAAAAAGATAAATGTTGAGGTATTTTGTATAAATAGATATTTTTGAACAATATATAATTCGAATGTTTTTCAATAGCTCGAATTTAAAATTGATTTTTATGTTTATTTATATGCATAAATGTCCACTGTAAATGTTTCCGTATATTTTTGATTACCATTTATTCAAACATTCAAGTTATAAAAAAAATGTGTGAAAATCTTCATTCATGTTGTCTTTGATGTAAACTGAAGTTCAAGCACTTAAAATTCAAATAGAATTCGGTGTATTTTAACAATATATAACCAGGCACTGTACTTAAACTTCCCTGAACACTTAGGCTTTGAAATCTAAAAAAAAAAAAAAAAACTAATAAATCTTAATTAGTTTTTTTTTTTTTTTCGTTATTATTTTTATCAAAGTGTAAGAAAATGTTTCAAATGATTTGATGAAGCTTAAATTTATTCATTTTTAGTGGTTGGAAAATTGAAAAGGTTCCAAATTTTAAAGAGTTTGATGTTTTATTAATTTTTTCGGTATCTTATAATAAAATAATCATGTTTCAAAAACTGAAAGCTTTGAATTAGAAAAATGAAGCGAAAGAATATACTTAAAAAAAGATAATTTGTCTAACTATATAAAATAGCAGATTGCCCTGACACGCCCCAACTTGTTACAGTTTGAAATTAATATGAAACCAAAAGGGAATTGTAACATATTTTACTTATGCGTTGGGACTTTTGGAAACTTTTAAAATACAAGCTAGCAAAGAAACACTTCTTGGGTTGTAAAGAAATTTCTCCCCGATTTTTTACATTGCCCAGGGTCAAAACACTGGGTTCCCTGCGAGCCATAAAACTCCTGCTGTGTTGCTTCCTCCGTCCCTCATTATCTTTCAAGATGTTAAACCTTAAAAGGGGGAAAGGATTTCAGAAAATTGCGGCTAATCCGCTTTTGAAAACGTTACTTGAAGGCAGAAAAATCCATGCAGTCCATTTTCGAAGCCTCTCTAGTAGGGCGGAAAATCCGTTCTGTCCATTTGGAGGGTTAAACAAGTTTGAAGCAGAATTTACTTCTACTGTATTTCATATCAGCCAATATTTTCAGATGCATGTAATTCTTTTAACTGAGATAAGGTTTCTCAATTAAACTGCTAATTTAATTAACTGCCATTCTTTGAGAAACATAATTTACTGATTTTTATACAATTAGACTTAAGCCTTATATGTTCAATTAAGTTACTTGTTCTCCTTATTTATCGCCTATCAAACACATGTTACTGATTATTAGAAAACCATTGGCCTCCATCACCAGCTGCTTTTTCAGATAATTTTTGGGAATATGGGGAACCCCCCATACGGTGACAGCAAAACTTACTGAATTCATGGTCTTAGTAAGACTCTTCTGAATCACCATGCCAGATCGGCAGTGTAATAATCCCTTGGGGATTATCTCAAGGGGAAATCCGTCACCCGCGCAAAGCAGGCTGCGCGGTGGACCAGAACTTGTTTAGACTTATGTAAAGTGAGGGCTGTTTTTGTGATGTAACGTGTATATGTTTAAATAATTGTTAAAACTGATAAATTTGTGTATCCAAAATCAAGGCTTGCGTACTGAAATTATGCAAATTTTACTGTCTACCTCACTCTGAAGAAGGTTGTGCTTTCAAGCATTATAACTTAAAACTGTGTGATATCTTTGTAATGAATTTGGCTTTGATATCTTTAGTCCTTTTGATTGTTACAGTATGGATATCCAGCAAAGTATACTTAGATATTCTAATTATATTACTTTCAAGTTTTTTACATTTTTTCATAAGAAATATACAAATTTCGATAAAATCTCAGAAATGAAAGCTCTTTAGCTATAATAGAAACAAAACATTTGATGATATATTTTAATGGCATATACACTTTTTAAAACGCATTACATATCTACCAAATTTTATTAAATATTTAAATAAATTATTTATTTAATATATAAAACTAAGTGTGTATCTGTTATTTCTGAATATATATAAAAATTAGTAAATAAAATATATTTTATCCGAATTATCGAAAAGATAAAAAAATTGGAGAATGTACTAAAAACTACAAAAAAAAATACAAATTACTATAAAATTATCCATATAACATCTGGAAAAATTTTACTTGCTTTCATATACGTAATTAAAGTTGCACTTTCAAAACACTGTAAAAAAAGAACCATTGGTCAGAACAATTTCAAATTTGAAATGAATATAATTTAAAAGAGAAGAAAAGGCATATTGTAAAAATAATAGTTACAAAGTTTATTATGGGCTGAAAACATAAAAGCGGCATAACAAAAGTGGATTTGACTACAAATGGCAATCTAACTTGAATCTAATTATGGCTGTGTGTGTGTTTTGGCATGTGTGAATTACATAATAAACCAATTGTACTGATCAATGTGCATGATTGTTTTGATTTATTGATAGGAAAAAATGACTTCCAAGTAATTCAATGTATGGCGTTGTGAGGTACAGATCGTACCACATAGGATGGAAAAATCGGTTTTTAAAAAAAACCATAAAAAAAAGTAAGAATGAGAATGCAGGACGTCGTTCTGAACAGTTGTTGTTTTTTACGACATTTGGAAAGGGAAACTTTCATTTTAATCATCCTGTATTTGAAGGAGTATTGTGATTTATAAGAATTTATTTTACACCTAATATTGACACTTCTCAAGTCGTAGTTTTTTTTTATTAAGAAGAATGTTTGAAAACTGTATTAGTTCAAAAAACTGTTCACAAAATATACTTTCCGCTAGTGCTATTGTATATTTTTTATTATAACACAATTTTATTTGTTCCTGAATTATAACAATACACAAAAATACAGATATAAATGAAAATAAGAATTGGTTTTCAAATATAATTCCAAAGAACCTTTTTACGTTTTGAAACTTGTTAGTTTCCTTTTTATGCTTCAGAATTCATTTACCATCCTATTCACATTCAACTGTTTTATGTATCGCTTTTCAAAATGTTTGATTCACCAATCAAAGGAGTACTATTTTGATAAAGGTAACATGCATTACAAATTAATAGGATCGATTATAATTAAGATCATAATAAAAAAGATTGATTTCTTTAAAGTATGAAAATTACTTTAAATTTACAAGGAGTAATCCATACGTGAAAAAAGCTCCAAAAGCTGACAACAGAAAACTCTTTCTAAAATTGACCATTTCACAGGCTGTTATGTAAATTATGTCTTTTTTCTCCATTCTTTCAAAGACAAGGATTTCTTTTCTGTCTATCAATATGCCAAATTTATGCTTATCAATCAGTGACCCGATAGTTGCTTTTATTTCCAACATGTATTCCGGAATTTTAGAGCTGCAAATTGTCAACGAAACGATGACACAAACACCAGTAAAAGCATTGCTTATAATATCCACCTTTAAATACAGTGGAACTACTTGCTGCAAACTATATGTCAAAGTAACATACAAGTTAAAGAAACAGCTCAACAAAATAATAAACAAAGGAGTTGAGAGCACTACTTTCAAAAGGCGAACTTTCTCTTCAATGGTATTGTAATCATTGGCAAATTTAGAACTTTTTACAGAACATGCAATAAAATTAACGTTTTTTAAATCGTTGTTAAATTTAAGAAGAAAAATTCCACAACGATGTAAGAGAACAAACATAGATAGTGAAAAAAGATATGGGTATGTTGTATGTGCTGCATAATATACATAGCAGCCAGCAAAATTTGCAACCACTCGATTGCTTTTGCTTTTAATATGTTGTCCAAGAGTCCAAATATCATCCCCGTCATCTTTTTCTCGGGAAAGATAAGCATGTGCAGCAGCCATAAACACTGGTAAAATGTAAGTAGTGAAAACAATCAGAGTCATCAATCGCGTGTAGTTTTTACTTAAATAACTTCTTGGCAAATTTGGATATAACCTCAGGAAATGTATAAGGTCTCTCAACTTTCTCCTCTGATATAACATAGTGTAATACAACGTAACGCCCAAAACATTCATGAAAATGAAGGTAAAACCCAATTTTTTATCCAAGGAAAAGAAAGCGGATGGAAGACCGACTAAAATCAGATATATTGAATACAGATGGAGGGTTACTACAAAATGGTATGAGTAATATTTGAAAAATTTTTGAAACCCTTCACTGTATTCCTTTTTGTGTAGAGAAAGTATAATCCACATCGGAACATTTATTGAGAGAAGTTCTTTTACCATTTTGTTATTTATGGTCAGTACTGAAAAATATAAGTACCTTTAAAAATATTTAACGAATATCTTTTTTCTAGAACACTTTAAACTTGCACTTTTCTGTGAAATGCAAACTTGTCAAAACTATTAGAGGTTCGTCGGATATGTGTGCGGGTTACTCTTTCTTCGTATTAAATTCTATCAAAAAATTAAAATTAAGATATTCCATGCTTCTAAGATAGAACATCTCTCAAATAATCTTGGATAATGGTAAAATTAAAGTTTTAGTTCATAATTATGTAATGACCCATATAAGATTGTAGGCTTTAACTTTATAGTTGACTATTTAGATTGAAGAATTTGTAATGGCGTGTTGCCAACTAGGTACTGTAATGAAACATCATTTCTCTTTTCCTTTGGTCTTAATAATTCAAAGAAAATGGCAAAATGTTGTCATGGAACAATATCATAATAGAAATTTTTTCCTAGAAAAAGAATGAAAGAATTTTCAATATCCATAACAGCAACATAAATCAAATAGTTTCTTTTATATTATATTTCAATGTTTGCCGATAAAATTTATACAAAAGTGGTGAAAAGGAACACTTTAATAAAATTATGTTTATTTATCGAATAATAAAATATCACTTATAGAGGAAATGTTTTACCTCCATTTAATGTGAAAGTAGGAATTTTGTCAAATATTATTTATGTTTTATATTGGATATATATTTACGAGAGCAAAAGACACTTATTTTAAAGTTAAAAATAATTCGTTTAGTATTATATTGTTAAAAACTATGTGAAAATTGCTTTTTAAATGTATTATTGGTTTTGAATTTTTCAATATCGAAAACCAAAGTCACCACACCTTAAAATTCAATCAGTTAAATATTCTTTCCAATTCAAAATTTTACTAGCGTAATATGAATATCAAAATATCGAAAAAATTTTAAATTGCTAAGATAAGAAGATAATATTTAAATTACAATAAGTAACTGTACCTTTTACTAAGAATTGAGAACAGCTATAACCATCGATCGGTGAGACTTCAATATCGATAGAAAAGGTCCATCATTGACGAAATTTTCTTAATAACATACGTTTTTTTCCTTTAGCATTAGTGTAAAAATGCACTAAGATGTAAACAATATATTTTATCCACTTTTCGTTTGATTTTAATGGTTTTAACTCTCCCATGCGTTAGAAAAATCAATAATTTTTGTTTCTATCCATTTTATCATATGTGTTTATCTTTTATGCAGTTATTCACTTTTATTGGAAATGGTTTAAAGTTTAATTTTCTTTAGAGTTATTAAGGCACTAACAAGTAGTACAATCGATTAAGTTTTGCAATATTTGTAATTAAAAAACAATACTTATTTTGGTTTTATATATAAGGGAAGTTTAGTTTCATCTTAACACATGTATTAAAATCGATAAAATTTTAAAGCGAATGTACATGGTATCTTTTATATTTGAAAACTTGATCTGTTTGGCTGTAATTTAGCGAAAGGATCGAAACATGTCAAGAATTGTAATATTTTTAAATGTGTGTGATTAAACTTCGCACGAATCACTAGATGACTTGAGAATCTTTTGCGTAGTACACTTATATATTATTGTTCAATTTGTTCTAATTATTATGCATTTTTATGCAGGGAAACTAAAGGAATTGTAACATCATCTTAAAATATGGATAATTGTTAACTTCTAAACGATATTAGTGCGAAAATGAAGATTCATGAGTATATTCTTTGATAGTGAAAGAGAAACTTGGTTATGAGTAATATTGTGTAGAAGAGTAAAATTCTATTGCAAACAACTTTAATTATGAATATTTTAATTAATGCATACCAAAATCATTATGTCACTTTTAAAATTGATTTCGCTTCAGGGACATTACTTTCTTCCAATGTTCACACAAAAGATGAATCTTGATTAAATCCATTATTGTTTGAAACTACAGTTCAGTACTCTAAAGCAGTGTTCCCCAACCTTTTTATCGCAATGGACCGGTCAACGTTTGTTAATTTTAACGCGGCCCGCTGAAGGAGAGAACATTGATTGCTTATATTTTAAGCTGTTTTGATTTGACAACTTTAATTTAATTGTGACTTCAGAATAAAATATAGCTACACCAAAAAAGTGTATAAAGTGATTTAATAAGGAATATAAAAAGTGAATTTCATAAAAAGTCACCATCTCCCAAGAAAAATATACCACAGTAAATAAAACGGAAATAACTTAATGTTTCTTGTTCGGACCGGTAGTATTTGATTCACGGACCAGGAGTGAGAGATCATTGCTCTAAAGGGATTATCATAAGCCCAAATTTTTTATATTAGTTTACTGTGAATTTTCTATTTAATCATTTGTTTCAGTAAATAATAGTTTTGAACCAGTGAAGAATTTCTACACGTATAACCATTTCTACACAAGAAAAACTGATTTATAGGTTTTACACATTGCAAGAAGATCGAAACATCTAAATGATTCGTGAAACTATCTTGGTTTCCATTTAAGTTACAATTTGCTAGGTACGTCCAGAATTTTTCAAGAGAAATGAAAATTCAGAATTTATTGTCACTTACAATAATATTGAATTCGTATATTTCATAAATGCAAACTAAAAAAAGAAATATTAAAGTAAATGAGTAGATGTCGACATTGCATCTCAGTATTTGGATAACAGTAAGCTTTTGTGTGATACAAATGTGAAAATGAAGATTCGTAACTGTAAACTTTTGAGAAAAGCTAATTTTGAATAAATCTTAATGAAGCAAAATTATATCACAATCAGCTGCTGAAAGAAATTTTTAATTTACTGAATACTGAAATTATTATACCACTTTACATATTGCTCTGATTGCAGAAGCATAAATTACCAAAGTTAATTATTAAAAATGTTTACTTTAAATACCAGATATTTTTAACTTTTATCATAAGTTGAAATAATGACATTAAGTCAGTGTTTTCAAACTGTGGGGCGCGCGCCCCCTGGGGGAGCGCGATAAACGTACAAGGGGGGCGCGAGCATATCGAAAATAAACGATTAAAAAAATTTATTTACTGGAATGAAGTAAAACAAAATACTTTCTGACATAATAAAAATACACATTTACACTGATATAATTTATATATCTGCGATATTACATAAACGTACAAGGGGGCGCGAGCATATCGAAAATAAAAGATTAAAAAAAAATTTATTTACTGGAATGAAGTAAAACAAAATACTTTCTGACATAATAAAAAATACACATTTACACTGATATAATTTATATAACTGCGATATTACGTCATAAAAAAATTAAAGCTTCTACTTCTATTACGGTTTCTTTTCAAACCAAAATGAGAAAAAACAAAACCCAGACCCATAATCGAAAAAAAAATCTTAGAAAGATAAAAAAATTCATCACTGTTATATTATTGTCATCAGCTATAGGCAGCAGAATGTAGTTGCTGCGGTTTGACCTTCGAACCTACTTGTACGGTTAGTTACGTCCCTGCTCTTATGTGTATTTGTTTTTTCATTTAGGGAAGTTGCAAATAAACTATTTCTGCAGCGATTTTTTCCTTGTAAAATATTTTTATGATTTTGGAAAAGCACAGAGAGCTCTTTGAAGGATTACTTGGCCAAGGTTTATTTCTATGAGTTATTCCCAAACATATAAAAAAGCATAATGAAAAACGTTTTACATAATTTTTTTGGAACATCCATATTGTAATAAATACACTTTTATTCCGGAGCTGTCACGCCGAGCACAGAGTGCACGAAATTGGTAATTCTGGCAGAACTGTTTAATTGTACCAATGGCTCTGACACACTATCCTCCTGTTTGACAGTCTTAACGTGTGAACTAAAATATATTTGTCACATATCTCCCCCTCTTTTGGGGAGTGACAAACGTTTTTTTACAATCTTATGGTACTTGTTTTGACTGAGTTCCCGGTGTGATAAACTTTTTTCCGAAATATTTTCTGTGTTCTTGAAAGTAGGTGAGTGTATTTTCTCTTAATTAAATTATTCACTGGAATTACGATTTTTATTTTGTACTATAAAAGTAATTATAAAAAAAATTTGGGGTGGCTCAATAACCCCACTCGACCATTAGTATCGAGTGCGTGCCTGCTCCAGGTTTAAAACATTTTGAAGTCTTTTCACTTTAAATATTAAAAATAATACAATTATTTCTCATCGGAATTTTATATTATTGTTCATTATTCAACATCAATTCTAAATGCTAATTCTGTGAGGCTTAAAATTACAGTTCGCTTAAAACTAATTATAATTTGAGCAATATGATTTAAAAAAAATAATTTTACATTTTTGTAAACATTGTCGCGCACTTGGCTTTACTCTTCTTAAAATTCAGCTGTTATATCAATAATGTTTTATTTTCTTATAAATGAACTCGTGCAAATAGCGGGTACTTCAATACTTTAAATGTATCAGTGCTTCACAAAGTATTTTATAACTAATTAATTAATGCTAAATTAAGAACAAGTTTAATAAGTATTAGCGACTTCCATGGGCTTGTCTTACAGAGCAAATTTTTCAAAGGAATGCTTATGATTAGAAATTGACCCACTGAGTTATTTCTAAAAAAAAAGCAGATATCTATATTTTGTCTTCTAAGCAGCCACCGCATTTTGCAATATGTTCCAATTTAAAAATTAGAGAAAGGAAAAATAACATAATAATTATCCTATTACTTAATTTTTTTGCTTAAAAGCAACATATACAAAATTTAAAACTTATGTCATGAATTTGTACGGTATATAATTAAGATTATTGCTTTAGCGTAAAAAAAGTGCATTATCGTTGCATTCAATACATTATTAATGTATAAGTAAAAATTGTGATTGATAAGGGGGCAAGTATTAACCCTCAATATAATGCATGAAATAATGAATAAATGCATGGAAAATATTAGCGATACTTGCTCTTAAAAATATTGAGTGAGATACAGAATTTTTTTTAAAATTGGGCCAGGCTTGTGGGAAATTCAACTAAGGTTGCTGCAATAAATATTCCTCTTTGTATTAAATTACCATTCGAAAACAGAAAAAGAACAAGAATAACTGAATATTTTCTCATAATATTTTCTTATTATTTAATAATAATATTTTTCTTTTCCACAGTTTACGTTTTGGCTGCTTTTGTGCATGATACGCTCCTATTAAAAAATACTAAAGCAACTCTTGCTTACATATTCGTAGATATTTTAATGTTTACCATATGGTATTCAATGTATTCTCAAAAGGAAAACTTGCAAACTCTCATACATTTTATAAAAATTCACACAGATTTAATAAAAGTCAAGCGATATGGATTTGATTCTCACGTAAAGGATATGGTTCTTTTTGTTATTTTTACTTTAACCCTTTTGTTAGCCGGAACGTATGCTTATATAGGGTATAAGGAAAATAAAGCAAACACGTTTTGGACATTCGGATACGAGACGCAAGATCCGAAACATGGAATTCTCATGGATATCGCATTCATATGTATTTATTTTAAAGTGTATTTGAAGTATCTATGTCTGATTGCCTTTTCGTTATTCGCCTTGATCCGTATTTGCGGACAATTTCTTCTTTGGATAAGCGAAAACATACAGAACACGACTCCCATTACATCAACAGATGTATACGAAAAATACTCAGCAATTACAACAGCGTAGAGAAAAAAATTCATCTGTTAAAAATCACTTTAGCAATACCTTTTCTCCTTCTTTTGTCTGTATGTTTCTGTAATCTTTACACGACTTTGTCCTACGCCATGTACGGGCAACCATCTTTTCAACAAATATTAGTCACATGTAGCAATGTTTTTACAAGCATCGTTATTTTATTTTCTTTAGCACTTATCAGCAATAGAATTCCGGAATACATATCGGACATCAAAACAACTGCTGGGTTTTCATCGATAATTGTAATTACCACAGTTTAAATGAATTGAAAAAAAATAGTTAACCTTAAAAAAATTTCAAGAAAAAAGAAATTGTTTACGTAACGGCTGGTGTATCTCAAGAGAAGTTTCATTCTGTTTCCTTTCCAAGCTCTTTTTACTTATGGATTACTGGTAATGAATCTAAAGTAACTCATTTATGGATAAAATTAGTCTTTAAGTTTAAGGAAATAAATAGCAATTATAGCGATAAATTTGCATTTGTAAATGCAATTAATTGCTTTAAAAGAAGTTTTTCAGTTATTTCATCACTTTTAGAACATCCTGAATTTTAAATATTGACTATTTTACACTGCAATAATCAAAATACAGCGAATGTTTCTCAGTGTGTTAAAGACGAAAGACGAATCTACACTACAATTCTGTCAAATTTATTGGAAATATATAATCTGCACAGACTTATAAATATTAGGTTGTCAAGTATGAAATGGAACAAAAAATTCACCTAATTGAATTCAATTTTTTTCCAGTAAAAATTAAGATTTTAAGATGTGTAATTTTTTTTCAAACTGAAATATGAGTTAAAAAGAGGAAAAGATGTACCTTTCACACGAAAAACAAATTATGCCAAAATACGCCGTATAAATGATGTTATGTGCAATAGAAATAAATAACATGAACTTCGGCCCATTTAATACTTCACAACATAATAATTTGTCAACACTACTTTATACCTATTGTTTCGTAGTGCAATTGTTTACTGTGATTTCTGTTAAATACATCATTCTGTTGTAATGCCTGGAGTTTGTGAAACTGTGATTGTGGATTAACATTCTATCAAATTTTCATCTTCTTGAATATAAAACGGGAAAAAATTTTCTTATGCATCACATATCCATACACACGAGGAATATTTTTATGCTACTTGTTTCGAAATATTTGATGCTTCGAGGATTTTCAGAGCAAACAAAGGGGGGGGGGAACGGATTATTATTCTTCCATTACCAGGTAAATTTATTCCAATAAAACAATTAAACTATTCGAAAAATAATTTTATGTTTTCTTATCAGTAATGTATTACAAAGTACCGTAAAATCCGGCGAATAACGCGCACTTTGAACACAAAAAATAAGATCGAAAATTAAGGGTGCGCATTATACACCGGGTATGAAAACGATAGCTTTAAAAATAACAAAAAAAGGGGCACAAAAAATTTTACATCTAGATGTATCGAAATACTGTTTTCTTTTAAAAAGAAACGACTTGCCTTATGAACAAGAACAGTTGTAGTTCTAGAAGTATACTATTTTTTTAAAAATCTGGGATAATACCTCGAATAAATTAATTCTAAACATAAAAGCAATGTATAATAATATAACATATTTCTTCTTAAAAAAGAGGTGCGTGTTATACGGCGAATATACCTAAAAATTAAAAAAATTAGCTTAAAAGTATAAACTCACGTTATATATATATATATATATATATGTGTGTGTGTGTGTGTGTGTTATGTTGTTACTAGGATGGATTCGTAAACTATTTTGACAGAATAATCTGTTTATTTTTAAAACAAGAATAAATAAAATGAAGAAAGCAATTAATAAATTAAGTGAAACATTTAAACGTCGTTGCCTGATTGGCTTTCATTATTTTTAAAAGATATTAAGGCTCTTCCGATAAGCGTCTGCCACTCTTGCATTATCAACCTCTTATCTCGTGTTCTCATGTCTCTTTTCTCGCTGCCTCTTTCGTCCGAGTCATTGCCCTCTGCTTCCCTTCGCAGCCAAATAGAAGGGGATGCTAAGGGGAGCTTGCAGTAGCACGTAGTGCCGTCCACTTCTTCACAATCGGCCATCTTGAAATTGAGCTGACCACAGTGAAAGATAATCCAAAATTTTATAAGCAAACCTATAAAACAAAAATTGAAAAAAAGTGAAAAGAAAAAGTAACAAGTGCGATGCTTTCCAGTACTTCACACAGGTGTTGTTTTTCTGGAATTTTCTAGTCATTGCTGCTCACAGCTATTAAAACGCTATAAAAAGGGAAAGAGAAAAAGGAGTTCAGTTCGTTATTCAAAGTTCTGTTCACAGAGTCACTGTGGAGGGTATTCAAATTGCAATTGTAAAATCGTCAGGCATGAGCGGTTGACCACTTCTTCGTGAAGTCGACAGCTGTGGATGCAAGATGAGCTCTTTCGTGTTGACCCAACCTTTTCAACTTCATTTCGGTCATGGGGTTTGATGGTCTTACTTAGGTAGGGTCCGTAGAAATTGGGACGCAATTTGAATCCTGTTCGGAACTGGGTTCTTTTGATTGTCACTGATTCGTCTTTTTTATATATGTGTAGTTGTTTGCGTTTTTAATGAACTGGGCTTTATTCTTGTTTTGCTCTTTTACCTTCGTATCCAAAATGATGGAGATTAGGAAATCAATCTGCATAAGCAAATCATTTTTCTCTTTTGCAAGGGCTTGATTCTTATCACTCTCATTTGTTTTATTAGCATTTGTTCCACTAGACTTTAGCTTCTTAGTTTTGTGTTTGGTAGGCTTAATGCCTCGTTCTTTATTTGACATGAATGTTTTACGCTGACCGTTTGATTCCTTTAGTGCGTTTAAGATGAGTATTTTTTTATTAACAAAGTACATTCAATTTCTTTCTCAATATGTCGCTTTTCTGTAATTTTAAATGTTTCTTGTAACATCTCGTACTTTTCTTCAAGTTTAACTAACTTGTCAACTTTTTCTGAATTTAATTCTTCTAATTTATGTAATTTATCTAATAACGCCTTTTTTCTAATGATAATATACATATGTTACGTAAGTGCATTTCTAAATTTCTACATTTATCATTTGCATTTTTTAATTTTAGTTGTAATACTTCTAGGACATTATCTTTTAATTCCGATTGGTTATGTGCCTTAGATACATTAATTAAATTAGTAAAATGATTCTTTTTCTTAGGTATTAATTCTATACCATTTGCACTAATTTTAAATTCAGTGTGTTTTAAAACATCAGTTCCTATAAATATATCAATAGTTGTTTGCGAATTGTCAATAACATAAATATCCGTCACAAATTAATTATCTTTAATATCAATAGTAGATTTAAAAGATCCAAAGGGTTTAAGTTCACACTTAACGAAAGAAGTTAATTTTATTTTCGTAAGATTTAACGTCGGTCTTCCAAGAATTTGATAAACACTTTCGCGTATTAAAGTAATAGAACGACCTGTATCAATATAAGCATCAAAATCATAGCAATTAATTTTAACAGTTTTACTCATTTGTGTTGAAGAGAATTGTTTTCATTAACTACAATTTTAACGTCTGGTTTTTTGAAATACACACTGAGAGCTTTTATGACCAAAATGGTTACAATTAAAAAAATTTAAATCATTATTTTTATGGTAACATTCATTAGAGATATATGATTAAATAATCCACAATTATATAACAACGTATACGCACATCACTCTTATTAACATTAGCATCATTAAATTGACCTTTATTATGAAATTTATTACCAGAACACATATTTTTATTAGATGTAGGAAAACCATACTGTTTAAATTTTGTACGCTTATTTTCATAACCAATACAATAAGAATTATTTTTTGCATGGAAACCTTTTCATATATCTTTAACTTTTCTTTAAATTATCTGAAATACTTTTACATGCATATAATATCAATTTATTATGGTTTAAATCAAGTGTACCATAAATACAATGCATTATTAAACACTGGTCATCGAAAAGAAAGTGTACATTTGAAGCAATGTCATGCATGGCCAAAAAATATTCAGATAGATATTCTGTAGAGCGTAATTTCCGTTTTTGCATTTCCTTGTGAACGTCATAAGAACAAAATAAATCTTCAATTAAGGCAGCTTTTAAGAGAACTATACGTTAATATGTTTTGAAGATTTTGAATAAAAGTCTTTGTAGGACCCTGAAGCAAACGTTTAACATAAATAATTATTAGCGAATCTCATATGTTTATGATAAAAATAAAGTTTTCTTCCACATCGCGAAAAAAAAGCTTGAACACTGTAATTATCATTTCCCGTAAACAACCTAATCGTTGAAAAAAGGTCCTTTAACAAAAATATATTCTCCTCGTTCCCTCTTTGGCTTTGATTTCGTTGTGTTTGAAGGAGGGGAGCAAAAACATCCTGTGGAGAGGGCGAGGGATAAATTGCTGGGGGGAGGGGTTGTTTATTTGCGTCGTTCGTAGATTCTGCAAAAAAGGCGCAGAATCTCCGTGTTCATCATCCGTCAAATGTTCGGTAAAATTATTTCTTAAAGATGCAAGGTCTGAAAAATTTTCAGATATACCCTCGCTTAATTTATTGGCGCTTCCCGCGCAATTTAGGCCAAATATGGTGTGTACTGTAATAAGTTCAGTTTTTTTCAAGTCTTTTAAAATCTTATCTTTTCGTGCTTCAATGTCGTAATTCTGTGGGAAACCCACGAATTTTTTAAATTCTTTTCTAGAATATTTACTGTAGGGTTCGTCATTAACAATTTTGTGCAGAAGTTGCATTGTTGAAGCAGCGGTAATCTTTAATATGTTCCCAATAGCAGCAATTTCCTCTAGACAGACCATCGTAAATAAATATCTTCAGAAATATAAAGGAGTAATTTGGAATGGACGCACCGTTGATGATTTCTTCGTTGAGGCTTGCGCTGCTGGTTACGTCATTGAAGCGTGAGTCGATGATTCCGTCTTTGAAGTGTGCGTGGTCCACCCCTCTTGATTTCTCGTCTGTTCTAGGGTTTTTTAATTATTTTAACTTAATTTGAGGCCAATGCCCCAAATGTTATGTTGTTACTGAGATGAATTCGTAAACTGTTTTGACAAAATAATCTGTTTATTTTTAAAACAAGAATATATAAAATGAAGAATAACATTTTATGAATTAAGAGAAACATTTAAACGTCGTTGCCTAATTGACTTTCATTATTTTTAAGACTTATTAAAGCTCTTCCGATGAGCGTCTGCCACTCTTGCGTTCTCAACCTCTTATCTCGTTTTCTCGTCTCTCTTCTCTCGCTGCCTCTTTCGTTCCGAGTCATACAGCCACCTATATATATATATTCTCGTATATTTATATATATATATATATATATATACACGCTGGATTTTAGGGTAAATAAATAAGATAACTTTTATACTTAACTTAAAAGTAAACTAACTTTTTACTTAAAAGTAAGTTTACTTTTTTGTTTCATATACTTGTAGAACTAAATTTACTGCAAGACACAGGATTTTTCAATTGTGGCTTGATTGTTCTTTTTTGTTTTATAAATAAGTAATGTGTAAGTAATGCATATGTACACCTCAAATGGATTTTTACATTACATTTCCTACAAACAAAACATACCTTGTATTTTTTATCCCTGTATGAGACAAAAAATTGTAATTTTTAATTTACCCTGTAAAGTACTATGAATATTTATTACAATTTTTTTATTGTGATTTTTTTTAGTGTGTTTACTTTTAAAATTCCATGAATAATATTTTCTCGAATTTAGTGAAAGAAAAGAAGCAAATAGCGTAATAAATAAAAAAGAAAATGGAAAATATGTCCTTATTTATTATTAATCTTTTTAAAGTCAATTTCAATTCGTTTTTGTGTTATAATATACAATATAAAAAGTAGAAAGAAGAATACAAATACTCATAAATAGTAAACCACGGAAAATAAAAGTTTGAGTTGTAAAATTACTGATAATTTGAAAGGACATTTCAAGTATCGCTAAATTGTATGCAATTATTATCGTTTCTTCATAATGTTTCGTAAATTGTATAAGTAATACTAATGCAAATCATAAGTGGTTTCGCATTACGTTTTCTTCAAGCACATAACGTATCTCTATTTTTCTCACATTATTACACGAAAATGATATTTTTCATTCGCCTTTTGGAAGATTAATGTACAATAAATAGTTATCATAACATACATTATATATGTTTTCGAAGCTTTTACTCTTAAAACCCTACCAATAATGTATGAATGTTGTATGGTACTTACTTCAAATAAAAAAAGAGATATTGGAAATTATGTCATTATTCATTTCTGATTTTTGAGAAACCAAGTCTAACTCATTTTTTATTCACTTGTACCTTACATTAAATTGAAAAAAGACTCATAAATAATAAACTATGGTAAATAAAAAGTTGATTTGAAGAGTTCCGTCATTTGAAAATCTGTTTCAAAAATCGCGAAATTACTTCAATGTAAATGGCAGAATATACTGAATTAATAACATGATTAAGTGCCCTTTGATGTTATAAAATTGCAATTTTTATTTCGATTTGTATTAGTAAAACTGTTACCGTAGAAGGAAGTCTAGCAAATAGAAATTAAAAAATCAAAATAACAATGATTTTGCCAATTTAGAAGCAACAATGGTTTTTTCTTATAAAATGTAACTTGTTAGAAGAGTCGCGATTAATATGTTAGTTGAACCTCTTCTTCTTCAAAAACTGCTGAGTTTAATTTTGTTGCATTTGATTTCTTAAATCTTGTACTATTTACAGAAAAAGCAATTTCGAAAAAGAAGACAATCAAAGATAAAAATGGTCTTAAAAAAGATATCTATTAACAAGTATTTTGAATATCGTCTGATTGTTTTCTCCGTCTAAAATGAAAAGTGTAACAGGTTTTGATAAATATAGGCCAAAGTGTGCAAAGTAATACATAATAGCTTTTTTTTTAATTATTAAACGTGCAACTACTTTTAAGAATTATACAGCAGGAAAAGTCTGCAGAAATATCTTGATTTTACAATGCATACATTTAGAATTAATTGTAATTGCAATGCTTTAATAGAAGTTTTATATTTATTCATTGGAAAATACTTTGAAGAAGCACTCCGAAGCACTTTCTAAGCACCTTGAAGTAAGCATCCCGAAATTAAGGATGAATAACAAAAAATAGAGGAGATGACAACAAATATGTAAAACAAATATTCCTATCTGGATTATCTTTTCACTCAACAAGAAAGAACATAGCAGATTGATTCAAAATTTTTTTGCTACTATTCTTATTTTTTTGCATCTGTGTATCATCTTTGTGCTATTTATTCCATTTTAGACTTTGTTATGTCAAACAATAGAGTGGGGGTGAAAAACTTTGGATTTTAGATGCATGTTCATATTATCTCATTCTTGGGGTAGAACCGAGCCAAATCACACTGTAACTTGATTGGGGCTCAAACATCCGACTAACGGCCGACGTAAAAGTTAACCCCTTGAAACGATGAATTTCGTGGGGCTCAATCTGACATCGCTCCTTCAAGTGATGTTTACAACAACAGCATCAGGTATACCACACTCTCCATCAACATGCCTAATGACTGTAGCATGCCCACAAACTCTTTATATAATTTCCATACCAACAGAAAAAAAGGATATTTTTGGAAGATAAGTTGCACAATTTGATGATAAAAATATGTAGCAACACCTTACGAGATAATATATTTCAGTGTCATTTTATAATAATTTCAGCGTTAATTTATAAAAACTATCTGTTGACACTTAAAAAAGTTTTAAGGGGAAGTAAAAGGGTTTCGAATAGATTGCTTTAATAAAGAGCATTAAAGGTCTTTATCATTATTCACATATGTAAAATGCTTATATTGTATTTGTGATAATATGCATAATCATTTGAAAATTCAAATTTTGTCACACGACTATTATTTTAATAATCATTTATATGTGTAAGAACTAAAGTCGAATCTCAAGATATGGGTTAGATAGTTGGAGTTGAAACTTGAATATCTTGATTCCCTTGTTCTTATTTAACATGACCTATTTATTCGTAATAAAGGTTTATTTCGCTTCTCTGCTACAAACTGCATGTTGATAATGTATTAAATAAAATGTTATTTCCTTAATGCAGGTTTTTGCAATTATTTGAATACTAGGAGATTAAGAAGTGAAATCACACAAATAATTTACAATGTATCGACTAGTTTTTATGCATTCCATATGTTTTTACCCATATGAAAAATATGATGCTGCGCACGAATATTTTATATTAACAAAGATTTCAAAACAGTTCCTGAAACTTTGAAAAAAACAATGTTATATCTCTTACATCTGGAGATTTAAATCGTATGTGGTACTGGACTAATTTTTTTTATTTTGAGAAAAATGTTTATTGTAGTTAATGTAAATTGGATTTTTTTTTACTATTAGGATTTTTATACAAATTGAAAGTGAAATACCACAAAATGTAATATTTATTTATGTTGTATCGCAGATCGTAATCTTGGACTTTATTTTAAAGAACATAATGCAATTTATTGATGAAAACAGTCCTTTAAATATAGGATACAGCAATAAAATTAAGACAGAGTTTTAGAAGGATTTCACACCTTCTACGACATTCAGACACAATTAGCGTCAAAAAATACAGGTACGTTATATTAAAGATTATCTGCAAGCAACATCTTGATTATTATGTGAACAAACTGCTGAAGTAATACTGACTCAGTTTCGGCTAGTGACCACTATTTACAATTTGTGTGGCTGCCTTCCAAATATTTATCAAAAATTTTATTTACTTCACACACCAAGACGTTATAGACTTTTCCAGTAATTTTGAGAAGCACCCATATGGTCACAAACAGGATAATCACCGAATTCTGTCGCCAAAATGGATGCTAACTTTGCTGTATCTGCAGTACTTTGTCAAGTTTCCATTGAAACGCCCTTATGATTTAAGGAATGATGCTTGCGAATATTACAGTTTTTATCATAAAATAAGTACAACTAAAAGTAATATTAACTTATTAAACAGAAACATTTAAATTTTTACTTAAAATAAAATGAAACACTAATTACAGAAAATTTGTCAGAATATATTTTTGAGTATTGATAGCGAATATCAAAGTTCATTATTAAAAAATCGACATTAAGAATTGTTTTGTTATTCTACATACAAAACATTTCAGAGAGATATTTTTGGAAGAATAATGTTCTTTGTTATTTAAAAGACTCTTCTTTTAAGCAGTGTAATTGCCCTGTTGTTTATCTTTCGACTATTATGTTAATCAAATAATTGTTAAAAATCTTTATTAATGTTTTTGATTGGCTATCTATTAAAAGAAGCTTTAATATTTTTTTAATATATACAATTTATATGTGTGTGAAAAGTTCAATCAATATAATTCAAAAGGATTATTAGGCAAAAACAAAATTAACAGTATTCTCTCTAGTAGGAAAAATAGAAAGATTCATTCATTTTTTATAAGTATTTTGTAAATCTTCATCATACTAATTGCTCTAGAAGACGCTTTCAAATAAATTCACGTGTAAAAACTAATTTTTGTGAATGAATTCATTTCAAACTGCTATTGAATTCACTTTTGAGACTCATATAATATCTTAAAATGAGAAAATGACAAACATAAGGTAAAAAAATCTGTTCAAAAAAGAAGCTACTCCCATAAAAATATTTTGAAAATATCGCAACAAAGGTTCCAGACTCATCTCAGAAACATATAAAAATAAAAGTGTATAAATTAAGAATGTACAGTTAATACTTTCAGGATAATACTTTCAGTCAGACACAAATGCTACAAAAAAAGGACTGTAAATCTTACAAAACTGTATTCTTACTGCTACATAGAAGCGATTTACTTATTCGCAATATACTCATTCCTAGCAATTGTAAAATGGAAGCACGAAATCAATGACATCAAATTAAATATGGGATTTTTGCTAAACATTGTTTCATCCTTAATGCTGCATTATTCAATGCTATGCCAGAAGAAAAACTTACGAATTCTTATACTTTTCGTCAAAGCACTCCTCAGTCTATCATGGGATAACGCCGAAAGAGAAATAACAAGCATTTGGTGAATTGGATTATCTTCATTCTTTTTAATTTGCCTTTTTTGTTTGCTACAATAGTTACTTGCGTGATTTTCACGCAAGATATATGTTATCCTGTGTGGAGCTTTGAATATAAATTTAAAGATGAGCGTTATAAAATAATTGTCCAATTTATAGCTGAATGCATGTATTATATTGTGGTTATGAAGAATCCTCTTTTGTCTACTGCATCTCTTTGCATTTTAATTCAACATTACGGACTGATTTTACATCAATTCAATAATAATTTAAAGAAGGAGGATTTGCATGCAATTTCGGCAAAATCCACGGATGTAGCAAAGTACTATATTAAAATAGAAGATAAGATTTTTCTTTTTAAAGACGCAATTTCAAAATCCTTATTCGTTATATTGTTGAATAGCTTTTTCAATTTGTACCTCTCGCTATCTAGTGCTTTGCAAATTAAAGTTCCAATACTTTCGATGGTGGGATTTGTTAGCACTACTTTTACAGGAGTCATCACGTTTCTTTCTTTGACACATTTTACTTCGAAAATTCCAAAATGCATGCTAAAAATCAAGAAAACGATCGGATCATTGATTGACAATCTTCAATTCAGTAGCTCTTATCAAAAAATGAAACGATTGTTTTTCGAAGAATGGAGAAGAAAGAAACTATTTACTTGTCAGCTGGTGGAGTTTTCCACCTTAAGATGAGTTTTTTACTTACAGCAATAGGAACTATTTTCACTTACGGAATGATTATAATAAATTTAAAGTGATTTTCAAACACAAAAATATATTAGTGGTGAAAATAATTTACTGGCTAAATCTAAGTAATTTCTTTTTACAAATGATTATACTATACTAAAATATTGTTTACAATTTTTTAAATTCTTGCTAGAATTTGCCCTACTGAGAAATATTAAAAGAATTTTAAAAGAAACATCATTAAAAAAATCGTTTTGAATACTCGTTTTTTTTTTGTATATCCCTAATTTGTTGATCAGATCTTCAATAAGTCATTTATTCCTTATTTCTTCTTTTTTTATGAATTGATGGATTAAAATTCAACCTTCAATATTTTTCGTAGAATGGAAATAAGTCTTACAATTAAAAATTTCTCTTTTCAACAAAACATCGCAGGTTTTTTTCTAAGGAGAAAACAATTTCTCTTATTTATCTTCTGATTTTATCTTCCAATTTAAAGTTAAGTTGATGTTTTTTTTCGCCTTTTAAAGTCTGAATTTCTCTTAGATATAGATTGAAAACACTAAATATATATTTTGTGATTCTTGAATACTTAGAAAATTCATGTGTATAGGCTTAAGATTATTTTGCGTTTTCAAGTAAACCAATTTCTTAGGAATTCCTTTTATTAGAATTAAAAAACTGTTGCAAAATTCCTTCATATTGAGAATTTCGACACAAGTTAAAAAAGCATTAGGAGGCTTAAATTCTGTGTATATTTTTTTTTTACCAATCTTATATCAAATTGTAATTTTTTCCTATTGTCACAATATCGCAGGAGTATAGATTTTAAATTCTTAGGCATTTTTAAATTATATAACTTATTTTCAAAAACAAGCTATAGAAAAAAAGAATTCTCTCTTGTAGAAATATTTCAAATTTGGAGAAGTACAAATTGATTACTTTCATTTGAAAAGGGAATATTTTATAAAAACTTTTATTTATTTAATACAAATCCATACAAGATGCATATTTTCCATTATTATTTTAAAAATGAAAATTTCCAAGAGTAATGTGCTACTAGTACGTAAATTGCTCTTTCGGAGTATGTTTTTAGAATTTTTTCTATTACATCGAGTAAAAAATACAATTTTTATAGAATCCGAGAAATAAATTATTGTCTTTCATAATATGTGTAATCTTTAAAATGATATAATTTCCCTGTAAATATTAAAAACAGAAATTCAAT
Source organism: Trichonephila clavipes (assembly GCA_019973935.1). Classification (NCBI taxonomy): domain Eukaryota; kingdom Metazoa; phylum Arthropoda; class Arachnida; order Araneae; family Nephilidae; genus Trichonephila; species Trichonephila clavipes. The sequence goes on along the minus strand of BMAU01001278.1, from coordinate 116,801 downwards.
TAATGAATTTGAAAAAATTATTCCCTTTTTGACAACAAAATATTCAATTTTGTAGCAGAAATTAGGTGTTTCAGTATAACACTAAATTTTACTGAACAACATTCATTCTGTTTGATTTTACATGGATATGAAAGAAGATAGATCATAATCATTTCAAACACTTTTAAATAATCGTTTTTTCCATGATTGGAAGTAGAGCTTAATTTTGAATTGTATTCTGAAAACACAGCCTACGTGTCTTAAATTTTAAAACCGCAACTTTAAATTTGACAGAAAACTAGAAATATTTTTGTGGGAAAAGTTTTTTATTTTATTCTAAAAGATTTTATCTTAAATTTTCTATTATTCGCAAAAGAAAGTAGGATTTCCATAATTATTTTAATGTATGCATTTTTGAAATAATTAATTTTTGCTTCTTATGTTTTTAAAAGCAGAACTAAAAGAATTTGTTCAATTATTTCCTTGTTATCATTAGTAGTGCTTAATTTTTGAAAAAAAATAATATGACTTATGAGTAATAATATCTTATATATACGTATTCATTTTATTATTTTTAATTTAAAAATAGTCAGAGGAGAAATACATTACATCACAAAGCAAAGAAATGGAATTTTGTATTAAATCTTTACTGATCATTACAGAAACTATTTTAAACAAGTGATGGGCATTAAGACGATCACGATCTACTGATGGACCACCAAAAAACTTTAGAATGACATCCTTTAATAAGATCTGAGTCTCGGAAACTAAAAGAGACATTCGTAGGACACCGACACCAGCCGTACTGGAGAATTAGTTTTCCACAATCGATGCAACTGTGTTTACTAGTGCAAATGAATCGCGATAAAAAAATACATGACCCATGTACCTTCATTAGAATTGAACAGTGACGGTTATCACATTCAGTGGCGCTGTAGGGGAAAAAAGCGATCACTGCGATCCCAGCCGTATATACGAATTTTCCCTTCAAGCCGGATGAAGGTGAAAATAAATTTTGAGGATCAGTTATCCCCACGATAGCACGAGATTAGTTATTGATACATCATCTCACATTGTATATAGAAAGTACCATAAAAGTTTAATTTAAGAATTGCTAATGACATTGCTAACGGAGTTTCTTAAAATTTAGGATCCTAAATTAATGTGTCTGCCTCTTGAAAGCTGTGATGCGCTCTGACAATGTATTTAATATTATTTTCAAAAAAAGGCTCAAGATGTGGGTCCCATCTTTGAATGTTTCTCTCTGGATAATTCTGTCATTCAACTATACAATAAAGAAAGGATCTATAAGAATTTTTTTGTTGCCTTTATCTGTTACTATTCTACGATGGCGTTCTATTTGTCAGCAAGATACGTAATTTTAGTAAGTTCACTTGTAGCATCTTTCCAGTGAGCTATGAAATCAGGTTTTGTCTTACTCATTGTTTATACCTTGTCAATCATTTTGTGGTTTATTTTACTATGGAAAAGCAAAAGGTTGCTTATTTTGTTTTTACAGTTCTTCAATCGTGACTTCAATATGTCACTGAAAACTCCTCAAGTATTTATAACAAAACTTATTGGTCTAGTGATTTATACATTTCCTGTCTATCTTTGTCCTTTTTTAACATAAAGTATTCATGCAAATAAGCTTCTCCCTACGTACTTGGCTTCACAGTAAGAAATTCAAGATGTGTTTTTGTGAATCGTTATCGAATACTTCTCTTATAGTTTCTCTCTATTAATAGTTTTAATTCATATACATGGAAATTTCTAAAATATACCAGAAGTTATATAATTAAACTAATAAATTACTACAGCAACATCCAGATACAAACTTACATTTTTAAACACACTTTTTCTGTACCATTGTTTGTGATCTGGTTAATTAGTTTCTGTGACTCGTACGTCGACTTGTCTACCGAGTTGTACAAAAGAGTTTCATCGTTCTTTTGAGTAAAGTTAGCTTGTAACGTCTTTCTGGGGGGTTGTCACCATACTCTTTGTAATACTTTTCAAAACCAAGATTACAGACTACATGATGAGAATAAAAACAATAGTTGCATTTTTTAAGAGATAAAAACCAATATAGAAATGCCAGCAGAGGAAAAGAAATAATTGCTTTAAATATAATTATAACGAAGGATATAGTTTATTTGCCGGGCAGTGGTATAGTGAATTCCAAGAAGAGTTTCTAAGTGATGACAGCTTTTGTGGTACATTATTAACAAATATTTATTCTTGTTACATTAACCTCAGAATATCATTTTGTCGTGGTCCAAAGGTCGAGAGTGCAAGAGAGTTAGAGGAAGAGGTAGATATGATCATAAAAATAGCTGTTTTTATTCCATCTTTAGCACTTTATGAAACACACAAATTTATAGCATAACTCTGAGAGCAATAGGGAAAATCTTAACTCCTAACCAAATGTCCTAAATTATTGAAATTCACTTATATGGATTTGAAGCTCCATGTTTTACGATCCTTCTCGAAGCCCGATAGCTCGATCAGCTCAAAGATTGTTTACTTCCACCATTCCTGGTTGATTATACGTTGACTATTAATCTCAAGACGTGCGGTTAACCATTCGCTGTTCACATTTTCTAATTCTTGGATTTCACGCTTAGCGAACCGATCCCCTTTAACCATTAATCTCACAACTGAACGACAGTCATTTTGATAGTAGTTAAAGCTGCCTAAAATAAAGTTGTCACCACGGAAGGGGATTTTTAAACTAAAATCACATTTAAGGAATATTTTCCCAAGAAAATTAGTATAACCCGAATGGTACCCCTTACCATTTTTATAAGTCTCAGAATGTCACTTTCTCAAAGTTTTATTTATACTTTCTATCAAATAATCTTTTTTACACAAATGTAATAAATATTTTTAACTGCCTTTAAAAATGTCCCTGTTTCTTTAACAGTGTTTTTATATATATTTATATTTCTTAAAAATCATTTTCACAACAGTTTTTAACTGACAGAGTTTAATACTTCTGAATGTATTAAGGCAGTTTTAATCAAACTGTGGGGCGCGCCCCCTGGTGGGCGTGAGCATATTGAAAATAAAAGCTTTAAAAAATAATTAATTTACTGGAATGAATTAAAACAAAATACTTTCAGGCATAATAAAAATGCACTTTTACTCTGATATAATTTATAGGCGCGATATAAGTCATCAAAAAAAAACTTCATCAATATCTAATTAGTTATATTTGATCCTATAACGAAATAAAAAAAAATATTTGATTTGCTGTAGTCCCATGATGAAGGATTTTTATTATGTTTTCTTTTTAAACCTAAAATACTACTCTTTCAGAGAAAAAACAAATCCCTGAACCAGAATCGAAAAAAATTAGTGACATAAATTAGCTGTGATTATTTTTGAAATACTGCGCATTATAGCTGTAATCTGTTTGACATTCTAAGTTATTGGTTCAGTTAGTTATGACCCCTCTCTTATGTGTTTGTTTCTCAATTAGGGAAGTTGTAAGTAATGTATTTCTCTGTTGCACTTTTTTCCATGCAAAAGTGTTTTATGATATTTAGAAAACCACGGAGAGCACTTTAAATGATTACTTGGCCAAGAATTATTTTTATGAGTATTTTCAAACATATAAAGCATAATGAAAAACGTTTTACACATTTTTTTTATATTTCACAGCAAAACAATAAATACTGTTTAACAATTCGATTCTAAGTGAATTCGATGGAACTGTCAATACCTTTTCTTGAGACTCCAGGTTTTAAAAACCATTTACTCTCTCTTAAAATGTTAGAAAAAAATAATTTTCATGTTATATCACACAATTAATAACATGAAGCATTAATGTTTTTTTAAATTTTTTTTAATCTCTGCTAAGGTTATAAAAATTATCAGGATTGAAATTGCAAATTGTTTTCTTTAAATTTCAAATTAATGATTATTAATCCGTAAGTGAGCAATGTTCCAAGAGCAGAATAATAAAATAAATAAATTGTAAAAATAAATCTTCTAAAATAAATTGCGCCACATGCTGTAGTTTGAATGTCCTTTTTTTTCTATTCCATAGATAAGAAACATCTCTTTTTCTTACACCCCAAAAAATGATTCAATTTATATGTATCTGTCAATAACCCTGTTGTAGTTTTTATCTGTAACATACTCTCCGGGATCTATGTATTGTAAATGAGCAATGACAATAAAATAACGGGTCCCGCAATTGCCGTATTACACACATCTATCTTCATGTAGGACGAGACTCCATGCTCCAAACTGACAAACAAAGCAGTGTATATGACAAAGAAACTGATCATAAAGATAACGAGAAAAAGGTGTAGTTAAAGTATCTTGTAGAAATTGTCTTCTAATTTCTATGAAGCTGTAATAGCTCAGAGTGTCAATAGTTTTGACAGATGCTAAAGAAAGATCCAAGTTTTTAACATTATTGTTGTAAAAAAAGAACCTGTAATCGATTCATATGACACACATTGACAAAGTAATAAAACAAGGAGACTGAGTGAACATCACTTAATATGCGTGAGATGATATAACAAAAATTAAACAAATCTGTACTTTTTAGCTAAAATTTCATGTCCATATGACCGAACAGTCGGTTCATTATCTACTTTATACGCTATAGATGCGTAAAACACTGCCAAAAATATAGGAGAAATGAAAACTAAGAATAAAACAAATTATGTAACTCGCACACACTTTTCGTTCCTACAGTTATACGAAAGCGTAGGTAATGAATTCAAATAGGATAACAGAAGACGCAAACGTTTCTTATGTGGTATATAAAATAATTCCATAAAATATAAATATAGAATATTTGTTGATAAATAACCTAGTTTAACATCCGTAAAATAAACATTTTGAAAGCCTTGGAATAATGAATATATTGAACACATATAAACTATGGATAAATGATAAATAACCACTGAATAATGGGAGAAATACTTCTTTTTCCATTCATTTCATATATTCAGCGTGATCAAAACGTGAGAGTAAAAGCAAAGTAATTTATTTTTTCATAAAATTATACAATATCTTAAAGAACATGCATTGAAAAGCATTATCTCTTGTTTGATTTTTTGATTTAAGACTTTTGTTATTAAAGGGAAGAAATTAATAATCTTGTTTCAATTGCACTGATGAAATTAAAACTTCTGAAGAATTCTATTTTCTTTTTAAATTCATATTTACTATTTTATGTTAGTTTAAATGTAGATTTCTTTCTCGAGAATCTTGGTAATATATCTGTCAAATATTGTGTTTATTAAGAATACGTAGAATATAATTTGAAAAAATCGAAGCGTTAAGACTTTGCAATCAACATAGTTCTATTTCCAATACTGTCTGAAACCAATAATGCATTTAACCCTCTCAACATCATCTGACTTCAACTGAACATTTTCACTGTATAAAGAAAAAATAATCGGAAAAAACCTTGCGATTTATTTTGCTGTTTTTACAAGCAAACCCCATTAACGAATACTTCAGATGGAATAAACGGAAATTGATTAGTCTATGTAACAGGTATTATTCAATTAATGTACTAAAAAAATTATTTTTGTATCAGTGTGATTAAATGCAATATATTTCGACTATCATTTACACTGATAAAAAATAATAGTAATAGATAAGATTGATTATATCAATATCCAGCAATATAGGACATCCAAATAATGATAATACATTTAAAAAGAAAATGTATTAACATGAGACAGTTTTTCAAAAAAAAATACAATAATAAAAAATAAACTAACAGTTTTTAAAAGTCATTTTAAAACTGAAAAAATGAATTTTAAAAAATTTCGAAATACCCTTAATACTTAAGTAGTTTAACCTTCATTCTTATTTATAATATATACTAAGAAATAAAAAGTATAATTTTTAAAGTTTAGTTTATAAAAGGGAATTGAACAGCAGTAAGAATAAGAATGAGAGAGAGAGAGAAGTACACAAGGAAAATATTTTGAACACTCCTTTTTAGTACTGATGTGTAAAACACTTCGAATACCAAAGCCCCTACAAAAAATTTTAAAAAATTATTCTAATGCATCATTTACTAGTTCGTAGAATAAGAATGCGATACTGAATATGATGATTGTTTCTCAATTGGAAAGTCACGTGTAAGTTACGGAGTTCCTATCCCAAAATAGGGATGTACCTCCATTTCAAAACTATTAAAATTACTTAAATTGGGATGGTACAACATAGTGTAATGAAAAAAAATTGTTTATGGAAAAATTAAATGTGCAACGCTTAATTGCTTGCAAGAAAACAAAGCACAGGCGGAGTACGCTCACCAAGGAGAGAGATACCTGATTAACGGATTATACGAGTGGACAGAACCTCTCAATCCGTCAATGGGCATGAATACAAGTGACTGGAACAAATTTGGCATCAGTACAATACATGACAAAGGCCTATTTGGCATGCTCACTCGCGTAAAAGAGGCATATAACACAAAGTACCTTTTTTTATCCAAGATAGCTGTCTATACTAAAAAAAGAGGGTTGTAAGAAAAAAATGATTGCGAAATTTCAAGTAGAGGAGGACAGAATAGAATCACAGCTATTTTAAAACAAAATATTTAAGAAATGAAATAACCAGAAATAAAATTGCATTTCCCATGTAAAACGGCGCTGAAAAATATGAATATCATGATTAAAAAAAGTAAAATATGAGGAATTTCCAAATGTGTGCTGAAAGAGAAAAATGAATTTGAAAAACAAGAGATGCAGTAAAAGACTATTCAAAAGTAATTTGAGGACTTGAAAGAATTACTAATGGGAAAGACAACGAATTATTGTGAAAAAAAGGGATGAAATTATTTAATAAAGACAAAACAGCGGAAATTTGCATTTTGCAACCATTAAAAAAATTCTGCTGGACAGATTTATTGAATTTACACCGTAAGATCCTCAGAAAAAAATTGCACCACCTAATTTCTTACAATTTTTGTGTCTGTCACATTTCCTAACGGTCAATATCAGTGAAATCTTATTTTATGAAAAAAAGAGATTCGAACTTTTAGAAAACAAAATTAATTAAAACTGTAAATTTAAATAATTATTCAGAAAATAATAATTAAACGCAGAGTCCTCATTACATTTTTAAGAAAAAAGAGATCCTGGTACTCACCAATAATTTCTGAGGTATCCATTATTCTACGGAAAGAAATCGCAAAAATAAAACATGAAAACTCCAACAGCGTCCATTATAGATATGATTAAGTTTCATTTTAGAAATCGAAGAAGAATTAAAATCTCTTGAAATTATTAAGGTTACCACAGTAAAAATAAACCAATGAAACAAAAAATAGCGGTCATAATAAACACTATAAAAGTTCCGTACCAAACGATAAAAATTAAGGTAACGATATGTGTAAGGTTATCGCCCAAATTGGTGAACATTTAAAACAATGGAACTTGTCTGATATGACGGGGCTTGGCGCATAAAAGTAATCACACCAAGCTGCGCTTGTTGTCGCTAGAATGGAATCCAAGATGTCCTAACGGTATCAAATCGGCAGGAAGATAATTTTAAAGAATTGTTTCGAAATACAGTGAAATATATTTCAAAAGAAGAATATAGGAAGAGATTGTGAATAAGCAAGATTCATCTATAAATAATAAATAACAATATAATAATAAAAAATAACATGTGCTAATAATATTATACTGTATATAATAATTTTTTAATTTAACAGAAATGATATATAATAATCATACAGTATGATTTAATAATAATTATTATATATAATAATAAACATGTAATATAGTTTAATACTAATTATAAAAAAGAATAATCATCGTATTGTAACATTATAAAAATTATACATAAAAAACTCACATAATGTGATAATTATAAATAGATAACATAATAATAATTATAAATAAGTAACACATGTAGTAATATGTATAAATAAATATAATAAAAATACAATTATTATAAATAACGAATATTCTGATTACGTATAATAATAATTGTATTGTATTTTTATGGTACATTATTAATAAAATATAATTGCATAATATATTAAAGTTAATAATGAATATCAAATAAAAAGTACTGAAAAAATACAATATTCAAACAACTACAAATATATCCCGATAACCATACAGTAATATTATTGTTAAGCAGCTGAAAATTGAAATAATAAGCCAAATATTCAGAACATTTGTAGCAAATAAGCTAAATAATTCGAATACTCATTTTGTGGACTGAATAAGCATATTTCCGACCGAACACAAGCTACTTAGACAATTAACTTTCTCATCTTCTGAGGATAGAATCCATTTAATTGATTCATACGTTACTCATGTAATATACCAATTCCGCGATATCTAAAGATGTCTCCAGATGCCGTCAGTGCGAATAATAGCAGCCAAAGTTTATTCCGCAGACACTTTTTATTCTCTTATAATTACTTAAGTAATCAAACACTTCTCCAAATGAATGATAATATCGCAAAAATACACAAAAAGTATAAATACAAACTAAGTTTAACCAGTATTACAATCTCTTACCCCGACTGAACTAATTTAGAATAACTACAAAAGATGCCAATTTAAGCAACATAAGTTTATCATCTCACACGATTATATACTAGCAAATAAATTATTTATTCAGGTAAAAAAAAATTAATGAGTTATTAAATTAGAGGCGACAATAATATGGAAGCGAATTTTTAACATAATTGATATCTATAGCTACTGCATAATTTAAATAATCAATTGGTTTAAATTAAAGAAAAGGTATTTAAATAGAAATATTTTACTATACCAAACAGTCATGTATGAGCGAAAAAATTGTGTTTGTACATTTGTGTGAACAATATTTTCTATTGGCTGTTTATTTTGGCATTTGCAAATTGGTGGACGTTATATGTAAATACCATTCATACACATATATTTTTTGGCCTTTTTTCTCATATATATTTCAAGTGTTTTGATTCTTTTTTTTCAGACATTCTCTTGTGTGTTTGTATTTTTTATAATCTTTTTTTTTCATCGGGCAGGAGTGCCTTGATATTTTTTTAAATTTTTAGAAGCATCACTTGTGATAAATGCCTAATATTCTTTGAGGCAATTAAAATCATACATTTTTCAGGAAAAAGCATTTATTTGTTCAATTTTATGCTCTATAAGATTTTTTACAGACATTAAAAATATTCTTGAAGTTATTGCAGCTGTATTAAGCAGAGAAGAAACCGTCCGACTAACAGGGAATATGGAAAATAAAATGTCATTTTTTTTGTACGTCTACTAATCCGTTTGTAAGATTGTAAGAAATTGTATCCGACATTTTATATTCTTTGTGTAGATGCATCAATTTTAAACTGCAATAATGCATAATAGGAAGCAGAAGAGCGCTTTTATTTCTTTTAAATATAAATGGGACAATTGGTTCATTTTGAAAAAAAAATTCTGGGGGTCTATGGAAATTTCAAAATGATGTTTAGTATTTCATGTGTCTAATACAGGTAGATGGAATTTTTTTCTATTTTAAAAATTTATTTAATTTTTAAGGATTATATTAAGCAATGTATATACATGTATACATAAGTATATACATGTATAACAGCGAGTAACAGCTATACACAGGTTCAGAATCTCTTAGTCCAGCGTTTCTCAAACTATGGGGCACCCCCCCAGGGTGGTGTAATAACTCTACGAGGGGGGCGCGAGCATGTAAAGGACGAAAACAAAATATTATTTTTAAAACAATTATTAATTTACTGAAAGTAAACAAAGGAAATATATTCTTACGTAATAAAAAATAAAATTTAACTTTTACACTGATATAATACTCTTATAAATGTATCAGTACTGTGCGATAATTAATTTAACAATACTATGTTAAGAGCAAGTTTAATAATTACCAATGACCTCATGAGCTTGTCATATATAAATTATATACAAAAAATAACACTTATCTTAATAATTTGTACTGTTTATAATTATCCCCTAACTGCGGATTAAGCAATACCCATTTCTCTCCCCAGTGCCATCGCTTTTCACTTAGACGCGCATATATGATGTATTGGGGGAATAAATAAGTAAAAGTTCTGAAATAAGTAAATCCTTATTAAACACTGCCAATTTTCTTTTATTACATTTCAAAGCCTTCGGGGTAGTTTCATGGATAGCTGTTTACAGAAAATATCTTTTTTTGGAAAGTCGTATTCATACGTCCGTGTTAATTAACGTTTTGGCTGAGGGAGACGTTTGTATGTGCTAATGACACTTAAGAGATTAAAGTCGTATTGTAGCTTTAGCGTCAACGAATTGTATTATTGAATCCAATACATTGTTGTTTTATGGAGGGGGCAAGATGAAAATTATGATTGAATATTGGGTCGTATATATTGAGAGTTTGAGAAGCACTACGCCAACGCCTTCGTCATACTGTGGCATTTTTTCAATAACTGTGACAACAGTAGTAATTTCTACATCGGACACCCTGCACAAGGATATAGCCGAATTATTCGAATGGCCGGGTTATGGAGTGACGAGTTTTTGGGACTCTACTGTTTCTACTAATACCAAAATACTATAAATTATTAAACTTTTAATCAGATGATAAGACTGAAATGAAGAAACATCATTCCACATTTGTTGTTCTCTCGCCAATGTACACATCTTTGAAACATGTTTTGTTTAATTTAAGTTATAAATTAATCTGTAAGAAAATTTGACAAAAGAAAGCTTTTCTAAAGATACAGAATACCGCTGACTGTTGAGTGAATGATTTAATTTTTTCGGATTTCTGTTGAATGGGATTTTCTCTCGTGTTTTCGAAATGCAATGTTATTGCCTGACTATTAAAAAACCTACCCCTCTTCTTATTATCATCATATTTTCTGAAATCTTACAACTAATGAGAATATTATACATGTGCCTGCGGTGGCATTACTAAACAAGGTTAAAACAAAGAATGACGTAATATTGTCTTGGAAAAAAAGATGACTGGAGAGTGTACAAATTACAAAAACAAATAGATAAAAGTAAAAGCAATGATATCGATTAAGTGTCCATTAACCGAAGCATTTTCTTTTAGATGCAGTTGAAATTGTCTAATACATTCATGCATTTAAGAGGTGAAGGAGCACCAGCAAATTCTTATTCTTCCAATAATACAAAGAAGGTACGATGCATAACAGTGAATGAGAATGTACATGGATAAGGCAGAAATGCATGGATTTTCCAAATATAGTAAGAAGTAGACGCACTGAGTTATAAAAATGTCAATCATTCTATATTTTTTTTGTCTCCAATCATATATCCTTTAGTCCAAAGGTTACATTTGTGGTCTTTTTCATGAGCCAGGTAAGTGAAAAATGCTGCCAGAAGAAGCGACGAAATATAGCTGATGGTAAGCATCAGTTTTATAAAATATGAATGAATTATGCGATTGATTTTAAACAATCTGGAATCGGATACAACTGAAACTATGAGACCTTGTAAGTTATTTCTTTGATAAAACATTGAAACCCATGACGCAAAACGGAAATATCTACAAACAGATAAGCAAAACCTATTTGTTTACTTCGCTTGAAAACCTTGCCGTTTAACAAAACTAAAAGTACCCAAATAACAGATAAATGGAACATTACAATTAAAATGTAAGAGAATATTTTGAGAAATTACGTAAAAACCAATTATTTTTTCGACAATTTAGTGTTAGAATAATCTAAAGAGGTACATTTATGAAAGGAAAGTCCACTAATATTCTTCCGTTGTATTTGAAGTACTTGTGAAAATTTTCTCGTGAGTATCGACTGCCATCCCGAGAATTTTTAATGCATTTTTCTTTCTATAAATATCTAAGAATAATGTATCTTTTTGAAATCATATGTATTGTAGAATTTACCTAATCTTGTACTTCTATGAATATATATTAATTTTATTTTAAGGGAAAATTGTGTAAGTTATATTTTTTTACAAAAAGTTATCCAATCGTTCTGCCAAGATATTTCAATCAAGACCATTTTTCATAATTTCAGAGTGAGACATTTATCTTATTATCAAAAATGATATCAATGTCATTGTTCGTTCAATTTATTGAATTTTAATGCATTTTTTTTCTCTTTTGTTTTTATAAAACACATACATGAAGAGATGATTTAATGATTGTTTAATTTTTTACCTCGACATACATTTCATCTGTCATATTAAAGTGATATGCGAAGTTAAGAATAAGCAACAAGTTTCTAAAATGTTTCAGAGAACTGTACTTCTCCTGCTCTTATATTTTTTTGAAAAAATAAAGCTCGCTCCATTGGTTCTCAATGAGATAGATTTTCAAAATATATTTTAAAACATGTATTACAATAATACCCGATACAAAATCATTCATCTTTCGTCATGTGTTTTAAAAAATTCACCTTTAATTAAATTTAAATACCACCATAATTAAAAATGACCTTTCTAAATTAACGAAATAAAAAATGCTAAAAGATTTCCATATCTTTCAATAAAAATATACACTTATTTCATGCTTAGATTCGATGTCATATTAAAAAGTAAATTTATTATCTTTTTTTCATGCAATTTTTAACTGTAGACTATTGATCTATCTAACAGTGAAAGAAACTAAACATTTTTATTTGACTTTAATAATTATTTCAATTTGATATATTTTACATAATAGATCCAATCGTTAGAAATTGCATTAAATTTATTTGTAATAAGAAATAGCATGAGTAATTTAACATTATGTTCCTGTGTGTGAAATGATTTCTTCATTCTTCATTAAAAAACAATTATCTGATAGAACTTGGAAAGATTTTATGCGAACGTACGACGAAAGGAAACTAATACACCTTGAATCGTTATTAAATATTATATTTATTGATTCAACATTTATTAATTCCTAAAATAAAAAGTTTACGAAGAGAAGAAGTACAGTAAGTCGAATCATATAACAACAAATTTCATTACTTAGAGAGTTCCATTATCAGTAAAAGGCGAAAAAAGAATAATGGTAAAATGTATGTTTTACGTATATTAATCACGTAAGTCTAAGAACAAATACATTACTACTAAAATTTAAATGCTAAAATGGTAAAGAAAACAAATTATAGAATCTGGTTAACATAACTTGAGAAAAAAATTACAAAAATAGCGATAACTTGCCCCAAAATAATCCAATCTCATTGAAACTTGGATATGTTAGTAGGTAAACGGAGCTGAACGATACTACATGATACAAAATGAATATGTCGGAATACGTCATTTGCGAGGAGCAAAAAAATGGACATCTCAGAGCAAGGCGGAATAACTCTGGTAGTGAGGTATTGGGAAACTAGATTCAAAACAAAGTTAGAAAAAAAATAACTAAATGGCTGAATTGAGTCCGTACGTGATTCATAGACTTTTGCAACAATTTCTAACCACGGATATTCGGCATCCAGGAGGTTTAACCAAAGACGGCCAAGCGCTATCTTGAGTGTCGATGAAGATGGATACTTGTCACTATGCGCACGAAGGAATAAAACCGCAATTCCAGATGCACTCAAATCCTATCTCGCTAACAGCCTTTGAAAGTTGGTATCAAGGTCTACCGCGTGTCAAAGGCTTCACAAGCATGGTCTTTATGCTACGTGACCATCCATTTGCGTCTTACTTACGTCACGCCTTAGGCGGAAGTTCTTGCAGTAGGCACGTCAACATGTTAAGTGGATGCGTGATCAATGAAGGGCTGTTCTCTTTACGGATATGTTCTGGTTTAGACCACACAGGGAACGTGTGTATATAAACAACATGGATGCTTATCAATACCACTTCTATCTTCATTAATGCCATTTAACCCAGCACTTTAAGCCCACCTTTCCTCTTTCCTTACCACAGCGTCAAGTTAAATCGCAGCCCTTTCACTGTGTTGAAAGTCCATGACTGAAAGTCTGTGCAATTAATTGACTTTTTCCATCAAGTTTTCAAGATCTATGTAATTAGGTGGGAATCCAATTCCACAAAGCAGCTGCAACAACATGCCTAACCACTTGGGTGTTAGCGGCTGAGAGTAATTGAGATTATTCATCTCCTTCTATACTTCCTTCTTGAATCTACACAGCCTTTCATATGTGCATGAAATTTATAAATTCATCACCAACGGAATCAGTAGTAACGCTTAACAATAAGTCCCGGTTCCTGTAGACCAGGGGAGAGCAATTGGTTTTGTTCGAGGGCCATATTGTGGAAGCGGAGATCGGACGGTCATGCTTTTTCAAAATGATTGCATTCATTAGTTAACTTTGTATTTCATAAAGGTTATCATTTGGGCCAAATAAAAATCAATAAGTATAAGTTAAATAAAAATAGTGGCACACAGTTATATTCAATTCATTTATGTGCTAATTTCATCTCATCTACAGTTGCAGCCACATTTAATTTCGAAATCAGTTTCATGAGATAAAATGTACCCAATCACGCTTTTCTTAATATTTTTGAAATCAGAAGTGAGATTGCTTCCTTGAATTCTTATCACAGTTCGCACGTTAATGTCAGCCAACTTCCATCTGTGTTTGCTTTTCTTGATCTTATACAACAAACTGCTCAGAAATTTATGTTGACCTTATATAGAAAATATTCTTGTTTTATTTGGTTTCTGACTATCTTGGCGCATCGAAAAAAAGTCTTTGTAAAAATCCCCACTATTTATACATGACAAAATACGATATTTACTCAAAAAACCATAGTTCAAATGCGATCTACGAACAAGAAACCCACTGTACAATCTTCCATCAAAAAAAATTAAATGACTTCATTTCTGCTTCTTTACATTCAATGAGCAAAATGCATATACGAGAATTTGGTACATGACATGCAAATTCGACATTCATTTAGTATCGGGTAACTATTTTTGGAATTGAATTGATGCGACTTTGATATGAATTACACATTAAACTAACTGTACTCTTCAATCTGCATCAGTATTTCAGTTTTTTGAAGGAAAAAATGACTTCCAAGTCATTCAAAAGTTGTTGTGCAATGAGTAAAAGATTTATCCAGCATGGTAGGTCGTATCACATTGAATGAGATAAATTTGTTTTTAATAGTCTTTCGGCCCAAAACCGCAGAGCAAGCAACAATAAAAACGCAAATGAATTTTTTTATATTGGCATACCGTTTCTTTCTTCTACACGTATATTCAATTTAAACTTGAAGTCATTCTGAGCAGTGGTTCTTTTTGTACAGGATTTTGAAAGTGGAAATTTAATTTTACTCACAATATATTTGTAAGGATTATGTGGTATATAAAGAATTTATTTAAAGCTTAATACTGATATTTCTCCCGTCATAGTTGTTTTTATTAAGAGGAATGTTTCAATAATATATTACTTGAAAAAACTATTCATAAAATATACTTTAGTGCTATTGCACAGTTTTATTATATTTATACAATTAAATTTGTTTTTGCATTAAAACAACGAATCATAGTTAATACTGAACTGCAAATAGGAATTGGTTTTCAGTTGCATTACTAAATAACTTCATTACATTTTTAAACATATTAGTCTTTCCCTTTAAGCTTCAGTGTTTTCATTCAACTGTTCTTAATTTCGCTTTTCAAAATGTTTGATACACTAGGAATAATATTGCAAATGAATACTATCTCAACAAAACGTAACATACGTAAAAAAATAATAATATTAATTATAATTAAGGTATCAGCCTAAGTTAAGGGAACCAAGTTTTCTAAACTGTCATGTGCTTATTAATTTTGTATTATTTTGTTGATGCTTGTGACTTAAATTAATGAAAAACTCCAATCAGGAAATTATATGATAATTTAAAATTATGAAAATGAAGTATCTTAGGTAAAATTTAATGAAAATTAAACTAAAGTTCAAAACACTCTACATCGAATTCAAAGCCATACATTTAAACTATTTTTAACGTAATATATTAAATACAGTTTTTTAAAGGCAAGAAACTAAAATATATTAAAAATTACGATAAATCATATCTTTTCATAGAAAATTTTATAAAAAGCATGGTCATCGTAACAATAAATTATTAAACATTTTTTTAAAAAAAAAAGACTCATGTTAGAGTGAAATCCTTAATTAATTGCTTTTATCATACTTTAAATAATGTGTATAAAGACTATGAAGAAAATAAATTCATACATTTTTGAGATATCATAATTTAAGTAACATAACTTTGACAAAGAAAAATATAATTTTCATAAAAAGCATTTAAAGTTTCGATTCTTAGTTTACTAAAGTAATGCTTATTATCAGATACAATTCCTCACTTTTATAGCACAGACCTTCTTCGTTCTCTGTCTTAATAATTTTTTTTCTTTCTGGTTGCTCGATTTTTTTCTTACACAAAATGGCTAGTATAAAAACTTTTTTTTTTTTAATTTCAGTCAAACATTCCGAATTCAGAAACGTGCGCAGATACCTTAAGAAAATTATAGAATTAAGATGGATTTCTTCTAAATGTGAACATCACTATAAATTTACAAGGAGTAATCCATACGTGAAAAGAGCCCCAAAAGCTGATAACAGAAAATTCTTTTTAAAATTGACCATACCACAAGCTGTCATGTAAATATTATGTCTTTTCTATCAATCCTTTCAAAGACAAAGATTTTTTTCTGCCCATCAATTTGTCAAATTTATGCTTATCAATCAGAGACCCGATAATTGATTTTATTTCTAACATGTATTCCGGAATTTTAGAACTGCAAATTGTCAACGAAACTACGACAGCGACACCAGTAAAAGCACTGCTACTACTATCCACCTCTTTAAATACAGAGGAACTTCTAGCTGCAAACTAATGAACAAAGCACTGTACAAGTTAAAGAAACTGCTCATCAAAATAATAAACAAAGGAGTTGAGAACTCTTCTTTCAAAAGACGAACTTTCTCTTGAATTGTGTGGTAATCATTGGTGGATTTGGAACTGTTTACTGAACATGCAGTAAAATTGTTTCCTAAAACTTTGTTAAATTTAAGAAGAAAAACGCCGCAGCGATGTATGAGAATAAGCATAGATAATGAAAAAAGAAATGTGTATGTTACATGTGCTGAATAATATACATAGCAGCCAACAAAATTTGCAACCATTCGATTGCTTTTGCTTTTAATATGTTGTCCAAGAGTCCAAATCTCAGCCACGTCATCTTTTGCTAGGGAATAATAAGCAAGTGCAGCAACCATAAACACTGGTAAAATGTAAGTAGTTAAAACAATCAGAGTCATCAAGCGTGTGTAGTTTTTACTTAAATTATTTCTTGGAAAATTTGGATGGAACCTTAGAAAATGTATAAGATTCTTCAACTTTCTCCTCTGATATAACATAACGTAATACAACGTAACACCCAAAATATTCATAAAAATGAAGGTAAAACCCAATTTTGTATCCCAGAAAAAGACAGCTGACGTAAAACCAACTAGAATAAAATATATTGAATACAGATGAAGGGTGAATGCAAAATAGTATGAGTAATATTTGAAAATTTTTTGAAGCTTTTCACTGCATTCATTTTCCTGTAGAGAAAGTATAATCCAAATAGGAATGTTTATTGATATAAGTTATTTTACCCTTTTGTTATTCATGGTCAATGCTGAAAAATATATGTACCTCTGAAAATATTTTACGAATATCTTTTTTCTAGAACACTTAAAACTTATATTCTTTTGTGAAACGCAAACTTGTCAAAGATATTAAAGGTTTTACGGATATGTGAGCAAATTATTCTTTCTTCGTATAAAACTCTCTCGGAATATTTAACAATTATATAAATCAAGGTATTACATGCCTCCTTGATAGAACACCACACAAATAATGTAGGATAATGAAAAAATTCAAATTTTTCACCAAGGTAACTGGGACGTGAAACTGCTTTTAATTTTGCATTTTTTTTTATTTTACTTTTAAAAAATAGAGGGTATATTTCTGCATCCATAAATGCATCATTTATGAAAATGCGATAAATAGAACGCTAGAAAATTTAATTTTAAAATTGTAAGAAAATGTGATGTAAGTATGATTCAGGTATACTTTCTCTTTAAAATCCATTTTGTATATAATATGTATTGTAAAAACTAGTTTTTCTATATTTTTCTGTATTATATGTTCAAATTTATTGAAAATTCTACATTTTTCTGCAAAAATTAAGGGAAATTTAAATCGTTAGTTACAAAATTAAAAAAAAATATTTTTTGAAATGTTAATTATGTTTAGCTTTACGTTAATAAATACTCTCACTGTAGTTTCTTAAATTATAAATCAAGTGTATTTAGTACAAAGTGGAGCTTCATGATTATTCTAAATTAAGTGCACAGCTTGTAAAACAGACATTTCGTTTTTCCTAACTGCCTATTGTTAACATTGGAATACTCATGAATAATTCTATAAGTTTATATCTGTTGGTTTTACTTTAAAATAAATATTCATATGTTTGAGTAAAAATAGAGATTATTTTGTTATAAGTTTTAAACACAGAGTTCCATTTAAATAAGACATCAAATTAACTTTTTTAATTAATCAAAGACATTTTATTTGTGTATTTTTATAACAATAAAAATATGTATAAGGAATTCTGTAATATCCTGTAATGATGATGCTGAAAGTGAAGTAAAAATACTAAAACTTATACACATACATTTTTGGTATTTTAAACGGAAAAAGGTGTGAATCGCTGACAACACGCTTTGAAGAAGTAAAGAAAGAGTAATTAAAAAACTTCTAAATAATCTAGATGTTTAAACTTACAATTTTAAAACTGAGAAATGATACAAAATAATCCAATTAATTATGGCATAACTTTATATTACAATAAAAATGATATTTTACAAATAATAGATGAAAATATCTTTATTTGCGATTTTCTCAAAATGCATTTTTTTCATTCCGATACACTTTTCTCAAAATCTACTTTACCCATATTGCTGATATTTTTCACATCATAAGAACAACAAATTTTCCAAAAAAGTGAATGAATTCGTTTTCAAATAAACAATCGCACATTTTAGATGTAGCATAATTTCTGTGTAAAATTTGATTCACTAAATTTAAAAGTTTTTTTAAATTTTTATAATTTTATTTTTTTAAATTTTATTTCATTCATTTTATAGATTGTTATGTTTGCAAAAAGTTTGTAAAATTTTTAGCTATATATGTAGTGGGTTTTATGCAAAGTTTACCTATAGGAATGAATATGTCTCGAAAATAAAAAAATAGCTGTTAATTGTTTATTGCTCATACAGATTTAAGTGTATATTAAAATAGAATTTTTTTACATTAACAGGTGCATAAATGTACAGATAATTCAACTTAAAAATTTTACATCTGTTGCTTTTAGTTTAAGTAAGTGAGTGCCATGTAATTTAAGTGTAAAAAAGTTTATTTTTCCTTCTCGCAGACGTCCCAGTTACCTTAATAATTATATAATGATATATATGAGAGTGCAGGATTTGCCTTTATAGATCACTGTTTCGATTGAAGACTTTACAATATTGAATCGGAAACCAGGCACTTTTAAGAAAAATCGTTTCTCTTTTTCTTCAGTCATATTAGTTTAAAGAAAATGGCAACGTCTTGTCATGGAACAATATTATAATAGAAATTTTTTTCCTGGAAAAAGAATGAAATAATTTTTAATATGTATAAGAGCAACTTAAATGAAATTGTTTTCATGTTGTTTTTTAATATTGCATTTAGTGTTTTCTGAAAAAAATTGTACAAAACTGATGAAAAAAGGAACCTTTTAATAAATTTGTTTACTTTTCGAATAATAAAATATCCCTTAGAGAGTAAATGTTCGTATCTCCACTTAATGAAAGTAAGAATATTGTCAAATACTTTTTATGTTTTCGATTGGATCTATATTTATGAGAGCAAACGACACTTATTTTAAATCTTCGGCTTATTTTTCCTTTAGTATTTCATTCTTAAAAACTATGTGAAAATTATTTTAAAATGTAACATTGAGATTTGGAATAGTTCCTTGTCGAGAGAGAGAGAGAGAGAAATATATATATATATATATATATATATATATATATATATATATATATATATATATATATATATATATATATATATATATATATATTTATATATATATATATATATATATATATATATATATATATATATTAATTCACCGAACTTCAAAAGGCAATCAGTTAAGTGTTTTTTCCAATTCAAAATTTTACTAATGTAAGAATAAACTCAAAATATCGGAAAATTTTAAAATTGTAGAAATAAGAAGATATTACTTAAATTAAGATGAGTAACTGTGTGCTTGTGTAATAAAAATTGAGTAACAGCTATAATCATTGATCGGTGAGACTTCAATATCGATTGAAAAGTTTACTCGTCGATGGAATTTTCTTAACATATACTTTTTTCCTTCGCATTATTTTAAAAAATTGCACTATGATGTAATCAATATATTTTATTCAATTTTCGATCGATTTTGACGGCTTTTATCTTCCATGAATTACAAAAATTATTAATCTTTCTTCGTAAAGATTATCGATTTTTTGTATTTCTTTTTTTTTCCCGCGTGGATTGATTTTCATTGGAAGAACCTTAAAATTTAATTTTCCTTAGTGTTATTAAGGTATTAATAGCTAATAAAATTTATTAAGTTTCTCAACATTTGTAAATATGAATAATACTTATTTTGGTTTAAAGAAAAACTTGAGTCTCATCTTACCGCTTGCTGTACTATAATCAATACAGTTTTAGAGAGAGTGTACGTTATATATTTTCTATTTGAAATCTTGATCTGTATAGCTGAAATGTTGCTTAAGGATCAAAACAGTCAAAAGTCTTTAATCTTTTAAAATTCGTTTCATTAATCTGTCTTATAAACAACTAAGTGCATTGAGAATTTTTTTCACTAGCGCATTTATAATATTGCATTTTATGCTTATTTCTGAGTATTTTATGCATTAAAACTACAGCAATTGAAGCACCACCTCATCATTTGGATAATTGCAAACTCCTGTGCAATATTAGAGGAAAAATGAAGGAATTTTAATATAAACCTGTGATAGTGAAAAAGGAAATTTGCATTAAATGAATGGTGTCGAAGAGCATATAGTTATATTACAATCAACTCTAAATATGAATATTTAATTTTTACTGATAGACTGCATATTGACAACTAATCTCTTATAGACACTTCAAGTCCCCTAATGTGAGATCCATTTCATGGTAGCACCATCTAGTGGCTGCTCTGGCTACCTAATTTGAGCGCTTGAATTCGTGTTAATTCAAGCTCTCGTCGGATGCTAACTATTATGATTTAATTTTGTCGAGAGTACCAGATCCAGAATGATACTCAAGTGATCTTTTACATGCAACTTAATCATATGACAAATGTAACAATAATTTTCGCATCCATAATTCGGATCGACTCCAGCCGGGATCAAACCCATAACCTTGGACTCACGAAGCCGGCACGCTACCTCTAAGTCACTGATCCAACTGAATATATAATTTATTGTTCATCAAAATCATTAAGTAACTTTTAATTTTGTTCTTCTAGATGGATTATTTTCTTGAGTTGATTCTTATATAATGCCTTGTTAAATCCATAGTTGTTTGAATCTAATGCAACACACTTAAGTGTTTGTAATAACAGCACACATTTCTAATACTAATTTACTGTATTTTCTATTCTGTCTCATTTGATTAAGTAAACATCGGTTTACAACAGGTTGAGAATTGATAACCATTTAAACATGTGACAAACTGATCCATGTAGCCGAAACATTACTGGAAGATGGAACCATTTAAACGGCTGTTGAAAATTTCATGACTTACATTTTTGATTAGAATTTCTGGGATTGTCTGGAATTTTTTCAGAGGAACGCCAAATTGAAACTTAGCGCCAATTAAAATAATGTTGCACTCACAGAATTTATGCAAAAAAATTAAAAAATAGAATTAATAAAATAAATCAGTAGAAGTCGTTACTGCACCGAATTACATGGGCAAGAGTAAGCTTTTGTATAACACTATAGCGAAAATAAAAATTTGTAATTGTAAAACTCTGAGGGAAAAAAACTGACTTTGGGGATAAATTGAAGTAACATTATAACCCAGTCAGATACAAGATTAAACTTTTGATTTGCCGAATACTAAAATTATTATCTCGCTTTCGATGTTGCACGGATTGTAGAAAAATTAATTATTAAATAATATTATAATTATAAAAAAATTAATTAAATGATGCATTAGGTAATTTATGATTCTTTTAAATATTTATCAAAAGTGGAATCGATCGCATTAGGAGTGAAATATTGATGCTGATTTAGTGTAATATTAATATTTAAAAAGTTGCTTCAGAAAAGAGTTTGAATTAATGCTTAGAAAATGTAAGCAAAGATTTCAGTTGAAGTGAGTTATTGAGAGAGATACTTAACTTTTTTTATTCACAGTCATGTATGTAGGGAATTCAACTAAGGTTGGTGCAATAAATATTCCTCTTTGGTTGATATTATCAGTCGACTGCAGGAAAAGAAAAAGAATAACTGAATATTTTCTCAGAATATGTTCTTATTATTTGATAATAATATTTTTCTTTTCCACAGTTTACGTTTTGGCTGCTTTTGTGCATGATATGCTTTTATTAAAAAGAACTAAAGCAACTTTTGCTTACATATTCGTAGATATTTTAATGTTTACCTTATGGTATTCGATGTATTCTCAGAAGGAAAACTTACAAAATCTCATACATTTTATAAAAAGTCACACAGGTTTAGTAAAACTCAAACGATATGGATTTGATTCTCACGTAAGGGATATGGTTCTTTTTGTTATTTTTACTTTACCTCTTTTGTTAGCTGGAACGTATGCTTATATAGGATATAAGGAAAATAAAGCAAACATGTTTTGGACATTCGGATACGCGACACAAGATCCAAAACATCAAATTCTCATGGATGTTACATTCCTATATATTTATTTTACGGTGTATTTGGAATATCCGTGTCTGATTGCTTTTTCGTTATTCATCTTGATCCATATTTACGGAAAATTTCTTCTTTGGATAAGCGAAAACATACAGAACACGACTGCCATTACAGCAACAGAAGTATACGAAAAAATACTCAGCAATTACAACAGCGTAGAGAAGAAAATTCATCTGTTAAAAGTCACTTTATCAATACCTTTTCTCCTTCTTTTGTCTGTATGTTTCTGTAATCTTTACACGACTTTGTCCTACGCCATGCAAGGGCAGCCTTCTTTTCAAAACATATTGGTCACATGTAGCAATGTTTTCACAGGCATCGTTATCATATTTTCTTTAGCACTTATCAGCGATAGAATTCCGGAGTACATATCAGATATCAAAACAACTGCGGGATTTTTCATCGATAATTGTAATTATCGCAGTTTAAATGAGTTGGAAAAAATTGTTGTCCTTAAAAATTTCAAGAAAAAGAAAATGTTTACTTAACGGCTGGTGGTGTTGTGTACCTCAAGAGAAGTTTTATTCTGTCTGCTTTCGGAGCTCTTTTTACTTATGGATTACTGGTAATGAATCTAAAGTAACTGATTGATGGATAACATTAGTGTACGAAGTTTACGGAAATAAATTAAAGTTATAACGATAAATTTGCATTTGTAAATGCAATTAAATGCCTTAAAAGAAAACTTTCAGTTTTTTCATTACTTTTAAAACATACTGACTTTTGACTATTAACTATTTTACGCTGTAATAATTAATAATATAGTGAATTTTTCTCAGTGTTTTAAAGACAAAAAACGAATTTACACTACAATTCTGTCACATTCATTTGAAAAAAAAACTAATCTGCACAAACTCATAAATATTGGGTTGTCAAGCATGAAATGGAACAAAAAATGCACCTAATTGAATTCGATTTTTTTAAATACAAACTAAGTTTTTAAGAAGATCTGTTAACTTTATTTCAAACTGAAATATGCATTAAAAAGAAGAAAATATACAGATACAGAAAATACAGATTTGTGTTCACACGAAAAGCAAATTATGCTAAAATACGGCGTCTAAAGAAGATTATGTGCAATTGAAAAAAATAACATGAAAACTTTGCCCCATTTCATACTTGACAACCTAATAGTTTGTCAACGCTACTTTATACATCACGTTTCGCAGTGCAGTTGCTTACTGACTTTGTGTCAAATATATCATACTTTTGACTTGCCTGGAGCTTGTGAGACTGAGATTGTGGATTAACATTCTGTGAAAAATGCATCGTCTTGTTTTTTTCTTGAAGATAAAATGGAAAAAACTATTCTTATGGTTCATAATATTTTTATGCTAGATTGTTTTTAAATATTTGTGATGGTTCGAGAATTTTCAGAAGAAACAAAGGAAACGGATTATTGTCTTTCCTCGTCTCCATTAAGAATATAATAAAAAGATTCAATGGGTGGAGTGGAGATCAAATCATTGTTAACTTTTATCCTCGAAATAGTGTAATTAAGCAATAAAGTCTTTGCAGAAATTGATTGGCAATTGCTATTAATATTACTACTTCAACAATTGAGCATAACAATCTACAAGGGAATAGAAAGTAAGGAAAGCATTAAATAAAACTTTTCCCACTTTTCAACTGAACCAAAAAGAGATGAAGTTGTACTAAGAATATAAATAATGATTATACATTGGAAGAAGGTATGTTTCAATGATGAAATCCATTAGTTTACTTAAAACTACTTCTTAAAATATTTTCTGTATCTCTCAAAAACAGTTTGGAGCTTCTGCATAAAATATTCCCCTAATCCTAATTCTAAATAATTTTGAAAAATTTATAAAAATAACGCATTAACCTAGAAAAATTTCTGTATTTATTACATGTAGTTCTGTAATACCCATTATAAGGCTTAGCAAGTACATTTCAGATTTGATTTGTTCCTTGGGGAAATTTACGGTTTATCAAGAAAAAAATACCAGTTTTTAAATTAAAATTAAAATAATACTTTCATTGATTTGTAGTTTTATTATTTTTGACACTTTAGAAATATGTGAAACAATTTAAAAATATACACATAAGACTGAGAAATTGAAGGCATCGGAAATGTCAGTGGTTAAATTTCTGGCATCAATGACCAAACATGTTCAACTAAGTACTTTATTTTCAAATTACACCTTTCATTCTAATTTTGATGGTACTGTTATATGTAATTATTTGAAAACGAAACATTCGTAAAAAAACAAGAATTCTCCAGTATTTTACGCAAATATTAAAATGACATTAAATTAGGAACACACATCGAAAACATTCCGTAGGTATATTTAGAAAGGAACATGTGTACACGCAAATGTAGCCATAATTTATAAGTATAAAAATCGCAGCTAAATTAGTGTATTAAATTCGGATTTAAGAAATAAATACATGTAAAAATAATATAATGTTTAACTGGTAATTTTACTTTACACTTCCACCTATTATAAAATTTGCAGTTAACAGTTTTTTTTTATCCCTATCTGTACTTTTTTTATATTGAGTCTTAATATATTTCTTCAACAAGCGAATTCACATACCAATAATGTTTGCTTTCTGAGTAAAACGTTGAAAAACGTTTCCATATACCGAATGATCCGGCGTATAACGCTCACTTTTAGCATAAAAAATAAGATCGAAATTTAAGGGCACGTGACAAGACCCGTTTTTCACAGTCATACCAAATCAGAACCTTAATATTTTTTCATGATCCCCAGATTTCTCAAACCATCGATAAGTCTAGCTGTATCATTGTCATATTTTAAATATTCAAGGAATTAATTATTTTATTGTAAGTCTTGTTCCTTTCCTAACCTCCTTTCTTTTCTGTGAATAGAAATGCCTTGCTTTTAACGACTTTTATTTGTCGAGACGTTTCATTACGAACATCATGTAATCATTAAACACAATTATTAGTTTCTCAAAATTTGTAATTTCGATATACACTCTGTCGCAAAAAAATATATGCACCCAGAAGAAATTGAGCTACATTCACGAAATTTGGTATGCATGTAGTGTATATGAAAATAAACAAATGATTAAAAATTCAGAACAAAATATCATTTTATTAAGCGGTTACAGCTTGCAAAAGGTTAAAAATCAGTAAGTAGTAAAGCCACCTCTGGCAGCTATACAAGCCGAAATTCGGCGTGGCATCGATTCAATTAGATCATTTATGACCCCCTGTGGAAGATCCTGCCATAGGCTTTGCATCTGCGCAGTTAATTCTCCTGTATCTCGGGACGGCTGCAGTTGCCTTCCCAGCGCGTCGCAGACATGCTCTATTGGCGAAAGATCTGGTGACCTGGCAGGCCATGATAGGACGTCATATCCTTGAAGACATTGTTGGGAGAGTCGCGCAGTATGTGGACGAGCATTATCTTGTTGATAAATGGCACCTGGGCGACTTGATAGCATGGGTAGCACAATCGGCGTTAAAATATCGTCCACGTATCTGCGAGCTGTCAAAGTACCTTGAAGGACCACTAAAGATGATCGTGTGTCCCAAGAAATTGCTCCCCACACTGTCACACCTTGTGAAATTGCTGTATGCCGCTCGACAATAAATGCCGGATCGGACCGCTGGCCGCTGCGCCTCCAGACACGTGTGCGGTGGTCATCAGCACTGAGACTGAATCGGGATTCATCACTGAAGATGACACGTCTCCAGTCTGTCACACTCCAAGTTGCCCGAGGTCGGCAAAAATCCAGTCGACACTGCCTATGATGTGGGGTCAGTGGTAAGCGTCTTAGCGGACGTCGGCTCCTCAAGCCAACTTCGGTCAGTCGTCTCCTTATGGTTTCTCTTGATGGACCTGGATGTCTGGAAGGAGGTAAGTGGCGTTGAATCGATGCTAGCGACGTTGTTAGTGCCGAAGTGGCCACTCTTCTGATTGCACGATCCTCGCGATCATTTGTGTTCCTGGGACGTCCTGACCCTCCGCGACGGTACACTCTACCTTCTGTGATCCACTGTTGCCAACACCGAGCAACTACCATATCGCTCCGACAGAGGTGGCGGCCGATACGTCTATTCGACCAACCTGCTTCTCTGAGGCTTATTATACGGCCCCTATCAAAGTCCGTCAGCTGCTCGTACTGCCGCCGGTTACGTCTTAGAGGCATCCTAAGTCTCAATATCGTCTATCAAAGTCATCAGACTTGTTTGGATAGCCGTACGGCGCTCGTACTCATGCTTTTAAACTCTCCCAGTTGCGCAACTAATATGCGCATAGCACACTTAGCCTTGTCTCATTGGCTTCGAAATTTTAATCATTTGCATATCTCTTACCAGACTACATTCTTGCCGAGTTTCGTGATTGTAGCTTGATTTCTTCTGGGTGCATATATTTTTTTTTGCGACAGAGTGTATTACCTATATTAATGGTTGATTTTGTATCATATATGTATAAGAAAGGAATTATATTTGCACGATGTTTAAGTGAGTGCACAGGACTATACCACGTATTCATTCTCTTAAGGAGATTTTATGTATTGTGAAAACTTTTTTTTATATAATTTTGAATTCGATAAATCTTTTTAAAAAATTATCGAATAGCCTCAACCACAACAAATAAAATATTTTTTAGGATAAGTCTCCTGTCTATTTCGAGCAGTTCTGCAACTATTTAAAATTTACCTCACGTTCCTACATTTGACTTTGTATCTTTATCGTACAGTATACATTTAGTACTAAAATATATCAGAATTATTGTCATTGCACTTTAAACTAAAAAGTATAGTCATATTCATAGGACGGACATTCTATAAGAAATTTCGTACGTTTGCCACAGTAATTGTCATTATACAATGCAAGTGCCCTTTTTTCACGGTTTCAAAAAACACAGTTTTAATTACAGTCGAACCTGTTTTCGTGCGGTCTTTTTTTATGCTATTTTCTTTTTGTGCGAATTTATATGTGCGATATTTTTTTTATTGCGGTGTATGAATTTCAATGGCTTTGGAGCCACTGTAATGTTTTCTATCTATTTACCAGAGGTGTAACGGATAATGTTATGACCCCCTCTGAAAGTCAGGTTTTTCCTTTAATATTTTATTATTTGGGTAAACACGCACTTAGCGTAAGTCAGGCCTTGGGTCCTTAGAATCCTGCCCCCCTCCGTGATGTGGGGTGTACGTTGCGCCACTGAAATGTGGACACTTCTAGACACTTTGTTCATTTGTTATGAAAAATCTCCCGACAATGCGCATTCAGTTGCTTTATCTCAACGCTCCAGCAGCCCGCGCTTGATTGAAGACGAAACTTTCAATGACAGTGATATTATCAATAATTTGATAAATTATGAAGAAGGACAAGAAGCCAGATTCTTTGAGAGCGAATAAAAATATGCAGGGATCCATCTTTCCAACAAATTGGAAAAGCATTTTATTTAAATAAATACCAATTAAGAAGTGCTACCGTACAAGAAAGTTTAGCAAAAAAGAAGTTGAAAAATCAAAATAA
This sequence comes from Trichonephila clavipes, assembly GCA_019973935.1. Classification (NCBI taxonomy): domain Eukaryota; kingdom Metazoa; phylum Arthropoda; class Arachnida; order Araneae; family Nephilidae; genus Trichonephila; species Trichonephila clavipes. The sequence continues at coordinate 88,389 of BMAU01001278.1, read as the reverse complement.
CAAAGATTTTGCCAATTTAGAAGCTACTATTGTTTTTTATAAAATGTAAAATGTTAGAAGTGTCGCGATTAATGTTAGTTGAACATTTTCTTCTCCAAATAATGCTTAGTTTATTTTTTTTTATATTTGATTTCTTAAATCTTGTACTATTTACAGAAAAAGGAATTTCGAAAAAGAAGACAAAGATAAAAATGATCTTGAAAAAGAAGTATATTAAAAGAAGTATTTTGACTATCGTCTTATTGCTTTCTCCGTCTAAAAGGCAAAGTTTAACAGGTTCTGATAAATATAGTTCAAAGTGTGCAAAGTATAACATAATAGCTTTTTTTAATTATTAAACGTGCAACTACTATTAAGATTTATACAACAGGAAAAGTCTACAGAAATAACTTGATTTTACAATGTATACAATCAGGATTAGTTGAAATTGCAATACTTTAATAGAAGTTTTATATTTATTCATTTGAAAATACTTTGAAGTAAGCACTCGTCCTGAAATTAAGGATACATAACAAGAAAATAGAGGAGATGCTAGCAAATATGTAAAACAAATATTCCTATCTGGATTATCTTTTCACTCAACAAGAAAGAACATAGCAGATTGATTCGAAACTTTTGTTGCTACTATTCTTATTTTTTCGCATCCGTCTATCATCTTTGTGCTATATATTCCATTTTAGACTTTGTTATCTCAAACAATAGAGTGTGTGAAAAGCTTAGGATTAGATAGATATTCATATTATCTCATTCTTGGGGTAGAACCGAGCCAAATCGCACTGTCACTTGATTAGGGCTCACACATGCGACTAACGACAGACCTAACAATTAACCCATTGCAACGATGAATTTCGTCGGCCTCAATCTGACATCGCTCGATCAAGTGATATTTGCAACGACAGCATCAGGTATACCACACTCTCCATCAACAAGCCTGATGACTATAGCATGCCCACAAACCCTTTATATAATTTCCATACCAACAGAAAAAAAGGATATTTTTGGAAGATAAGATGCACAATTTGATGTTAAGAATATGTAGCAATACCTTACGAGATAATATATTTCAGTGTCTTTTTATAATAATTTCAGCGTTAATTTATAAAAACTATTTGTTGACACTTAAAACAGTTTTAAGGGAAGTAAAAAGGTTTTGAATAGATTGGTTTAATAAAGAGCATTAAAGGTCTTTATCATTATCCACATATGTAAAATGCTTATATTGTATTTGTGATAATATGCATAATCATTTGAAATTTCAAATTTTGCCACACGACCATTATTTTAATAATCATTTATATGTGTAAGAACTAAAGTCGAATCTCAAGATATGGGTTAGATAGTTGGAGTTGAAACTTGAATATCTTAAATCCCTTGTTCATATTTAACATGACCTATTTATTCGTAGTAATGGTTTATTTCACTTCTTTGCTACAAACTGCATGTTGATACTGTATTAAATGAATAAAATGTTATTTCCTTAATGCAGGTTTTTGCAATTATTTGGATACTAGGAAATTAAGAAGTGAAAGCACAAATATAATTTACAATGTATCGACTAGTTTTTATGCATGATAAATATGATGCTGCGCACGAATATTGTATATTAAAAAAGATTTCAAAACAATTCCTGAAACTGTGAAAAAAACAATGTTCTATATCTTATATCTGGAGATTTAAATCGTATGTGGTACTGGACTAATTTTTTATTTTGAGAAATATGTTTATTGTAGTTAATGTAAATTAGACTTTTTTTACTAATGGGAGTCTTAAAAAATTGAAAGTAAAATAACACAAAATGTAATATTTATTTATGTTGTATCGCAGATTGTAGTCTTGGACTTTATTTTAAAGAACATAATGCAATTTATTGATGAAAACAGTCCTTTAAATACAGGATACAGTAGTAAAATTAACACAATAAGTTTTAAAAGGATATCACACCTTCTAGAAAGATATAGTTTACTAGTTGGTCGAAGGTATGTGGATTTCAGGAAGAGTTTCTGAGTGGTGACAGCTTTTGGGGTACCTTATTAACAAATATTTATTCTTGTTACATTTACTTCAGAATATTATTTTGTCATGGTCCAAAGATCACGATCGAGAGAGAGTTAGAGGAAGAAGTAGATATGATCATAAAAATAGCTTTTTTTATTCCTTCTTTAGTACTTTACGGAATACACAAGTTTATAGCTTAATTCTGGGAGTAATAGAAAAAATTCTTACTCCTAACAGAATATACTAAATTATTGAATTTCACTTATATGGATTTAAAGCTCCTTGTGTTACGATCCTTTTCGAAGCTCGATAGCTGGATCAGCTCAAAGACTGTTTACTCCCACAACTCCTGGTGGATTCTACGTCGACTATTAATCTCAAGACACGCGACCACCCAGTCGCTGTTCACCTTATCTAATCCTTGGATTAGATCCAAGATTAGATTCATCTTTCCTCTTAACGATCCGATCCCCTTTAACCATTAACCGCACAACTGAACTACATGTATTTAGATAGTATACTTACGTTTGCATAAAATAAAGGTGATTTTTAATCTAAAAGGACACTTAAAGAATATCTTTCACATATAAGGATTAGCAGTACCAGAATAGTTCCCATTACAATTTTTATAAATCTCAGAATATCACTTTCTCAAAGTTTTATTTATGCTTTCTATCAAATAATCTTTTTTACACAAATGTCATAGGTATTTTCTTACCTGCCTTTAAAATGTTCCTGTTTTCTTAACGGCTATTTTATTTCTTAAAAAATCATTTGCACTGTAATTTTTAACTGTCGTAATTTACTAATATTGAATGCATTAAGGGTTAAATTCCATAAGACTCCGAAATGTAATGAAAATAGATGGTAAAAAATCTTGAAATAACTATAAATACTTGTCCTTTAATTCTGGTCCACACCATGCTTCCCCAGACAATTACAGTATAAATTCTTTATTTTTTCAGCAATCTATATTACATTATAAAATTGAAATTAAAACTGAATCAAAAGTATGTATGCATATTATACAAGCCATTATATGTACGTCAAGACTATATCACTGTGCGTTTCATGATTGCTTTCTCTTAAGTCATTTATATCTATGATCTAGAGTTAAGCTTTCAATTGTATTAAAAAAACATTCTTTTATCATCGCATCTTGGTTTTAAAAGGACAAGGCATAAATTTATAAGACGGGAGAAAATTTATTTTTTTTCATCCACGTATCTCATGGTCCCATTTGAAGTCGATTTCTGTAAAACTCTTTTTTACCCCAACGAATTTTCACCCAACAAAAGTAACAAGTCTGTCACGTTTCAAGTCGGTATATTCAGTTGTCTTGGACATCTCGTGATGAAAGAGTGAGTGAATGAATGATCCGTTTTTCTCCAACAAAGATATATAAATAGATTGCATAACAGAAATGGAAAAAAATGAAGCAAAAAATTTATAAAAATGCATTATAAGGTGACCAATCGTCCTCTTTAGAGAGGACAGTCAATCTTTTATAGGTTCTGTCCTTCCTCGAAAAGTGTCCTTCTACTTGACCTCCTTTCCAATATTTTAAAACGTATCTGTTAATCTCTGTTTTCAGAGATGCTAGGCTGAGCTTTTGTGCATCATGTGTCAGGACAATATGCATTATCAGAGATATTAATGTTTTTTTTCATAATCTGGCTTCTGTTTTCTACAAAACGATTAAAAAAATTGATGGTGAACAAATTTTGGATACAAAAATTAATTTTATTTTGAACGATTTTGTCCTTCCAAAAAAATCGCTATTAAAGGAAACATTTAATTCTTTAATAATAAAAAGATAATTGTCAAACTTAAAAGAATCAATTCCAGGCATAACGGTAAAGTTTATCAACTATTTAGTGAGCGTAGTTATCAGCGTAATCAACGTGCTTTTGACTGAATTAATAAAATTTTCCTATATTTGCGTTACAGTTTTTTTCTTAAATTTTTCGTCCTCCTTTTCATTGTAAAACAATTGGTGACTTTAGTATAATTATTCGTGGCTGCATTAGTTTTCTTTAATGTTAGCATTTTTAATAATCTTTAACGCGTTTTTCGTGTATACGAGGCATAAAGTAATCAATCAAAAAATGTATTAATATAAAACTGATTAATGGCTGGACAATTTTTCAAAGAATATCATATAATTTACATCATAAGTTGCCATATCTTCTAAAATGATTGATTTTTAATGATAATCATCTTCTTTTTCCTCTGTAATATTTATTCTTGTGGTTGAATGAGAACTTCATAATCATATACACCTTAGTTATTAATAAGAAGTAACAAACTTAAGTGTCGATTTCCGAAAAAAAAATTGCATTTACCACTAGATTATAAAGCTTTGATTTTTAATGCTTTTATAATTTTTCCCCTTTTTCGTGCAGATAAATCAATTTTCTTCTGTTAAACATTCAATGAAAAAGAAACAAATAAATTTGCTTCTTAAACCTAATTTAACTTTTTTAGATGCAAGGAGGGAAACTTATAAAGACATTTTTGATTTTTGTCTTTAGACGCGTAAAAAATTAGTTTATTTAATGTAATTTTTATCTCTTTTCTGTAACAGAAACTCTATTTCGAACTCAAATGTTATTCTTAACGCATATTATAAAGACGGAAAAGTTTTAAAGCATTCTTTTTTTAATAATCTACAGTTTAAATAATTGTGTTTTAGAACATTTTGAATGTCTTTATTATTTTCACTTCATCAAATGAACTTTTCTTTTTGTTTAACGACAGAGGAAGAACGGAACTCAAGGAAATTTGGGGAAAAAAAGCTCAATAAAGTATTTGCTATGAATTTGTTCTTTGGGTTAGTGCAAGTAAAAACATCTGATTGGACTATTATTACATCAATATAATATATTTTATAAATATAAAAACTGAACAAAAACTGACATAAAAAGCAAATCACATTGGATGAAAAGTGATACTTATTGATTAAGTTACAAAAGTGTATCTTTCCTTCTACACTAAATGTCTAAAAAACTTTCTTGTAATAAATTAATACCTTCATATATCAAACATCAAGGACAACTAGATATTTTTTTTAATTTCAGGATATTTCATGCAAAAATGTTTTTAAATTTTGGAAAAAAAAGAATTATTGGAATAGTTCAATAAATTAGATAGCAACTTGACTCCATATTTATAAGAGCTTACATCAAAGAAAATTGTGTTGCAAAAATATATGGTCATAGCATATCAAAAACAAAGCTAAATGGACTCGAATCCATCTAAAACAATAATGAGTCAAAGTAAATCAGAAAACATTACTTCACTTGGTGGTGGTGGGACTAATCCCCATCTGGTCTAGTGAAACTAGACCAGATCCACATGAGTCCATGAATCTGTACAAAGTCTAAAAACAGCTGTAGGGATAAAACAGCCTCCTCACCAGACATTGCAGAATGTGCTGAGGAGAAAAATGACTAATGTTACTTTTGGGGCAAATTGGGTTTCTTTTGCCACCCTCAAAATTCATGCACCTCAGGTGACCAGTCGAAAATCGTGAGAATGCCGTTTGATATGATCTGGAACCCTTGAATGATATGGCGGATCCAGGGTGTCTTTGAAAGTACCATGGGTGTACAGGAGTGAATACCCAGGTTCTACATATTAATTCTTTAGCCCGGGAGTAGATCTCAGTTGATGTAAGGACCACATGGTCTTCCGGATCCACAGGATTGCTGGTAGCCGCCTTCCCAAGGTCTTCCGCCACTTCGTTCCCGAGAAGACCTACATGAGAAGGGACCCACTGTAGATGAATAGGGCGAAGATCCGAAAACTGTTGAAAAAGGTGAAGAATACTCCTGCTGATGCTGTCGCCAATAGATGGCTAATTTGATAAATGTTGGATTCCTCTTTGGATTATTCTGTCAATTACAGGCCGAAAGAAGAAATGGTTTATTATGAACTTTCTGAAATTTTTCTCTTGCTTTTTAACAGTAATGTTTCCTTTATCAGTTATTTGGGTGCTTTTGGCTTTGACGAATTACATCAGTGCTTCTCAAACTTTCTAGATTCGTGACCCAATTTTCAATCAGAATTTTTATCGCCCCTCCCTTCCCCATACAATAACAATGTGTTTAATGCAATAATAATGTATAATACTTTGAGACGCTAAAGCTACAATTCGACCCTAGTTTTAAGCCGTACAAAGTATTAAGCTAAGTATTATATTGAAAAATCCCTAGTAATTATTAAACTTGCTCTTAATTTAGTATTGATACTTAGTATCAAATATATTGTGGCGTACCGATACATTTATAAGTATACTATATCACAGTAAATGTGTATTTTTTATTAGGTCAGAATGCATTTTGTTTCATTTTAGTAAATTGATAATTTTTTAAAATAATCTTATTTTTGACTTTCCGATACGCTCCCGCCCCCTTGGTGGGTTATCACACCCCCTAGGAGGGCACGCCCCACAGTTTGGGAAACACTGAATTGCATGTTTAAAACACAGGATAAAAAGGAAAATTTTGCTTATCTGTGTGTAGTTATTTCCCTTTTTGCGTTATGGGTTCCAATGTTTTCTAAAAGAAACGATTTACGAGTTCTTATATATTCAGTGAAATCTCATTTTACAGTACTAAGAAGCAATCGTACAATATACACACATTTTAGGCATAATTCTTACCATTAGTTGTGTTTCATCAATTCTTCTGGGGACAATTTATACTTTCTTGGCGTATAAAGAAAATTTTAAAAAATATTTCTCAACATTGGGATATATTTTTCAAGATTGAAAAAGCAGAATGATTGTAACTATCATAACTCAGTGTATTTATTTCCTATTATATTTTGAAAAACCATGCCTTTTTGCCACATCCATGTGCATTTTCATCCACCGTTACGTATCTTATCTTCTTATTAGTATAAGAATAAATATTTTAAGTTACGCTCCCCCAATCGCCCACTAAACACTTGAGTCTAAAAATGATTACAACGGCATAGAAAAGAAAACTTATCTTTTAAGAGAAATATTACTAATGCCATTGCTACTGTTCTTTTTATCTATTTGCTTTTGTTATTTGCACACTGTATTGTCGTTTTCTTTTCAAAACACCATCTGTCTTTTTTCGCCTTGTAATTGGTTAGTAATACCACTTCCGGTGCATTCGTATTATTCTTGTTGACGCTTTTTAGCTGCAGTATTCCAAAAAATACGGTGAAAATAAGAACGATAGGGTTTTTAATAGATAAACATATGAATAGCAGATCGAAAACAATGGAAGAAATCACAACTCTTGAAAATATCAAGAAAAATGAAATCATTCACTTGTCAGTCGGTGGTGTTGTGGATCTCAAGAGAAGTTTTCTTTTGTCAGAGTTTGGAACTCTTTTCACATATGGATTACTGATTTATAACTTAAAATGAACTTCAAAATTTACTTCAAAGTTATCCGTACATTGCCGAAAGGAAAACAAGTGTGTAACGTACACCCCCGCAACCCCGCACTGCGGGGGGACAAGGCTTCTAGGGGGCCCAAAGCTAGACTGACGCCATTAACGTAGAATTTCACAAAATTCACTTTACATTTTTTTAATCCAATTTTTAAGCGATTTTCAAATTGGCGATCTAACATCATACAAAATCAAAACTTTGATCGCTTATTAGATATCTTAGATCCAATAACCAAGTAAAAAAAAAACATTTTAATTTGCTGTAATCCCCGCGACGAAAGAGATACTTTTCTTTAATGGGTTTTCTTTTCAAACCTAAATTACTAACTGATAAAAAGAAAGCCAAACGGAAAATTGGATAAAAGACTAGAAAGAAAAAACGTTTTTTTAGTATACTGATTTTTTTAGTATACTTCATGTTAGAGAGTGGTAGGGAGAAAAAAAAGACATCTTACTTTTTACTGAAGTAGCAAAGTAACTAATTGGCGTCTTTAACTCCCCACCACCACCACATGTATTTCATTTTCATTTAGTGAACTCGGAAATAACGTACATCTGTTATGCTTTTTTCATGAAAAATAGTATTGCGATACTTGAAAACGCATAGAGAGCATTTTAAATGATTATATGGTCTTGATTTATGATTTAGAAACTCATATGCTTACAGAAATTTCCGTAGATTTATCAGTATTCAATCAAATAAAGCATAATGAGAAATGTTTCACAAAAATATTTTTAGAACATATATATTTTTATATTCAATGCACTTCGGTATAGGGAGTGCTCCTTCGCTGTTAAAACATTTTGATCTCACTTCTCTCTTGTAATATTAGAACTGTTTTTGTAAACGGAATTAATTATTCTGGTTCTTATATTGTAATTTTGTTAGTAAGACAAGAAGAAACGCGGCCTTAAAATCAGTGGAGTTAAAAAAAACTTTGAGTGGCTCTTAAAAACGAAAAATTCGAAAGGAAAAGGATTATAATATTAATAGAAAATATGTAAATTTGGATAACTTTTTAATATCCGCAAGTTCATCATCTTGTGCAAGTGCTAGTAGTAATGCCAGGGAACTTGATGAACAAATCCTGGAATTGAAAATTAATCCACAAGAAAAAACACAGTTTCGGACACCTCAACTAATAAGGATACTCTATCTAAAGAAAATGAGTCGGAAAATGAAAACGAAGAAACAAAATTGATTAGAAATGATTTTGCGCATTATGTAGGTACTCTCATAGATGCAGATTTAAGGGAACAAATTTTAAAATTGGACCCATACAACCCAGAAGGTAATTTCCAAAAAGATGCCAAAAGAAGGATCTTTTCATCATCTTATTATAGTTTCATATCCAAGGCAGGACAAAAGATCGAAAGGAAATGGCTGTGCTATTCAACACGACTTCATGTTGCTTACTGTCAGGTTTGTTGGCTTTTCGCTGATAGAACAAATATGTATTTTAAAGAAGTCTGGTGTAAAGGTGTGAATGACTGGCAAGGAATATCAAAACAAATTAAAGAGCATGAAAAATTTATAACTCATATTCAAGTATGTTGCACATAATAAACAAAATAAAATGGTGGATTCGTTATTGAAATGCAATTTTAAAGAAGAAGTTAATAAGGTTAGCCAAATCTTACGAAGAATCATAGACGTTACAATGACTCTAGCTATGTGCAATCTTCCTTTCTGGGGACATCGAGAAACTCGAGATTCGACTCAAAGGGGAAATTTTCTGAATATAATAGACCTCTTGGCTAAATATGACCCTCTTCTCAAAGTTCATTTTTCAGAAAAGAGAATTCAAAAATATCTTAGCCCAAAAATTCAAAATGAACTTATTGCTATTATAGGCTCTAGAATAAAATAAAATATATATTAAAAATATAAGGACATGTTCCTTTTTCTCTATTATTCTGGACACGACACAGGATATTTAAAAAAATCAATTAAGTATTATAATTAGGTATATAACAACTGATGTTAATGATAATAATGAGCCAGATAATATCAGAATTAAAACGAACCCTTCTTAGGCTTTATTGAGGCGGCAAATCAGACTGCAAAAAGTTTGGAAAGTGATGTGTTAAATTTTCTAAATACACTGGACATTAATTTGGCGAAGTGTCGAGAACAAGGATATGATGGGGAAGCCAACATGAGAGGAGCGTATGGGGATTACAGAAATTAATTAAGGACAAACAACCAAGAGCAAATTACGTTCACTGTTCAACACACAACCTCAATCTTGTTCTAAACGATGCATGTAATAACGGGCCTGATGTAAGAGAATTTTATGACTTTTGTCAAAAATTTACACATCTTTTGGGCTCAGCATTAAAAGATGGAGTGATCTGAAAATTGTGCAGAATAACGAGAACATTCAGCAGACTATTAAATTATTATGCACGACAAGTGGGCATCTTGATTTAACTGCGTAACATCAATTCGCTACAATTACATTTTAATTTTAAAAGTACTTTCAAATATTTTACTATTCAGTACTAAGCAAGACGAGAAACAGGAAGCTTTAGCGATTAAAAAACATATGGAAAAGTTTCAGTTTGTTTTTTGCTAATTTTCCAATGTCAAATTTTACAAAGCATAAATTTGACTTCTAAAGCATTACAATCAGCAAAAATTGATTTGGAAAATGCTTAACGTCTATCGAGAATCTTCGTAACAATTTTGCTAATATAAATGAAGAAGCTATTGGTTTGGCTAAAAAATGGAGTATCACTACGAAGTTTGAAAAAAAGAGACACAGAAAAGTTAGATAGTTTTCGATTATTTCAATGCTGATGAAAAACTACAAGACAGAGGACGATTCTTTGAGGTGAATGTTTTTAAGGCCAGTGTTGATATTATTAGTACTCAATTAAAAAATCGTTTTGAGAGTATGAATGGCATTTACAAATCATGCAGTTTTCTTTCTCCCAAAAATATTGTAAGCACTAAAAATGATCTCTTATATAATGATGCCAGTAATCTTCAAAAAGTATATAGCTTTGACCTATCTTGTGAATTTCTAAATCAAATTATGTCTCTAAAAGCAGTTTTCAGGGAAGATTTAATTAAGCTAAATTCGATAAAACATTTAGGTAATTTTTTGAGAATTCAAAATAAGTTAGCTGCGCTAAGTTTACCAGATGTATGTATTACAGTTTTATTTTTTTTTACTCTTCCAGTTACTTCTGGAATGGCGGAAAGGTTATTTTCTAAATTAAAATTAATATAAAATTATCTACGTTGTGCGATGTCAGAAGAGAGGCTCTCCTATTTGTCTTTGATAAGTACTGAACAACAAGAAGCAAGAAAAATTGAATTGGAGGAATTAATAACCAACTTTGCTAAGAAAAATATGAGACGTCAATCGCTTTTTTTTTTGTGATTTATTTCTTGAGTGTAGTGCTGTATATTAGCTAGTAGTGTGTGTCGCCAACAACCCAACGAACTAGCTACTTTTGTAGTTCACCCTGAGTGGTACTGAGAGCGCATTCTTTTTTGTGCCCATGCTTTCTTATTAATAACACTTGTTGTGTATTTGACTTTTTGACAATTTATGCTAGAATTTTATCGAACTTAAGGTCAAGCTCATCCCGGGATTCATAAACGAAGCATTGGGTGATACCTTTTTTTCTATCATAAGGATCTGAAATCAAAAATATTATTCTACAGTATTTGTGTTTTTCTTAGTGTATCCTTTTTATTTAAGTTACCAGGTTATCAGTCGACTGTTGTTAGATTTTAAATTTTTTAAATACTATAAATACTCTGTAATGTTAAACGTTAATTACTTTGTTTACTCAGACACAGGTTGATTTTATATTCAGTTAGAAGTTTAATATTTTTACATGATGTATAAAGGTACATTATGATGTGGTTTTGCAATTCTTTGTATATATATATATATATATATCCGGCTTGGGGCCAAAGATCTGACCTTGCAGGGGGGGGCAATTATTTTCCGTTACGCCACTGTGTAACGATGTTTCCCTGATTCAATCCTATCTGAGATTTAAAAAAAATAAATAAATCCGCCAGCGCTCACTTGTCCTTTCATGTACGGAGTATAAATCTTCAACTTCAAGTGAATGTAAAGAGGTACTTTCAAAATATTTGTGCATTTTTAAAAGAAAAATTAATTTAGTATACATTTATAAAGATAGAAGATACGATATGTCCGTAATTATATTAAATTGACTTAACGTAATATTTTATGTATAAAACAGTTTTGTATCGAAATTCTGTTATTACGATAGTAAACTAAACGCAATTTGTAAATTAATTTCAAAATTAGAAAATATTTTTAAGTAATTAATTAAAATTTAAAATAACTAGCAAAGAATTTGTTCAAAAATCCGAGATTCAAAACCTTTGATAATACCCATTCTATATGCGTATATTATATTTTCAACGTTAAATCGTTTTTATTTCCCTAGGAAGAATGAATAACACACACGTTATTTCTTCTTAGAAACATTAATGTAGAAAAAACATTAATTATTGAGAGTAAAGTAAAACCTTGTATTAGTGAATTAATCTCAACAAAACTTTTCTAATACTATTTCACTAACTTTATAATAGATTTCATTTCCATCAAGCTTCTTTTTAACAATTTTTCATCAGTTAGTTATCTAAAAAATGGAAAATAATTTCTCCTTTTCATTAATAATAAATATCAGTATGCATGATGCATCATACATAAAAAATATAGATTATTATATTATACATCAACACAAATTATGCAATGGTCTGAAGAATGTTTTTTATACAAAAGAATAAATAAATGTTTACGTCTTTATTCTACAGCGATTTCATTTTACGATTTCAAACAATGTATGTCATAAATATTAGCTTTTCGCATTTTCATTACAATACACAATTGTGCGGCAGCATCAAAAAATATTAAAACTGACTATTAGTTCTGTTCCCTGATTACATTTCGAGCACATCATTGGGTTATACGCAATCTACTTTATTGCTGGTTAATTCTCATTGGCTAGGATTAAATGTATATGAAGAAGCCCTGTTTATTCCTTATTATCTCAAAACATATCGTTTTTCACAACATATTCTATATCATAAAGATAAGGTATTGTTATGGGTTTTTACGCTATTATTATCCAAGTAATTTCACTGAAGTTTTCTTTGTTATAATATTTGTACTGGGGCAAAGCTCTAGTAGTATTTTTATAACAAATTATAAGAACTAGATACTGTTTTTGCTTCTATTATAGTCATCAAACCAGTTTGAACCACATGCTCAAGTGTATTAAAGCATGAATGATAGCTATAGAGATTCTCTGGAGATAATACTTGACCTTGTAAGAAAATCATTTAAAAATAAACAGTTCATATTTATTGTAATAATTTCAAAATACAAAAGATAATATTATGATCATATTCATTCAAGCAATGATAGATATAAAACTCACTACAATCGTGTAGCCAGTCAAATAACAGATCAAAATACTATAACATTGTTTTTCAGAAACGAACAAGGTATTCAAAATAATTTAAGTTCCCCGACTACGTTCGGAACAGTGATTTTGAAAAAGAACATGAATGGATAATTTTCATGATATTTAGTGTCACTTAGATTAGAGTACATGCGTAAAATTGTTTTAAGGATATTATGATAAGAAAAATTATTTAAATACAATATTTTGGCAAAAAATTAACTTAGAATAACCTTTTTTTCAAAATGTTCTCCTTTTACAAAAAATGCTTTTAAAACAATAATATTTTGCTTACATAAAGTAAAGACTGCTCCAGAGAGTCTGAATTATTTTTTTTGAAAAATTCATATAATTTGCAGAGTTACAACCAATTGAAATAATTATCGGTGTTTTTTCCTGAAAATTTCTCCCCTCTGTTGTAGTAAAATATGGATAAATCCATTTTTAAGTTGTATATTTTCAAAATTCTAGTTGAGCCTCTGGACAGAGGTCTGAGCAATATGCAGGCACAAAATATTATTATAATAGGCGCATTTTTCATAAAAAGAGAATGTTTTGAGAATTAGTTATTCTATGTTCATTTTTTGTCAAAATATTGTTCTTAAATAATTTTTTATTGTAATAATATTCTTAAAACAATTTTATATACATTTTCGAATTTAAGTGACATTAAATATCATAAGTATTATCCATTTATACGCTTTTGCAAAATCCCGTTTCCGAATATAGTCGGATAACTTAAAAGAAAAACATTACTATTGCATAATTTTATATAAAAGTAACTTTTACTGGAAAAAAGAAACACCATTTCATATCTTTCAATGCTGTTGATATTCTTTTTTGGATTATTTACGAACTCAACAAGTTAAATGTTGACAAAAATGTTCCAAATTATTTAACATATTTATTCTACTTAAGTTGGATACAGGTACATGTATTTGGAATGTATTTGATGTCAGTTTCATTAAAGCTTGCATCCAGAATATGGATCCAAGATTAGCCTTTTCTTTTGTACTCGTTAATTTTCTATCTTTCATTTTGTGGTATTTAATTTTACATCAAAGTCAAAAATTGCATCAGGTTGTTTATACGTTACGTTAAAATCTCGCTATTGGGACTTAGACGTACGTATAATTAAAAAATGTAAATATGTCTCAAATTTATCATTAATCGTAATTTTTGCTTCTCCATTTTTTCTGTCTGCATTACATATATACACTACATATATTGAGTGATTGCCCATTTATTTTTATACGGATATACAGACATGGACAAAGGATTATATATTTTATTATGTTCTCTTAGTACATACTTTTATTATTCCACTTTTTTAAGTATCCTTTGACAGTGACTTGATCTCTGTGTTACATAATGCATCGTTGCAGACATCTTCTTTATCAATACATCGAAGTTCTAAAAACCAAACAAATGTACCTGGGTTCGGATGGCAGCATTGAAATCCTTAAAACATGTTTCAAAGTTAGGCAATTCATTTTGTTTTTAAAAGACGTCTTGTTTGTTCCGGTATTTGTTATTCTGCTGATAGGTTTTGCCATATATAATATACACAGACATATATTTTCTACATAACACAAGTGATGCATAGTTAATCTTGTTCGCTGTCGAATTAATTTCTAATATATTCACAGGAACTTTGATTTTTTGTTCCATTACGATGTCCAGTTCGAAAATTCCGGAAAGTATGTCAAAGATAAAGGCGACTGTGGAAGTTATGTTGGATAAGAATAAAAAATTTCATCAGCACAAATGAGAAGAAAGCTCAGTTCTTTTTGAAAAGAATAGAAGTGTTATTTATCATTGTGTGGCATGATTGATCTAAGAAGAAGTGTTCTGCTTTCTGCATTTGGAGCGCTTTTCACTCATGGAATACTTATTTCTGGATTATATTAAAACAATATGTAATGAGATATTTGTGGAGATATATTAATGACATAGTATTTTAGCTTTGTAGTATTCTAAGTGACATTATCTCTTGGAAATATTTTTGCAATTGCCTTTTACTTATTTTGAATTTTAAAAATAACTGGTATCTCTATGAAATACTGATCCGCTTCTTGAAAAAATTTTTTTTAATTTAAATTGAATTTTATGAAAAAATATGGTAATAAAAATGTTTATTGTTTTATTGTTTATCTTCTAATTTTATATACATTGATTCAGAAAACCTTATTATATTGTTTAACCTCTTAACTGTAATGACACTTGTTCTCCACAATATTGTGCCTGAGTTTAAAACGGGGTAACTTTTTTCATTAATATTTACTGTGGGTGGTGCAATTAGCTTTAATCAGGAAATATCTTTCATCCGACAACCTGAAAGCGTCAGAAAAAATAGCATAAAAAGATATTTTTTTTTTACATTTATTATACAAGACATTCTGGAATTCATTTTTGCTGCATAAAAATGTAGTTATCTCATTAAAAATGCTATTACATTTTCAGAATTTCAAATCCATGTTGTAGAAGAGCTTTTACATAAGTATGGTGATGCAGTTTCTGAACAAAAGATTCCTAACAGACCACTTACAGTAGATAACCCTGCCCATCATACTGAACGGTATTTTCTATCCAATATTTATCCTACTTCTGCAAAACGGGGGCCTATAAGAAAGTGCAATTTTTTTTTTTTCGTTTAAAAATGATGCAAACGGAGAAAAAGATTAGGAAGGAAACACTATTTTGGTGTAATTATTGCGGAGTTGGTCTGCGCTTGGAAAAGAACTATACCTCAAAAATGAATTATTGAACTACTAAATGTTCCGTCAGTAGCGAACTGTACCACTTCCATGCTGTGCGGCAGCCACTTCAAGCGAAAATATGTAGTTGTTACAAAACCTAAAACATTTTATGCAGGAAATTCAGAACATTAATTTCCAACTACCAAGTATATTTTATTTTGTGCAAAGACTTTGATTTTTACAATAAAACGTTTGACAATTTATGCACCGAAACCATCGAAATAATTTGACATTTAAACGGTTAAAAATTAACTAAAATTTTCATGAATTTCATGTGTCATTACTGATCATGATTTTTTGTAAGCATAGAAAAGTCTTAATTTAATCAAAGGACTCATTTCCGAATAAGTTATTAAATTTTGGGTTCCATTGAAGGAATTAAGTTTTACATTATTTGTGTCACGCACAAGATTACACCAACAATTCTCATAGGAAGCTTAGAATTTTCAACAAAATAATACATTCGAGAATTTTAATGAATATTTTCGTAACTTGCCTCAAAGAATTTCAATAGACACCAAGCTATATAGCTAACAACCACTACATTTATATTTTACTCATTAAACCATATTTCAGTGCGTTATATATTAATTTTTTTTTACTCTTGGAAATTCACATTTGAACCTACAACTTTCTGTCTACATTACGCATTTATTCGAACTAATTATTTCCGTGACTATTTTTTAATGTAATGAAACGTCTTCTTATACCTGCCTAACAATTTCTTTATTGTATTTCCTTCTTTTCCATGCAATAAATATTGTACAATATACATAAATTTAAAAAATAGAAAACCTTTTTGAAATACGTGGAGGAATTTGCATAAGATAATGAATTGTATTTTTATTGATTAGCTGTAGAATACTGCAATTACCTTTTGTTCATTTTACATAATGCTTTCCCTAAGCATTGTGTTAAAAGAACAAACATTATATTGAGTGTATATTACTTTCCAATTTTCTTTCTCGGGTAGAAATATAGCTTAGTTTTAAGCGTTAAGATAATAACCCGATCAATTTTGTTATTAAAATACATATAAATAAGATTTTCTATTAACAGAAAAAAATGATATCAAGATAAAATCATCGATCATATTTTACGGGTCATTACAACGCTTTGCTAAATAATGCTTCAAATATTACACTATTTCCTTTTGCTGCTCTGGATGAAATATATATAGATTACGCGTATCACTTTTAAATAAATCATTCGCTTTCATAAATATAAATTAAACCCAATCTAAAATACTTTATATACAAATATAATTGATTCAATATTCCTACTCTCAATAAAGGAATACAAGAACATTTCCCTAATGGGATAATGCTCGATAAATAATTTATATTTAAATAAAAAGGAGTAACTAATAATAAATTTTTCTAAGCAACGGCTAACTTCAATAAAAAGAACAATAATGTAATTTTATTAGCATTGCTAGTAATGTTGTTTTTACTTAGGAACCATTTTTCTATTGTGATATTGTTTTATGATGACATTCGCTGTTTCCTCTGAGTCAATAAGTTCAAAGTAAAAGATAAAAATTGTTTAAAGAGAGCGTAGCAGTCCACACGTGGTTATTCTTCATTGTACAAGTCAACTATTATTTTTTAAATATTCGCATTCATATTCTTTCATCATCGTGAGTTGAAAATTGAAATAATTTCATCGTTCATGAGGATTTGAGCGATATTTTATCTAGGAGACAAATATTACCTTAATGTGTTCATTTTAATACTTTGAATTAATATCATTGAAATAATTTCATTTGAAAACTTTCTTGCTTAGACATCCAAAGAACCTCTTATTCTTTTGACAATTTTCTGTGCTTCGCAGAAAAATACAAGTTTAAAATGTTTTAGAAAAGGTTGTATCAGTGAAATATATTCAGAGGTATTTATATTCTTCAGCATTTATCATGAATGACAGAAGAGCAAAAGAAATTACATCAGTAAATGTTCCAATGTGGATAATACTTTCATTACATAAAAAGAAATATAGTCGAATTTTTCAAGACTTTTTCAAATTTTACTCGTATTATTATGTTGCTGCACTTCATCTTTGCTCAATATATTTGTTTTTAGTTGGCATAACATCAGCCTTTTATTCCCATGACATAAAATTGAATTTTACCTTAATTTCCATGAACGTTTTGGATATTACAATATATTACACTTTGTTATATCAAAGGAAAAAACTGAGAACCCTCATACATTTTCTGAGATTCTATCCAAATTGTCCAAGGAATTATTTGAATAAGAACTACTCATACTTAAGAACACTGGTTTTTTTATGTACAAACATTTTGCCAGTGTTCCTGGCAACTGTGCTTGCTTATTTCATTCTAGATGAAGATAAAATGGCTGATTTTTGGGCTCTCGGATATCATATTAAAAATAAAAGAGATCAAATAATTATAAATTTTATTGGGTGCTATATATATTATTCTGTTTATGTATCATACCCTTGTCTATTTGCATTATCTATGTTGGTTCTCATCCATCGTTGTGGAGTTTTTCTTCTTAAATTTAATAACGCTTTAAGAAACATTGATTTCCTTGTATTTTCTGAAAAATGTCCAGAATTCAGCAATGATTACAATCTAATTCAAGAGAAAACTCGTCTCTTAAGAGAAGTTTTCTCAATCCCTTTGTTTATTATTTTGTTGACTAGTTTCTTTAACTTGTATGGTACTTTAACCTGTAGTTTGGCGCGCTTTGTTCCACTGTATTTAATGGTGGATATTAGCATCAATGCTTTGACTGGTATCTTTGTTATAGTTTCGTTGACGATATTCAGTTCTAAGGTTCCGGAATACATGGCAGAAATAAAAGCAACTATCGGGTCATTGATTGATAAGCATAAATTTGGCAATTTGATTAACAGAAAAGAAATCGATGTACTTGAAAGAATGGAGAAAAAAGACGTAATTTATATGTCAGCCTGTGGAATGGTTAATTTTAGAAGGAGTTTTCTATTAACATCTTTAGGGACGCTTTTCACTTATGGTTTACTTCTTGTAAATTTAAAGTGATTTTCAACGCTTTGAAAATCTGATTCTTATTATTATGAACTTTGTTATGCTCGTTACCCTTGTAAAGCATTTTGATAGCCTTGTTGTTGTTTTTATATTTAAGCTGTGTTATTTACTGGAATATCCATTCAAAATATTTTTTGTAAATAGATATGAATCCTAGTGAGAATTAATATGGAATTTTGAATGTATTTCAACTTTTACTTTATTTTAATTATGATTTAATTTCCTTATAAGTTTAAATTTCAACATATTTATGTTTTAAATATAAAGCTCTTTTTAAAGTCTCTTTTTTTACATTTCATGAAGTGCTTTTATTATGCAGTTGTTATTACTGATGCTAGAGTATGATCCTATTTAACTATAGAAGAGAAGGAACTAAGAATATTAATTAAAGAATTACTTATATGTATATATTGTGTAAGTAGGAGGACTTTCTATACCAGAACCGTTGTCGTGTTTCGCAATTTTGATGCTCGTGGTGGCGATGATCCCATGACTATTTTGCGAATACGAAATTGATGAAGCGAGCAAATGTATATAAAACTACATGCAAGAACTGAGTGTTTCTCCGCCACTAACACTGGTTTGGATTGATGTGTTGTCAGTAGGGCTGTGTGGGATTACGTAACCATCAAAGTACCTCAGTCTAGAACTTGTCTGAAAACGACAAATAACTACACGGACATGGTGACAACATCTGTAGTACTGTGTACTATAAGCATGAAATTGATTGCTGTGATTTCTTTTGACGTTGTAGCAAGCGCAAACGCACTAACCTTGTTCACTACTATGTCCATGATTGCATTAAACGCTAAAATCAGGATAGACTTCTTGTTAATACACTTTTGTGGTATTGCATAGACACTTAAATAAGTAAGTCTAGTATACATGACTTTAGACGACAGATGATTGTACAGATAGTGTATCTATATCTGCAGCACGACCATGAACTTTCAGCACGATGCTTATTACTGCTTCTTAATTAAACGTTTTCTACAAGGACAGGAGCACTTACTGTTGCGTTCAATACCAGTCATGAACACACATCCCTTATTCGTGCAAAAATCGGTTCCACGTACAACATCATGATGGGTGTAACTTAATGTGAAGCACAAAGGTTACATGATTCTAGCCTGTATTCGTAATCGTAAAACGGGACCACCATCTGAAGTGATGATATGGGTGATCATTGTTTTCACTTTTTGTGTTAGCCTACTAGTTCTTTACAATCGTCAACACATTTTCGACTCATAAAGTCTATAGCTGAGTGAAGCCTTTATGTTGATATTTGTAAAGAGTACAATACACGATCAGAAGTTGACAGTGAGTTACAGAAATAACAGACCTGTGCAACAGCAGCTGTAAATTCTGCATGATGTGTCTGCTTCCAAAGTATCTGCATGTTCAATAATTTATTCAGCCTATTATAAATTATACACACAGTGAAACGATGTAAGATGATAATTATGTTTTAACGTATCGATATGATCTTAGAAGTCTGTTTAACAGTTCAACTCTCGGTCTTTCACTGTAAAGATTTGGCTGAAAAATATCAGTTTCCTTTTGTGTGCACGCTTTTTTATGATGTTTTGAAAATCGGGTGCTACAGTTACTGCAGCATTGTCGTTCTAACAATTAAAGTACTATTGACCGTCGCATCGGCTATCAAAAATTCCTCTTTACCATTTTGAAAACATAGTGAATGTGTGAGATCTAGGAAGGGAAGAATATCGGGGTATGGAGAAGTTGTTGAACAGTCATAAGCAAATTATGGGGACCTTTACTGAAAGCTCTAGCATCTGTTATATTCCTTTAAGTCCAATAAGCAAAGTAACTTTTTATTGCGTTAAAAAATAAAGGGGGGGAGGGGTCCGAGCTAACAGTATCCAAAACTAATGGCTTATTACGGAAATACCCATCAGAATGTAATAAACCGTTCATTCTCGGATTGAAAACCCCTTCGAAAGGTTTTGGCTCTTGTCCGCATAGCCGCATGTGTACGCATTATTCGATAATAGCAGACGATAAACTTGCTACACTGACTTCATTAGTAAAGATATGGACGTCACATAAAAAGGTGCAGTATGTACTTCGGTTAACGGAATTTAAATCATTCACGCGTGTATAGCGGCGTGTTCCAACACAATAGAATGTAGATACTCCGAAATCAAAATCTATCCACCAATGGAAAATAACTTTAAAGGAGACAGGAAATTTGGTGTCTCAAACTGGCAAGTATATTTATGTTTTTTGTGATAGAAGGCACAGTTGATTGTGTGCTTCATTTATTTTGTACTAGCTGTATGGCCCGTCGTTGCACGGGCTTTCTGTACTTATATAAACAAAAGCTTCAGTAAAATATACTTTTTCGAAACTTCTTTTTGTTGCACAGGCTATTGCAGTTTTAAGAAATAGTACATATTTTTCAGAATTAAAATATGCTAACACTCATGTGCATTGCTAAAATTAATGTAAAACATGACAAATAAAATTGATAAAAGTGTCTATTTTATTTTTGCTTAACATTTTAAACTATCCTTTTTTTTAAAAAAAAAAACATAAATTATCAGTTTTATTATATTTTTTTTTAAAGTAACATATGGCTAATTATGTTTTGCTTATTATTTTTATATGTGTGTAAAATGAATTTCATATACAAGAAATATTTTTATAAGTGGTATGTAAATGAAAAAAAATATATATAATACAAAATGATATTATGTTCAGTAAAACAATGAAAAAATATTTTGAAATTAAAATTAATTTTATAACTTTAGAGAACGCTTGAAATATCATAAAAGGCATAGAAAATAAGGATTTCAATTAATAATGAACCATAATATATGTGGACATTGCTTTTATTTATTTTTTAACTTGTAGTGGATGACAGTGAGTAATATACAGTTTTTTCAAATATATAACTTCATTCATTAAATTAAAAAATTGCAACAAACAAAACTAATAGTCCAACAGCACATACAGAAAGGAAAATCGTTCGTTGAGTCCCTGCAGCGCAATGAATAAAATTGAGCTTTTCTTGCAAACATAATATATTTTAAAGAGCGCAGAGCCATTGCAGAGCAGTGTATCCAAAAGTAAAAAATAATTTTTTTAATGAGAGTGTTTTCGTTGCAATTTCGCTTCACAGAAATGAATGATTTCATAAAAACGTATATTTGAATCTAAGAGAAAATTAACTTGCTAAAAAGGTAAACAGAAATGAAAGAATAAAAATATAAATAAAAATTATAACAGAAAAGTAATAACAGTAGTATGTTTCTGCTATATGGGAACTATGAGTTAAATAATCTGAAATAAACCAAAAGAAAAAGTTATATTATAAACTATTTCCTTAAAATATTAAAATAAATAACATACATTAGGAAGCCTTCAATTGGAAAAAAATAAAATTAGTAAAAACTAAAATTGTAAAAAATATATAAAATAAGCCTACATTGTAATAAAGCATTAAATTAAATTTTCTGTAGTATTAAATTAATATCACATGAAGAATGGAAGTAATACATTCTAACATCTATATTACATTTAATATAAAATTCAGATGTAATACAATAGTGAAAAAAAATTAGTAAGGACTAAAATAAACTACCTAAAGCAGACCTACGTTGAAAAAAACCATAACAAACCTAATGAGAGAAATAATAAACCCTGTTGATAAAAAATTAACTTTTTAAACAACACTTTTTTGCAAAATGGCCAAAACAGTCCACAGCAGCACCCTCTTTCTAGTCTATCATGCGCTATGTGTCAAGCCTCCTAATGCGCTATGTACCAAGCGCTATGTACCTATGTATTGTAAAGGTGTTTTAGGTGTTAGGTATTAGGACTATTAGAAAAAATATTACATAAATATGGAGGAAGAAGAGAAGGAATGAGAGAGAGAGAGAGACATATAAAACTGGAGAGAAAATCCCAAGTTGTTTTTCTAATATTTACTTTATTTAAATTATAAAAATATATTTGAAATGTGTTTTTGAAAAACGATATTGTCACGATAATTTGTGCTTGAAAAATGGGATATCTTCAATGCAATCCAATAAAATTCTAGAAATTTGTTACACTTATTCAACAAATTCTTTAGAGTATAACAAAGCACAATATTTAAGATAGTTACACATAATCATATTTTACAGATATTTTTGGCTTAGAACATAAAGTAATTTTGAATAAAAATCCTTTACTTCAAATTTTAATGCTTGTAAAATATCTACTTAAAATATTTTTTGCCTGCAGTTTGTAACACTTCAAATGGAATATCAATGAAATTAAAATTATAATATATTCAACGTATTTTTATTTATGCCGTTTTACCTTACATTGGAACTTTTGCTAAAATTTAATAAAAATAATATTTTTCTTTTCAGAGAAAAAATGGTGATACATATTAATAATTTAATAACTATGATTCTTTAAACTTATCATGTTCTTTAAAACAATAAAACTCTTATGAAAATTAATTTTTCAATAGTTGGTCTCCGAACCTTGTTGAATGCGTTAATCAAAGTAATATTATTGTGTTCAAATGTACTTTTAATTGTTAATGTTCCTCTTCTGAACCATTTAAATTACTTACCTAATTGTGAAATAACAAGGACAATAATTTTTATTATAATATATAAATATAGTCTATCAATAAAGGGACTATTTTCAATTACTGTTATGAACTTACAGAAAAATCAGTTAATTTTTTAATTTTATTTAAATATTTGTCTTTTATTCTATAAAAAAGCAAAAAAAGGAGAAAAAAAATGTCCGCTTAAATTATAATTTTTTTTCATCAAATCACTTTTTATTTTTACAACAAATGCCTCATTATTAAAAAAAATTCAGCCATATTTTTCCTACGTAATATTTTTTTTAGATGAACACGAATAACATTGCATTCACCAAAACTGCAACAATTATGTTCCGTTTATGAAATATTAGCATGGAAAAAATAATGGCTTATTAATTTTATTTTTGCTCCATTTCATACATATACTAATCATGCTTCCTTCCTCTATAATTACGAAATCACGTACATTGCATACGAAAACAAGTATTTTTCCATTTAATGCATTCTGCGTGGCCGCGGTAGCCGAGTGGTATAGGTATCGGACTGTGGCTTGCTTTGTCACAGGATCGAGCCCAGTACCACTAAAGACCCGCCGTAATGCACGTTAAATCTGTCGAAGCTGAAACGTCCTCCCGTTGGTGTGGTGTGGTAGTTAGGAAAGGGGGTGCCAGCTCAGGTGTCGTCCACGTCACTTGACCATGGTTCAAAATTACGTGGTCCGTCGCCAAAAGCCCTCGTGTAGCTGAACAGTGCGACGTTAATATTCAATCAATCAATCAATTTAATGCATTCTGCAGGGAGAAAACATTAAATTGCTTGCGTATTTCCTACCACAGAGAAATTGAATGCTAGTTTTAATGACTGCATTTACTAACTAAGCTACGAAATCGAAATAATTAGTGTTGTTGTTGTTGCTGTGCCACCTGATCGGCAATGCCAGATTGAGGACCACTAAATTCATCGTGGAAAAGGGGGAGTTGTACGCTAGCTTTTAGCCTTAGCAAGATTTGGATCGGTTCCACCCCAGTTTTGAGAGAGAACATCTTGAGGGGTCAGTGGCCTGCCTCATCTCTTGCCCTTCCACCAACCACACGCAAAGATTTGCGGCTCGGCGGCTATTTTGAGTGTTCGCATGCCGAACTGTCATTATACATTTATAAACGTCCATGCCTTTCCCGGGATTCAAACTCAGGCCCCACTGTAGTCAGTGTCGCTAAATTAATACCACAATTGAAATATATTGCTTTTCTCCCTTTTATATAAATCAATTTTCTGTTAAAAGAATACCCAGGAAATGATAATATATTTATCTTTGTTATCAGAGTTAGTAGAAATTTTCGACATAGAAACTAAGTATGACGTAAGCACTTATTATTTATTCATTTATGGAGATAATAGGAGTCATCAATGTAAAGCATCTCTTCTCGCATGCATTTCGCAAATACGAACACTGAAAAAAAATCATTGTTTTAAAATCAAATAAGTTGGGTGGAAAAAGATATTGATACCGTTTTTGACAATGTTTCTACAAGCAAATGAAAGGAAAAGTTCTTCCTAATAAAGAATTGGATGAAATTTTCAAAAACAATCTTAAAAGTGTTCATGCATAGTAAAATTAATATATATCTGAAGAAGTATTTCTGTATGGAATTCTACAGCAAATAGGTGAGTGAATATTATCGTCGCACTGTTCAGCTACACGAAAACATTTGGCGACGGACATCATAATTTTGAACCATGGTCAAGTGACGAGGACGACACCTGAACTGGTATTCTCCCTCTCCTAACTACCACATCGCACCAAGGGGAGGACATTTGAGCTCTTGACAGAATTAACGTGCATATCTCCCCTACACGGCGCGTCTTTAGTGGTACTGGGCCCTAACTCATGACATGCTTGCCGTGATCCGATAACTTAACCGCTAGGCTACGGTGGCCACTTTAATCGACGGAAACATACTAAAAAATCTGTAGCAAGAATTGATTTACCTACAAGGCATTTGTAGAATAACGAAAGGAAGCCACATCAATCATTAATAATGGTAACCTTGTGTGTGGACTATTTTTCAATATTACAACAATATAATGTTTTACCCTTGTATATTGCATGCAATAAATTATTCTTTTTTCCCAACTAATTTGTAGACATCCTGTATTATTTTATCTTTATCAATGAAAGATAGAAGTAGATTTATGATAGTTAGTAGTCATTGATAGTTAAAATTCATTAGTTGATTAGACAGCATCGACTCCTTTCATTGTGAAATGTTTGATTCTGCCCCGAATGGCGACTGTTCCACTCAGCAGTTTGATTGGCAACACGTCGCTGACAGTAGGTTGCAGGCTCCATACCTGTGATTTGGTTTTAGATTGTACAAGTCGTGCTCCAATCTTTCACTGATTTGGGTTTTTTTTGTTACATAGTATAAATGAAGTTTTATGGTAATAATCAGCACAGCAGATTCACCCAACTTTTTAAATATACGCCATCTAAAGGAAGACCATTTGGTCCCCTCTTGAAAGAATCCTAGCACCCTGTCCCAAATACACCTAAAAAAGTGGCGCGTAAATATTACAATAATATATATCACGGGGGAAAATACCATATATGAAGAAATATAACAAATTTCTAAATAATAATAATAATAATATGTGTATATATAGAATGAAAATTTATTTTACGCAATAAAAATTAAAATTTTTACTTTCAAATTATATTTCCTTATAAAGGGTGTTGAGGAATTAGACTGAAAAATTCAGAGGAATGATAGTAGAAAGCATGGGCTCTCAAACCACGTTCAGTGGAAGTAATTTACAAAAACATTTAGGAAGTGTGTGAGAAATAGTGGAATGAAAAGGAGCAGGCTTTCTTGGCGACCACACATAATATAAACGTAAAAAAAATGTTTAAAAATTTTAGTTCTCATTGATTTTCATCCATTTTTGATGCTCATGAAAAAAATGTTACTGAAGAGAAAAGACCGCGACTTGTTTTGAAAAATGTGGTGGTAAAAAGTGATTGACGTGATTATTCCATTTGGTGTTGGTTGTATCATTTTTCGCGACTTTATCATTTGCGCCGGTGAAACGGTAAAGTACCGAATTAAGAGAGTAACAGAGGGAAAAGAAACTCAGATAGCCATTATATCTAACGATATTTTATCTTTCTTTTTAAATATATTATTGTATGATTTTTCATTTTAACGTTATAAAATTAGATAATCCATTTTGTTGCATAAAATGACAGATAAAGTTTTCTCTATTTAAGTCCTAGTTGAACCCGCTAATTTTTTTATGCCAAAGTAAATTCAAAATGGCTAACTTGCACTAAATCCTGAGCCCACATCTTGCGTCCAAGAGCTGCTACCTTGGAGCTAAATTCCTAAAAAAGTTAAAGCCAAATTTTTGTAGCTAATTCAGGGGGTCCAACTAGCTTGTGTTGGGACTTGTCAAGTTTTCTTTTGTTGACATTATGAAAAAGGAAATAAATAAAAGAAGTATTATCGCAATGCATTGGCGACATTTTATTAAACAAAGCACATGATTGTCAATTCAGCGCATGCAACGTATTCAAAATCGTGGTTGCCAACTTGGCGAGTTATGTTGAACGTTGGAATTGTTGCGATAATACGTATAAGTACCAGATTCACTTTTTTTATTTCCATCATATCATGAAGATACTTAAGAAGGAAATGAACAGATAAATTAATGTCGGATATTAAACAGTAAAAACCATAATATCTTTACGATTCCAATAGGTTCATAGATTGAATGGACTCAATAGACACAGAGACTAACAGAAATTTATTAATTTATGTGTAATTTCAGTTAAATACATTCACTTGAAAGTCTATTTTTTATGTTTATAGGTTAAAGTGTAGTATAAGGGGAAGCCTAGCGATGTCAATTTCTTTTGGCGATCGAAATTGGTCGCCAAGCTACTTCATTTACCGATAGGTGTCCGGGAGCCAGAATGAATTCGGTATCTCACCATGATATCTAGATAAAAATTACCAAATCCAAAGCCCCCCCCCCATTATACTACCCTTGAGCTTGTTTATATATTTGGGAAGCTCCCTCTGTCACCAACCTTGTTGTCAAACATACGAAGTGATTAGCGTTGTACTACTCGTTAAAAATATTAGCAAGATCCATTAAAAATTTCTTAATTACTGAAACACATGACGTTTTAGTACATTTAATTTTATAATACGCTGAGTAATGTAAATTTCTTTCTGACTATTTTTTTTAAAGCTTTTAATAAAATCTTATCAAAATTCTCTTTTAAGCTTGGAAAATATATAAATTTTAGATTACAATGTCTCTTGCTTTGAACTGGCATCCATGTGCTTCGTTTCATATAATGTCATCAATAGGTTGAGATAATACCTAAGTACCACTAAAAATGGTACTTACGTATTATTGTAAAAGGTAATACGTAAGTAAACATTTTTAGTGGTATTTACGCATTATACCGTCGACAAATTTCGTCAAGTCAAAGTACTTCGACCAACATCAGATATGCAACCTATAGTACAAATGCTCAAACATAATAACAAAAAATGATTACCACATTTCACGTCAATTTTTTAATTGGCGGTGTCTTTTTATTTGGTGAGAAATTTGTCTATGGTATAGTACTTAAATATCGTTTTAATTAACTTTAACTCATTTTCCAATCTTAATTTTGATTTACATTTCTATTAAGTAGCAGAATTTCTTGCTTAAGCATATCCTTTTAAATTTAAACCGATTGATAAAGAAGAAAATATATTGTTGCCGGATATTTTGTACATTTGAAAAGTCTAATAATAAATTTTCCATGAAAACAAATTAATAGATTTACCAAACACAGAAGGAAATTTTCAAGACCTTTTATTATGAAGTAGATACTTTCTATTTGATTTTGTCTCTATAGTCTACTAAATACAGTGTGTCCACAAATTAGTAGGGCAATATCGTAAGAACTTTTGAAATATTAATTGAAATTAATTAATTTAAAATCACAGACTAGCGGGAATAGGTTTATTCATAGAGGGTGCTTTAGGTTTCATAATTTAAGGATTGCGGGGAGGGGGGGAGATCGGAAAATCCTCATACAATGCCAGAACATGAAAGCGATAGTCTAAAATTAAATTTGTTTTATGCTGTGAGCTCCTCGAATGTTCTCGGCCTATTTTTCTTCCCTAAAAAAATATCCGAAATGACTCTTTCAAATGTTTTCAAATTAAACCTCTATTATTATAGAGTGAAATTAGTCCATCCTTCTCATTCAAAGTTAGTTCATATACGGATATATCCGTTTCCTCAAATGGTTTATGAACCCAATAAAATTTGCTTATATCTAAATTTGGGAAACACTGTGAATAACTATCTTTTTTCTCAAGAGTGATGAATGATCAATAACAATTTTATGAATAATTTTGTGGGAATCTTTTGGAACTGACTCAAACCTTTCTAATTTACTTTTTTTTTTGCTTTGTTCTTCCATAAAATTATTATTATTATTATTATTATGGAATCCCACCAGGTTTTATTTCTCTCAAAATATAATGAATAATTTAAAAAAAATGGCGGCACGCAAAAGTGCTGTGGCACAGTGGTTGAGAATCACTATAATACGCATTAATATTAAAATATTCCAAATAAGTAATTCACTTAGAATACCTAAGTGCATCTGTTTGAATATCCATGCTATGACATTCAGATTATTATTGCTAATAACATCATATTACGTATCAGCTATATTACTTATAGCTAAACTTGTAACGTTGTTACATTACTTGTTTTCTATTGCCAATCAAAGAAAATCGAAATATAAAACACACAGGTCCTGAAATAATGAACAAAATAAGCAAACAAATGAAAAATCATATGTGCTCTTGATTTTGTCATAAATATGCATTATTCGCAGCTGAAAATGTATCTTACACAATGAGTTTCAATAACTCGTTTGAAAACACTGACATCTATGCAAATATGTAAACTGCGAATAATTAGTAAAAAGGCTGCATAATTTTATTAAAGATATCTCATTTATTTCATACTCTATTTAAACAAAGCATTAACTAGTTCATAATCATTATTTAAATATGATTTTCTATCCTCTATTTTATTTTATAAAATAAAGATATTATTGATGTAAATATTTTCATCTTTTATAAAAAGATTCTCATGGATAAGAGAAGGTTCTAAATCATAGCCGCTCGTTTTGGTGAAATTAACCGGCACTTCTCTAATTTGAAAAATCGCCAATTTGGCGTGTTTTTGCGTGTTGTGTTTCGATACATCATTAGATGACGGAAGGAAAATTTAAAAAATAGCATTTTAAAAAGTTTTAACTGATCCTCTGTTTTAAAAATAAATAATTTCACTTACCTTTAAAAATGCTGCTTTTCCCGACATTTATGAAAGATTTCAAACAGTGTGCTATTTTTTCAAGCACCTAAAACATTTTTGACTGTAATCTTTCATAAATCAAAACATTCATTCCACATGATGTGTTTATAAAAAGATTCTGGGTTCTTTCTCTCAATTCCAGCTTTTTCCACATTTTGGAGAGATGAAGAGAAGCTTTCTTTCATAGCCGGCAAAAAAAACCTCAATAGTTTTTTAGGCATTCATTCAAATTAATCCTAACAGCATCGGTCAATTTTTGAAATTTATGTTCCTTGTATTTTTCAATTTTTTGTAACTTAAGAAAAAATTAAACTTATTGGCGCTATTTTTTTAAAACTGACTTAAAGAATGCGCTATTTGATGTTAAACTGCTCCTCCACTGGAAAACGAATGCAGAAGGGTTACCAGATTTGGCGCATTTATCGATTTGGCGAGAAAACACGTGGCGCGATAAGTGCCCGATTCGACAAATCAACCCTCGTTTTTTACAATTCGGTCTTCTTTCTTGTACTTAATTTTTTGTAACTTAAGAAAAAATTATTGGGTTTTTTTTTTGTGACTTAAAGAATCATTTGATATTAAATATTTGTCAAGATATTTATTACTTTTTGGGTCTAGTCCGATCAGCCACACGTGCACGCACTATTAGACAATCTCAGAATAAAATGTATACTCTGACTTCAATAGTAAAAATGTAGACGCCTCATCGAAAGGTGCAATGCATACTTTGGCTAACGGAATTAAAATCAGTGACGCATGTTCGAACAGAATGGAATGTCGACCCTCTCCGACATCAAAATTTATTTACCAATGGGAAAGAACTTTAAAGGAGACAGGCACTTTGGTATCTGAAATTAGCAAGTATCCTGAAGTTTTCATGACAGAAGACGCTATTGATCGTGTGCGTGATTCCTTTTGTAGGAGTCTTGATAAGTCTATTTGGCAAACAAGTAACGACATTCCATTCTGTTCGAACACGTTGTTGTACAAGCGTGACTGATTAAAACTCTGTTAAATAAAGTACGCACTGCACCTTTTGCTGTGGCATCCACTTCTTTACTATGACAATAAATTCAGTGTAACTTGTTTACCATCAGCGATTCCTGAATGTGCGACCGAACGAACTAGATCCAAAAAATCTCAGAAGGTTTTCCAACCCATAGATGAATAGTTTATTATATTCTGGTGGGTAGTACCGTAACAATAAGCCGTGACTTTTAGGATACTTTAAGCAGGAATTTGTCGAAACAGCAAATTTGGAAAGAAAAGGGTAAAATAAATTTAATGTTTCTCATATTCTTGATTAATCAGAATTCACTCAAACACCTTCTCAAATGTTTAATGATGAAGAAGAGAAGGAAGATAAGGAAGAGAGAGGGAATTGGTATTTCCCTACCATTATTCTTCCTGCATTTTTACGCCAAATATTTTCTTTCATGCATCACTTCTTGTAATATGTTTTGTAATTTCAATAAAATTATTTTTTAAAATAAGGTCCATCATTTGTACTTTCCCTGTAGTTTACTTTGAAAGGTTAAAACAAATAGAAAAAAATTATGTTGATCCACTGGCAGGCTTTTCATCTATACTTATTTTTTTAAATAAATTGTATGATAATTTTAAAGAAATGAATTACATGGTATTTACGGTTTTTTCAGGATATCTATTTAACTTCTGAATAAATATTCGGTATAAATGTATGTTTTTCTAATAACACAATATTTACTTGTGTGGGCATTTTGCTAAAAAAATACAAAATAATGTTTTGTAAAATTAATTTACATTGAGTCCATTTTTTCTTTTGAAATTTATTACCTTAAAAAGGGAAAGAAGAGAATTTTGAATTTATTTTAATGAGTAGCAAAATAAAGGAATAAAAATACACTCATGTCCAAAAATTAAGACACGGAAATCTACTCTACAGTAAAAATTCCACCTGTAGAACTAGCATACACATCTTCAAGAATAATACACAAATTGCAAGAATCCACTAGATAACATAATATATATATATTACAATTACGATTACGAGAGTGTAAGAAGAGGGTATATAAGGAATTATGGAAAAAAGTAAAATTGTTTGCAGGTGTTCTGTAAGCCCCTCAGTGCTGTAACCCATGCAACGATTTAGGAAATTTGATGAGTAGCATAAAACTTAAGAAAGTAAATTATTGAATTATTACATCTAAAGGTATTAATAACAATATTTTCATTTAAATACAACTTATTCAAACTATTGAGTATTTCTCAATTCTGCTGAATATTTTATTGGGGTGGGGGAGGAGGCAAAACACGTCTCTTTTTTGGGAGTTTCCAGAGTCTGGTCTGCTCTCTCCACTCTTCTGGTGGTTTCTTCTTACATCTCGAATTTCATGTGCAGTTCGGCTCACGAGTGGAATCCTGTTGTTGTTTTTCTCAGGGCCATCGTTTGTCACCGTGATGTCATACAAAAGAATCCTGTGATATTTTATGGGTACACGTGTGGATATGAGGAGCGTAATGTTATCTGCATAAGAAAGCGGATCTTGAAGCTGCGAGGCAGGAAAACGTTATATCGAATAATTATGACACAGAGAACACAGTAGATTGTTTTATACTTGGTAGAATTTACTTGGCCACTTAGAATGTTAGCGATCTAAGATGGAAGTATCTGAGGATCTTGGAATCGTCCAAAGTGTCACCTCTAGGATTCGGTGAAGATTACAAATTGACGGAAATGTTAGTAGACGTTACAGTACAGATCACCTCCGAGTGGCAACATCAAATAAAGACGTATTTGGTAGTAACTGCCAAAAGAAGCAAACTGAACATAGCATCCGACCTGTCTCGCAGCTTTCTGCAGCCACAGATACGAATTTCAAGATTACTCGTTTACAGACACTTGGGACATATTGGTCTATTAGCTCGCAGGCGTGTCAAATGTGTCCTTCTCACGGCATCTCACTGTCGCCAGTGGCTAGCCTGCAGTAGAGAATGTGTAATGTTTGAACATCATTACAGTGGGCTTGTATGACGTTTTAGGACGAGAGAATTACTTTTTCTTCTTACAAACAATCCCCTCATATTTATTTAAAGTTTTGTTTAAACACGTATTGAAGAATTCTGAGAAGTACTATTCCCGAGATTTAAAATAAGTAATCCATATGTAAATAAAGTCCCAAGGAATGATACTAGAAAACTCTTCTTGAATTTTAAGACGCCACCTGCTGATATATAAATGACATCTTTGTTTGCAATTCTTTCAAGAAGACTCATACATTTCCTGCGTTCAAGATCACTCATTACGCAGTCGTCTATCAACCTCGCAGCTGTCTTCTTAATTCTCAGAATGGATTCTGGAATTGCAGAACAACAAATGGTCAAGGAAAATACGATAAGCAGACTTATGAAACCATTGGTGCATAATTCACATAATATGAAAAAAGGGATTACATGTGTCAGGAAATGCGACATGATGGTGAATAGATTACAGAAGCAAAGTAATAAGATGATAAATAATGATGTTGATAAAGCATCAGATAAAAGTCGAATTTTATTTTCGACGTTGTTATAATGGATTAAAACTTTTAATAATTTTCCTGAGGAAGTGACGACATTCTTTGTTTTTAAATCATTGTTTATCTCAAGGAGAAGAAGTTCATAAAGGCGCACCACCGCATATATAGAGATTGCGATTAGACAAGGATATTCCATATACGTAGTATAAAGCATGTATTCTAGCATAAAAATTATGGCAACTCCTTCAGAATTGTCTGGAGGCCGATAATTTAACGCCCGAAACAAATCTTCCATATTATTTCCGTCGCCCCTATAAGTATAAAGTGTTGACAGCGATACTGGCACCATGCACGCAAAGAAAAGAGCTAACTTCATGGCCAGTTTGCTGTTTCTTCGTATTTTATTTGTTAACATATATTGAGGAAATTCTAAAGAACATACGAGGATTTGTAAATTGCTTCTTTGATGAAACATTGAAAACCACAAGATGAAAGATAACATATTTATCAAAAAGTAAGCAAACTAAAGCTTTGAGACATCATTCTGAAGTAAGTAAGTTACACCAGCTACAAATGTTAAAAAAATTGATAAATGAAATACTGTTATCAGAAAACCAGATAAGCATTTCAAGGCACATCTGACTATGTTTCTACTTTTTGAGAAGCACAAAATGGTTATAATCCAAATAGGCACATTTATCGAATTCATGTCTATTCATTTTATCTTCATTTTGAATTACAATGGCTTTGATGAATAACTGCTGTAAATTTCGGTGATATATTCAATGCCCTTGTAAAGGATGTAAATGATTTTCTCTCATTTTTTTAGATCTCACTTGTAAAGTTCGCTTAATTCAAATGAATGTGGTTTTAAACTTCTTTTATTTTCTTCAATATTACTATTCGACTATCCCAAAAATTCATCTGATAAAAACTAATATTATGGCAGGTAAATCTTGAAATATTTATTTACCTTAGTTGAACAAGTCTCCAGGACAACAACAGAATAAGAATCAATGAAATTCAAATTTAAATTAAAGAAGACAAAGTATCTCACACGTTAATAAAACTAGTTTAATAAATTTTGAAAAGAAATATTTTAAAATAAGAAATATTTGAAATCCACATTACCTTTCTAAATTTTCCAGTTCAATTGCTGCGATACTAGACATGAATAATGCATAAAGATCTTCATAAAATATATATAATGTCATAATTTGTCATTTCAATTTTTTTGAATGTAAGTG
Organism: Trichonephila clavipes; assembly: GCA_019973935.1. Classification (NCBI taxonomy): domain Eukaryota; kingdom Metazoa; phylum Arthropoda; class Arachnida; order Araneae; family Nephilidae; genus Trichonephila; species Trichonephila clavipes. Next base: position 53,986 of record BMAU01001278.1, on the reverse strand, counting down.
CTACCTATTCAAAAATCAGTCTGTTCATTATTGTTAATGTTCACCATAAAAAGTTACTTTTATTAAATCTTCGAATGAAGCTAGATATATATTTACGTATATTTGTTATTTAAACAACTATTTCAATAATTGTTGCTGATGATTTTAATGACTGTGGAACAATAAAAGAGTTGAAAGAAATTTAAATATTTCTTTCAACTCTTTTATTGTTCCGCAGTCATTAAAATCAACAACAACAATTATAAGGACACATTAATCAAAAATAAAAGGAAAATAAAATTTTATTTTATTTTATTTTTTCTTTTATTTTTGTTATATGTTTTTTTAAAGAACTGTTTCATACAGTCTCTCAGTATAATACTTGTTCCACAAATTAATGTACGAGGAATAATAGTTAATTTTTCCATATAAAAGGTCACTTGTGGAAAAAACATGCAAAAGGATTGCCACAAAATTGGGTATGGATTACATAAAAAGTACACTCTAGGAATTTAAAAAAATTAGTTCAAAGATGAACATAAAGTGAACGTTTTGGTATTAGTTAAAGGAAGGATTTGTCTAATTATTGTGTTAACTTAACTTAATTCAGTGGTTCATCAGCCCATGAGAGCCAAAGTCTACTGTGATCGAATCAGTTTTCGAGACCTTGAGCCTTGAGGTGCATGAGAAGCAGTTCCGGTCAGGTGGTCAGTCTGGTGCAACACCTCCAGTGTTAAGTTCTCAAGCAACTTGGTACTCATTTATTGACCCAATGAAGGGATTTAAGGATGAGTTGACCTTGCACAGACCGAGGTTTAAACCTCGGACCTGTGGTGTGGAAGCGCAATGCACTATCACCCACCCACTGGGCTTCAATTATTGTGGTTACTGTTAATAAAAAATAAAAAAAGAGTAGGTGACATTATAACCCGCAATATCATATTTACTGCATTTTATAATGATCTGTTGTTATTACATGAATAACGATGCATAATGCAACCACGTTTTCCCAAATCATATGTTACATGTCATATGTGTATGTTCATTATAGCTTAAGGGTGCATATATATACACATATATATATATATATATATATATATATATATATCATGTAATGGAGAAATTCTTGTATTGACAGGAGAAATGCAACGAGCAGCCGTTTATCCTATTATATTTTATTTCAATATTCAGTAAAGCAGTCTGCACTCCAACCATGACAAAACCACAGCTCTTTCAGCGTTGATCAGCAGCAAGAGAGTCGTTAGTACACGTGTCTTCTTTAAGTACGTCGAAAGTAGAAGTCAAAGTTCTTATGCGGGAGGTAGGTTGAGTTGTCCTGGCAGGAAGTTTACCCCAACTGACACTTGAAGGGCTGGGGATTCATCACATATATATACCCTAAAAGCGATCAAAATATCGATTTTTATTCTTATTTTAATTACATGACTTGTTGACTTTGATATGTTTACGGGATTTCATATAGCTCTAATTATATAATGTATCCAGTTATTATTTTTAACAGTATGTCGAACAGAAACTTGAGTACTTGAAGTTGTATTTTTTTTACAGATATTATCAAAGTAGCCTAAAAAGTTAAAATTTATTTATTTTTCTGCACCTTTTATTTGTCGTGTTAATTATGTTCTCAAAGCACTAAGAATTATTTATTTATTTATTTGTATTCAATAAAAAAGTTCTGAAAGTTTTCTGGTTGTTTTATATTATTCATTTGATAATTCTGGGCATGGAATAAATTTTAGATGAAGAGCTAATTTTTAAAAAAATCACAAAGCTAATCCGGCTTAAAACGTGCACCAATGTATAACCTATACTTTCAAGCTGCATTTTTCATTTTGCAGGTATATTCGCTGTATAATGCACTACCCCTTTCTTCACGAAGAAACCTGAAATGTATGTGTGCAGTAATCTTATTAAGTCATTTTTCCAGCTCATCCGAAGCTTCAGAAAAAAAAGTGTTCTTCTAGATCTACCATCCTTCAAGTCCATTAGAATATCGTCATTCCTTTTAAAGAAACAATCAATCGATATATGTGTAGAAGTCTCATTTTTTTTCTATGCTCATCTTTTTCTTATTTTTAAAGCTCACGTTTTCATATCCGGCGTATAAAGCCCACCCGTAAATTCCGAGATTTTCTTGTATGTGTGTGTTAAAAGTGCGTGTTAGACACCGGATTTTACAGTAACTGTTTTTTTTATAAATAACATTTTGTAATACTTTATTTCCCTTTAATTTTAAATTATTAACTTTTTGATACATTGTAATTAAGAATGTATATTCTGCTTTTGAAATAATTAATATAATTTGAATTATAGTATATCAGTGCTTATCAAACTTTCAATATACGCGACCCACTATTAAATCATCATTTTAACCGCACCCCCCTCCGTCCAATAACAATGCATTGAATTCAATAATACTATACTTTGACACTAAAACTACAATATATGACTTAAACCTCCTACGTGCCACCGACGTATATAAACGCCTCGCTCAGCCAAAGTATTAATTTTTGGACGTATATATACGTCTTTGCGTAGTACGATCCTTTATGTACAGTGCTATCCATCAAATTATTCCGAAGGTTGTAGAATACAATAATAAGACCTTGACAGTGTTTGCGAAGGATTTACTTATTTATTTCTTATCTCTTCCCCCTCAAAAAACAACAAAATACGCTCGTCTACGTGGAAAACGGTGGCATTGGGGGGCGAATCGCGTAACTTTTAATCGGCAATAAGGAATTAATTATAAACAGTACAAAGTACCAAAATAAGTGTTAATACAAGCCCATGGGGCCACTGATAATTATCAAACCTGTACTTAACTTAATATTGTTAAATAAATAATAAAATATACATTACAGAGTACTGATACATTTATAAGTGTATTATATCACACAGTGTAAATGTGTATTTTATATTTTGTTATATCAGATAGTATTTTGCTTGTTTACTTTCAGTAATTTAATAGTTTTTTAAAAACCTTTTGTTTTCGACTTTACAATATGCTCGCGCCCCCCTCGTAGAGTTATCACGCCCCCAAGGGAGGCGCGCCCCACAGTTTGAGAAACGCTGTAGTATATATAAGAATGAATAGTATATATATATTATAGCTCTTTCATTTATTTTACTGTCCTTTAAGACTTTAAATGACATTTTCTTAGGTTTTTATTTTCTTACTATAACTGAGTATGTTAAATGCAAAGGCGATTTTATATTCATTATAAAGATTTGAAACTTTTTTCTGATTGATTTCTATAATATGTTTAATTATTTGTGCATAGAATAAAGATTAAGGTGAATAGTTATTTTTATTTCCACAAAGATACAGCTGTATTCTTATTGTTTCTGCATAGTGTCCATCTTGAAAAAATTCGTGCAAGCTAAAGAACCTCTCCTATTGCTAATCCTATGCACATAATTGTGAGAAATACTTTCAAAAATATTAAGAAAAAACATTGTTCACGAATATTTTGACCTCGGATTTTAAAATATTGAAATAATTTTTAAAGAATCACAATAGTTTTTTTTAAAAATGGTATTTTTCTTTCGAATTGTATGTATCATGTGTATTTAAAAAGGATACATGTAAAAGTAAAAAAATAAATAAATAAAGTGCAAAAAATTGTGTAGATGTGACAGCGATCTCTTTAATATGTTAATAATTCATTTTAAAAGAATTGTATGAGAGAAATTAGATAAAATATTTTTGTCATGAAGTTCTGATTTTTACAATATAATTTGGATAAATTGGATTTTTTTTCTCAAGGGGCTCCTCAAATTATTCTAGAGGATTCTCGGATATAATGCTTTTTGGGGGGAATCAGTTTAATGGACACCAAAAGAAAAGCTCAATGAGATTTAAAACCCTTTGGATTTTATACATATACAGTCGAATCTTCATATTAAGAACCTCTATATTGCGAATTTTTCTATACAGCGAACTTTTTCCTCGAACCAAGAACATTCCACGATCTTCTTCGTAAAATATCCTCTCTATAGCGAAGTCCATTTTCTATATGACGAACTTTTTCTCTTGTGGTTATTTTTTTTCCCTATTTTTAAATTATTACTGGACAAAATTCAAGTTATTCTCTCATTTAACACATTTTATTGTGGTCATAAATCTTGAACTGAACATAAATCTTGCACTTTGGTATCTAACTCAATGAGAGCAATAGAATTCTGGGGGTTTTATCCTTGCAACCCTTAACCTCTATTGTCCGGCTCACAAAAAGCATCTTCTATGTACCCTTATACCCTCAGTGGAGTTATCTCGTGTCTCCATGTCCTTGAACTAGTCCTTGAAATGTGAAACATCAATTTCTAATTAGAAAATAAAGCATGTTTAAAATTATTTGTAAGCTTTACATTACAAAATGTCCTTAAAATTCATAAATTTAATGTAAAAATTTTTTCTAAATGTTGAAAATACAGTGTGTCCCTCGATATTCTTTTTTCTTGTTTACCTTACAGTTTTTCTTCCTTTCTTACTTTTTTAATGAGTTAGATAATAAAATAAATACATATGAATTTGAAAAAAGTTATGAATAATTACTTTTTTAATATATAGTGTTTAGGAATTTAAATTTTGTTTTATATGGTTTATAAAGTATATTGAAAGATGAACATCTATATAATAAATTTTCCATGTAACGAACTTTTTTTTCGGAATTTAGCGACTTCGTTATATAGAGGTCAGACTGTATTTTGCATTTCTAAAAAGAAAAATTATACGGTCTATTACTTTATTCAATGAAGGACACATACAATTTATTTTGTAAATTGTAATATGAAGCAATCAAAGTTGAGAAGAATGTCTTAAATGATAAAAAAATTAAATTTTCTGTTATTGTTATTGTTCATTAATATTAAAATTGGAATAAGTAACTTAACACTAGAAAGATTGAAATTTAGTGTATACCTATGTTGTCCAAAAGCATTCAAAAGGACTGACTGCATTGTGAAAGAATGACTGATGTGTAAAAAAATTTGTTTAAAATTAATTTTTAATATTTTTTATATTATTTACAGTCATGTAACACGTTATTAGTAAATATTAACAATAAAAAATTTACTTCACTTAGGAAAAATATGTATGTTAAAAAAGTCTAAGAAGATGTATCGTTATATAAGTAATTGTTTTTCTAATTGAAATCAGAAAGCAGTCAAAATGACTTCCTTGTGCAATCTAGAGTTAAAAAAAGGAAACAATTAAAAAAACAACACATTAGAGAAAGATATTAAATGTGGGAAGTGTGTCTAAAATATCAAGCTCAATGCCAGGAAAATTTTTAAATTCTAAAACTCAAGAAAAAATGGTAATTTTATGATAACCCTATTAAAGAATAAATCTTGGTAAGTAGTTGTGTTAATCTTGCTAAACCTAATATTTGAAATTTTATTTATTTCTTAGATATTCTTAATGAACAATAATAAATATAATTTAAGAAATAAAGCACCAATTCAATATTAGAAAAACTAAAAACGTAAGTTTTAAAATGTTTAATCAAATGTAAAACATAATAAGCCAATAAAAAATTATTAAGACTCAGAAATGAAATATTTAAGAATAAGCAAGTAATATAAAAATAAATTTTAAGTCAATTCTCCAACTAAACCCTTAACTTCGCACTGTTGCATTTCTGCAACATATGATTTATTTTAATTTAACACGCTTATTATTTTTTTAATTTCCTACAAATCACTTATCTGAGAAAAAAATTTTACTGCAACGAAATACGAGCTAATTTTGTCACTAGATGGAAGTACATATTTTCCAGAAAGCACAACAATTATAAAAATCTGTGATGCCTCAAAAACTGTTTTTAATGCTATAAAAAAATCCATTATATTTTATGCTTCCTCTTGTTTATTGATGAAGTAAATTACCAGGTAAGATATTGAAACATTTTATGATGAATAATAAAATTCTCACATAAAAAAGTTTTGTAATTTACAGCACTACTGCGCAATGTTGCACTTCTGCAACAAACAAAAAAATGACTGAAATTCAATTTAAACTGCTTTATTTTTTTCATATTTTTCCCTTTTATTATTACTTGAGAACTAGCTGATGTAATTTTTTCACAGAAATTTAAAAAATTGCAAATTTAAGGGTTAAGTCAATAAAGAAAATTTTTGTTTTAGTTACTTTTTATTAAATAGTTGCAATTAATATAAATATGTATATACATATGACAGAATCACTATATTAAGTGACAAAATAGAAAGCAAATTTCCTTTCTATATAGGTTGTTCGACTTTTATTGTTTGTTAGTATAATCGACTTTTGAAAGTACCTTCCTAAACTGATCTCTGCTCAGCAAAAGCAACACATAGTTACAAATTTTGTGTAATGAACGCTTAGAATAGTGTAAATAATTTATATTTGGAATTTTAATACATTAATATTATTTTTGTTGTATTTATTTTATGTTAAAATCTTGCCACCACCTCTCCCTTTGAAATCTAGTTTTATTATCAAATAAAAAAATAGTGATTACACTGATCAACAGAATAAATTAAAAGCGAACGCGCACTGAGGCATGGTGCAGACAAAACAAAAGGGAAAGCTTTGCTTCACATAAAAAGATAGATACGTTTTTGCTGTAATGAGCTTTTTTGCAGATGGCAGAATTCTTTCCTACTTTCTTGACAATTATCGTTATATTTTGGAAACTTCTGACAATATCTTTATAAATTATAGCCTATGTCAGTTGTAACGTCGTGTAGAGCTGACCATTAATAAATGTTTACAGCCTAATATAAAAATAAAAGCATTGTTTATTTGCTGAACAATTTGTTACTGAAGCAATAGAATTCAGTCCATATGTCAAAAAGGTGCAGTCAGTCTATATTCTATTCCCAACGCCACCGGCGTTCATCGTCTTTCCACTCCAATCTCGGACTAAGCCCTTTTCTTTATAAATCCCTTCCAGTCCGTTCCAACCAGGGCTCTCCTCTCATGCCTTCTCCATCCAGGGCAGGGCTTTTCCCAGTGACCATCCAAGGCCGGGCTCTCTCTAAAATCTCTTTTCAAAAATTTTTTTTCCTCTTTTTTCTCCTGAAAAAGAACCCTTTAAACCCCAGGGGTGTGTTCACAACACGCCCCTCGTCCCTTCTTATTGGCAGGTCACAAAAGTCTCTTTGGCCTCCCTCGTCCTATTTGCGCATAACACGCCAAAACACACCCGAGCCGTCTGGCCCAAGCGCCATAATTCCTTGTCCAACATCTGGACACACTTGTCCATCACGCCACCTGTTTCTATTATCCCCTTTTCTCAACACCAGAAAGACGACATGATTCTTTTAAGGCAGGCTTCACCTATTGTCAATGGGGTGCCGGCTCTCCTTTACCATTATGGCGACCCTTCTGGCTGTCGTCACTCCCCGAGTTCAGACAATAAACAATGGCCCCATGGCCACGTGCACTGGTCATTTTACAGCTGGTGGATCTTAAAAATTCAGGGACAATCGATGGGTGTGAGATCACAACAATCGAAGACGTCGTACTTGTCCCTTAACAGCTGGTGAAACCATAAAACTTATCGTGAATCGAAAGATGGGGATTCACAACAATCTACGATGTCACACAGTGTTTCTCAAACTGCGGGGTGCACCCCACGAGGGGAGAGTGATACACTTACGAGGGGAGAACGAGCTTATTGAAAAGCAAAAAAAAAGAATTATTAAAAAAGTTATTAATTTACTGAACAAAATACATTCTGACACAATAAAAAATTAAGTACAAATTTTCATTTATAAATATATCAGTACCGCACAATGTATTTTATAATTAATTTAACAATACTAAGAACAAATTTAATAATTACCAGTGACCCCATGGGCTAGTCATATATAAAATTATATGCAAAAATTAACACTTATCTTGATAATTTGAACGGTTTATAATTGATTCCTTAAACGCCGATTTAAAATTAGGCGATTCGCTCCTCTTTGCCACCATTTAACAAGTAGGCGAGCGTATGTGGTGTATGGGGAGGGGGGTAAGAAAAGGAATAAATAAGCAAATTCTCAGAAATTATTAAATTCTTTGCATAAGATTGTACTTTCGAAATACGTAAACATACGCCCAGAGCAATTAACTAACTGGCTGAATGAGACGTCTATATACGCCGGTGGCACTTAAGAATTTAAAGTCGTATTGTAGGTTTAGCGTCAAACTATTTTATGGATAGCAATGCATAGAAAAGATCGTACTTTCAAAAGACGTATATGTACGTCTAGGGCAATTATCGTTTTGAGTGAGGGAGGCGTTTATATGCGTCGGTGGCACAAAATAGGTTAAGGTCGCATTGTAGCTTTAGTGTCAAAGTTTAGTATTATTGGAGGGGGGCGCAATATGAAAATTACGATTGAATATTGGGTCGCCAATTTTGAAAGTTTGAGAAGCATTGGCCTATGTGTTATTCTTATGTATAAGTTATATTATTGTAAAGTTTCATTAAAATAAAATCAGTTGTTTTTCCGTGAAAGACTACCAAACATCCAAACATATTTTCGCATAGATAATATATATCTTGATAACGCTATTTTATAATCCTTTAAATATCTGCTCCATTTTCAAATAAAAATTGAGCTTTATGAGCTCAAAAAAGAAACATTTGATATTTACTTAAGTCAAAGGGTTCTAAGACAGTCATTGAAAATATTGAGATTTTAAATGAGTATGAAAATGATTGAGGACGTTTCTATTTTCAAATTTACATTATGTTTTTATGAAATATTTTCTAAAAAATAATAAGCAATATTTATCACAGAGTTTTAACGCTTTATTGATAATTTTATTTTTCAATTATTAGAATAAGATAATTCGAAACCTTTGTAGAAAAGATATTCCACTCAGTTTCGTAGTTTTCTCCCAAATGTTTAACAGATTCTAAAAATTAAAAAATAGTTCACAAAATAAATGTGGGGAAACAAAATGAGAAGATATTTGTTGCTCTTAGCTTACATAAAAAGTATTTTATTTTAAAAGTTCAAAATAAAACATGGATTATTTCATATTTTAATTTATGAATATGGGAAACAAATAAATTAGTATATATATTTTGTCAATAAGTAATCAAATAAAATGTAATATGATTTTGATATTAGTGAAATTAATTTTTTCAAATGTATTGCTCGAAGAAATGTTTCATATCACACAGACTGATAAAAATAGTTTCATAGTTTCAGAATACAAACTGATAAAAACTATGAAGCAGTTTTAAAATTCATAATAAGTAATCCATACGTAGAGTACCGAAAGCTGACAAAAGAAAGAACTCTTCTCTTAAAATAAACAATATCACCGGCTGATGAATAAATTGCATCTTTATCGACAATTCCTTTAAAAAGAGGCACTGCTTTGCCACAGTCTAATTCATTCAACACGTACTTATCTATCAAAGTCCAGCCATCATTTTCGTTATCATTGTGTAATCCGGAATCTTTGAACAGCATATTGTCAAAGAAAATATCACAGCTATACCCGTGAAACTATTACTGCATATTTTAAGTGTTAAAAAAGAAGTAATTTCTTTCTTCAATAAAGTTGACAGAACAGGAATAGATTACAGAAACAAATTAAAAAGATAATACACAGTGAAGTGGATAAAGAATCTCTTAAAAGAAAGATTTTCTTCTCTAGGTAGATAAAATCTTTTAGAATAATTCTTATTTATTTTGTATCTGTAGTGAAATTCATTTTTCTTTAATAGTCATTTATGTAGAGTATTAAAAGTTCATAATAGTGAACAAGAGCGCATACTGAAAGAGCAAAGAGACATGGGTATTCCAAATATACTTTAAAATACATATATTTGACCTACAATCAATATAATAATTCTCTGCTTCTTATTTTTAAAAGTGTATAATATGGACCAAAGGTCGTCTTTAAAATTTTCATCATAAACTAAATAAGTATATGTTAACGCCAGCAGTATTGGTAAAAGGCAAATAAAAACTGTAATTTCCTGAAAAGGAAGGCACTTTCTTCTTATTTTAGGTTTAAATATATTGAAACGAGACCTCCCTTCAGTTAGAAAAATATGGAAATTTCTTCTTTGATAGATCATTGAAAACCACCATAAGATGAAAGAGAATTCTATGAAAAGGTAAGCAAATTCCAATGGTTTATTTTCAATTCGAAATATTACGATTGTCCCAGATATTAAGGTATAAACTGTTGACAATTGAAACACTATTTTCAGAAAGTGTGACAAGCATCTTAAGAAACGTCTGGAAGCTTTTCTAGTTTCAGTGGAATGCAATGACTCTATAATCCAAAGCAAGACATTCATTGAAGTCATTTTCAATAAGATGATTTGGTGCATATTGAAGTTAAAAATATATTTTCTTTATTTCTCGTTAAGCTTTTAAAAAAAAATCTTAAAATTCTATTTAAGTATTGATAAGTTAATTCTTCAGGTCCTTTGTGCATTCTTATTAACGCTTTATGAAAGATTTAAATTTTTTTAAAGCTACATATATTTTTCTAGGTTGCATTTAACTTTACACACAAGCATAATAAATTTCAATTCTATTACTCAATTCACGCGTGTTATCGTCTTGTTATAATGTGCGTATGTATTTTTTGGAAATTAAAATGTGAGAAACAGGATAATTCATAAAATGAATTTATAAAGTAAATTGTTTTTCTTCCATATTAAACAATTTTTCCCTTTCAGGTGCTACCAAAAACTTTATCTGCCCATTTAAAAACAAATTGTTATTATTATTTATTATTATTTTTTAATACTTTTTCAACTTTTAATCTCTTTTATTACATGCTTAGTGGATGAGAGGTACTATATCGTGCTTCCACAACACAGGTCCGGGATTCAAATCCCGGGCTGGGCAAGGTCGGCTCAGCCTTTCATCTCTTAATTGGGTCGATAAATGTGTACCAAGCTTGTTTAGGAACTGAACACTGGGAATTTTTTACTTAAGGCTGACCGCACTGAGTTCAGTTCAGTTTCCTATCATTACAATATGTATCACTGCACATATCATGAAATGATTCCCTTACAGTATGATCACGGCACATATCACGTTTGCTGAAATGTAATCTGAGAAAGAAATATGTTGAATGCGTTTTGAGAAATACCTCACAATACAAAATAATACAAAATACCTTTCAATACAAAATACTGCACCCATTTCAGTTTTACATTCCAAACGTGATGATAAATAAATGATTGACTGCGTTTGACTGTTTCAAAGTTTTTTTGTTTTTTTGCATCTGTTTTCGATTTGGAACTAAAACTTTCGTCACACTGATTTTGTCTCATTTTGTCACAAAAATAGAAAAAAATGTATCGAGACTCTATACATGCGTCAAAAGAAAGCAATCACTTAAAACGTGGGGGATTAAAAATGTAAAATGAAAAGGCTTTTTTTCTCCCATCGATAAAAATACGAAGGTATGATACGAATCGATTTCATGCATCCCAACATAACTGTTTACTGTTTGAAGATAGCAATCCGTACATAATTCTAGGTAACAATTATTATCTTATAATGTTAGAAGTATTGATTTACATCATAATTTCATAAAATAGAAATTTTCGTTGATTAACATGACAGAAAAATTAGCAAATAAAAAATATATAAGCTATGGGTGTCAATATATATATACAAATAGGTATAAAACCTAAGTATAGCTAGTCAAGATAGGAAATATTAGCCACAGTAGTACAATAACAAGCTCCTGGCCTTAGGAACCAAGATAGCAGGTTTAAACAAGTTTTGGGGCTAGCCAACCTTCACCTGTAATTTGCCTTTACACTGAGCCAAAGGAAAAGGAAAGAATAATATTATGAGAAATCTAAATATTACAAATAAAATTCACTATACAATTAAACTATAACGATAAAATTATAGCCTGCTAATATTTATTAGTACAGTAGAACCAGTTTTTGTGCGATTTTTTATGTGCGATCCTCTTTTTATGCTGTGTAGGAATTTTAATAGCTTTGGCGCCACTGTAATGTTTTCTATCCATTTACCAGTGGCGTAACGGAGAATGTTAGGACCCCCTCCCCACTGAAGGTCTGGTTTTGCCTTTAATATTTTATAAATTGGGTTAATACTTATTTAGTGTTAGTCAAGCCTTGGGCCCCTATAGTCCAGCCCCCTCGTGATGCGGGGGTGTACGTTACGCCACTGAAATGTAGACATTTCAAGACGCTCTGTTCATTTGTTCATCGCATTCAGTTACTTTCTCTGAACGCTCCAGCAGCCAGGGCTATTCACCGCATAAAAGAAAGTTTTTTGCTGTATTTCCACGAATTAGTTTGTTATATTTAGGAAATTTTTGAATACTTTTTTGTGCGTTTATTTTTATGCGGTCCCTATCTACCGCACAAAAACAGGTTCAACTGTATATATTTAAAGTCGATGCAATAAAGTAAATAGTAAGACTTACTTCGTCATTATAGCAACATGTTACGTTTCCCGCCAAATACAACACGAATAAAAGCAGTACCACATAAAATTAATGAATTAGCAGTGAATTAATAATTCATTGAAATTTAACGTTAAGGTGTACAATTATAAGGATGAATAGATCGAGATCGATTTTATCTACAAGTTGCTTCAAGGAAATAAGTTCTTTTTTTAATAAGTTCATAGATATGTTTTTATATATACATTATTTTTATAGAATATAGGTATATAGAAAGGGGGATTAACTCAATTGAATAAATGTTGAGAAAATGTTTTCAAATAAATAGCATTAATACAATGTTTCTTAAACTTTCAATATTTGCGATCCAATATCCAATCATGAATTTCTCATCGCCTCCCCCCCTTCCGTCTACTCAATAGCAATATATTGAATTCAATAATACTCTACTTTGACGTAAAAGCTACAATATGACGTTAACCTCAAGTGTCAGGTTACGCGTATATAAACGTTTCAACCACAACGTTAATTGTCCCGACGTGTATATACGTATTTCAGAAGTACCATCTTTTCTGTGCAATGCTATCCATAAAGTTGTTTCAAAGGCTTTGGAATGCAATAACATGGCCTTGACAGTGTTTGCGAAGGATTTACTTATTTCAAAGGATTTGCTTATTTTTATTCCTTTTCTTCCCCTCCCTCCAATACATCCCATTTGCGCATGCGCAGAAAACGGTGGCATTGGGGAGTGAGTAGCGTAGATTTTAATCGGCAGTCAAGGGATTAATTATAACCAGTGCAAATTATGAAGATTTAATTACAAATTGTGTTGTGCAGTCCTGATACATTTATAAGTGTATTATATCAGTGTAAATATGTATATTATATTTTTATTATGTCAAAATGTATTGTGTGTTTGTTTACTTTCACAGTAAAAAATATTTTTAAAAATGATCTTTTGTTTTCGATTTTTCAATATGCTCGCCCCCTCGAGTAGTTATCACGCCCCCTGGGAAGGAACGCTGCATTAATAGCATTTAAATGTTTTAACACAAACTATTAAACTCACTATATAGCCACGAATCTGAAGTTGCACGGTTCAAGCATGTCTTCCTTTTCAGTAAAGTCAATGACATGATGCTCGAGGGCTGAATTCTTAGTCTTATTGTCGCACAATATTATATTATTAGCCACTTATCCGGTAGAATGGTTAGTGACGCTGACTGCGGTGCCTTAGGGGCTGGATTTGAATCCCGGGTAAGGCATGGATGTTTGTGTTGTAATCCTTCTCACCTTTGTGATGTGTGATTCATGCTTTCTTCTATGTAAGCCCCCGTATGATACTTAGTGGTGCACGGGGTTATAAAATGTTCTCAAAAATAATATATTACTGTGTTTTCTGACATGATTTATGTTATTAGGTAAGTATAATTTTGTGAATTAATAAAGTATATTCCAACAAACGAATTCAAATAAAAATTGTACATTTATCTAGATTATAAATTGACAAATCAATCTAAAAAACTGCACATTGTTATATATTTTTCTCGTGGTTTTTATTTATTTTACGTCTAAACTTGCTAAAATAAACAGTAAAATTCTAATACTTACTCTTAGCAAACTTATGATCCTATAAGGGGAAAAATATTCAAATTTAAGAAAAATATATCAAGTTACTTGAAATGTTACAGATGACTTGCTTTTGCATTCGATGGCTCATCTATAAAATTTATTTCGTTTCTTACAATTCTAAACAATGATGAATACAGTCCAAATTCATTTCATTTAGCTTTATCCATTGCCTATTAAGCGTTCTCAAGAAGTAGTGCGTAAGTGAAAAAAGTTCCAAAAGATGACAAGAGTAAACCTTTCTGAAACTGAACCATGCCACAAGCTGATAAATACAGAACGTCGCTTTTCTCTATCCCACGAAGAAGATGGATTTCTTTCTCGCTTATCAAATCCTTAGTCACAGATTTATAAATCAGCAATCTAGCATTTGTTTTGATTTCCAGAATATAGTTTGGAATCTTCGAACAACACAATGTCAGTGAACATATAATAGCAGAAGCCACAAAAGCGCTGATATAAATTTCTGGCAAAAGGAATGTCGGAATATCTACTTGCAAATAAAATACCAAAGATGTATACAAATTGATAAAACTGATCAACATAATTATGAATAATGGCACTGATAAAATTTCAATTAAAGCACGCAATTTTTCTTCTATTCGGTTGTAGGTATTACAGATCTCCAGATATTTTGATGACACTGTTGACAAATCCATACTTTTCAGTGAATTGTTGAACTGAAAGAGTAAAAGTCCGTAATGATGAAGTAGAAGGCAAATAGAAAATGCTATAAGTAACGGAGTTTCAAAAAAGGTTTTGTAGTATGTATATGCACCACTAAAACTTATGGGTATTGCATATGTATCGTACGGAATTCCGTAACTAAATGTCCAAAAATCAAGGTGATTTATAACCCCAAAAACTCTGTATACAAAGATACCCGCCGCAAATAATGGTGCCAGGCAAATTACTTGAAAAATGAGATTCACTACCAGTACGTGAATTCTATTCAGTGATGCTTTCATAGGCGGATTGGCGTGATTACGAAGAAAAGTTAATAATTTATTTATATTTTTTCTACGATACAGTATCAAATGCCATAATATTATGTCAGCTATAGTAATGAAAATATAAGAAAATACCTGTTTTGAAGGAGATGAATGAAATATTGATACGACAGAAACAAAGAAAAAGTATGCTGACAGAATGTTAAAAGTTGCTGTTAAATAGTAACCAAAATATTTTAGGAAATTTCTATAGATGCTTTTATTTCTTCTGAAGTAGAGTTGAAGAAAAATACAAACTGGAACGTTATAAGAGAAAATTTCCCCCAAAATGTCTCTAAACATCGTTTCTTTCTTTCTTTTTTTTTTTCTTTTGTTTGATGATTTCTGATCGTGGTTTTTTTCTCATCAAAGTCATAAAATACGTACAGTATTCGTTTTTATTACCTTTTGCATATTCACTGGATCATTTCATAGTTTTCCTCATAGGTAGAATTACACATTTTCTCGACATATTTCGAAAAACATTTAATTTAAAATATTAATCTTCCATGTTTCTCCTTTTTAGAATTGAAAAAAAGCTTCAACTATTTTCAGCGAAAAATGAACCTAAAATGAAAATCATATTTAAAAACATTAGCTCCAAAAATTTTTCTACTTAGTTTTACTTTATTATCTATAATTATTCTAGTAGAATATAATCTTCATTTCATAAGACACAACACTTGCTAAAAGAATTTATGTTAAATACTCTTTAATAACTAGCATCAATTATTTGTTTGCTACAAAACAGTTATACAGTTTTGAATACCATTTTCTTTATGTATTGAATACTGATAGTTTTAAATATTTTTATTCTACAAGGGAGAGATTAAACTTTCTCTTATAAAAGAACCTAAAGTAAAATTTCAAGACGTTTAATTTCCTTAAAATCTTTTAATTCAGTACAAATGATATTTAGTACACTTTTATATCATGTACGAAATGTTTTTTAAAAAAAAATAACTTTAATATTTTCAGTTGTAAAACTGTACACTTTTTTCACGTATATATAATATAGTTCTAGTTCTTTAATAACAAAAAATAAAAATGTAAAATTCATGCTTAAATTTAAACATAAAATAAAAAATTTGACACTTAATTTTTTTAAAAAAATAGAATCAATTATATAAAAAAGGAAAGAATTAGTATACCGTATATCTTCGTGTATAAGCCAAATTTACTTAGAGTACTTATTAAAATCAAAGAGTAAGGGGGTCAGAAAAAAAGCGTAATTCAAAAAAAAGTAATATTTTCCGTTAGCATTGTCTAAACAAATTTAATCCTTGCTTTTTGGGTTATTTTTTTAATATAATTTTTATTCTAAAAGAAAAATAATAACATAATATTTCCTAAGTTAGTGACCGAATCCCAGTCTCCGAATAATTCTTACATTCACTTTTTAAGATGTCTAAACGCATATTTCCATGATGCACCGAATTTTCTACTTGCCGTATACAAATCTCCTGCTCATTTTCCAAAAAAGGAGGAAAATGTAGCAGAAAGTATGAATAGCATAGATATTGTAAATGACACCAAATGAATGAAAAAAATGTAGCAGAAAGTAAGAATAGCACAGATATTATAAATGACAAAAAATAAATGTGAAAAAAATGTAGCGGAAATTATGAACAGCACAGATATTATAAATGACAGAAAATGAATAGGAAAAATGTAGCAGAAGGTATGAACATCATAGAACACAAGTATAGATATTGTAAAAGACGATAAATGTATGGAAAAATATATGTTATCTTCAGATAAGATTAATAGAAATAAATCTATTGTGAGTGGTGCCTTACTTTACAGTAATTTATTTCAATTCAAAATTTTCTACCTACTTTATACATTTCACCCACAATGGCACCATATTTAAAAGTTACAGGATTTTCCCCCTCATTTTGACTTATATGAAAATTTCAAATTTTGGATAAATTTTCAAGGCTTTTACATGGATTGGATAAAAGTAGGAAATACTCTGTGAATTATTTTTATTTGTGCTTAAATTTTTCCCTTGAAAAGACTCAAAATGCATTTCCCATCAATTCAATCATGTATTCAAATTTTCCCACAATATGAATAAAAACCATGTCCCGTAACGTTTAGTATTTATTCTTTAAAATGTATTCTTTTAAGTAAAGAAATGTTTCAACTAAAGTAAATTAAATTTACCTAAATCTTGAAAAGCTGAAAAACAGTTGATGTAAGGTTATTTAACTCAATGAGGATACCAAAATTCGTAGCAGCTACCTTAGCTGAGTTCGTTTTCAAGCAATAGGTATTTTATTCCACATTGATGGTAAATGTGCAGTAACAGGCAGTGACCGCATAACAAGAACCTTGAAAAACTTAAACACACTTCGTAATCTGCCTATTATTCTTTTTTTTTTTCAGGAATAGTTATTACTAGGAATAATGATTCTTTTGTGTTCTTTTCATTTATATTCTTTAATTAACTTTGCAACTCAATGACTGAATACATTTCTAAAATAATGCTTTTGAATTGTGAATAACAATTCTTCCATTATATTTATTAAAAGACGATAAATATTAGCATTTTTTATATACAATTCCTTCGAACTTTTTTATCATTACGTTCTTCGTGCAACTTATGTTTTGATGATTGGAATAAGAGAATTGTATACTTCAGCCGTATAATGCACAGTTGTTAAAATAAACCACTCGACTTCTTTTCAGTAAAACGTAATTATTCGAAACAATTGATTTGATTGTCATTAAATAAATTTAATGAATGAATAAAGAATAATAAAATTGAATCTATGAATTTTTAAAGAAAATTATAGTTTTGAATATTTTTTTCAACCAACAATATATAGATAACAAAAATGATTCTATAAATTAACAAAAATGTATATACATTTTGTAGAAGGACATTTTTCTTATTCAATGATTATCTTATTGAAACGGAATTACCTAAATTTTGTAAAATGTAAGAGGCTTAAGTTTGTTAGAGTGGAAAAAAGTAAATAAAATTGAAATTGTTTGCGATAAATATAAAATAAAAGGAACTATCATACACTGTAAAGAAGACCAATAGTAAAAACTTATTTTATTGCAGCATAAATAAGAATGAGCAAACAAAATAATTAATGTATTTTTCTGCTGACCATCAAAAAATTTCATGGATTACAGAATGATGGCCACTGATTTAAAGAATAGCTATATTTATAACTGCTTGAAGAGAACGGTATACTTCAGTGCTTCTCAAACTTTCAATACTGGCGCCCCCCTTTTCAATCACAAATTTTATCGCGCCCCCCTTATACATTAATAATGTACTGAATGCAATAATAATGCACTTTGGCGCTAAAGCTACAATACGCGATCTTAATTATAAACCATACAAATTAATAACATAAGTATTAAATTTTCTATACGTTACTTAGCAAAAAAAAAATTAAGTAATAGGATAATATTATGTTATTTTTCCATTCTCTAATTATTAAATTGAACATATTGCAAAATGCAGTTGCTGCTTAGAAAACAAAATATAGATATCAGCTAAATATAGAAAAAGAACTTAGAGGGTCAATTTCTAATCATAAGCATTCCTTATAAAAACTTTGCTTTGCAAGACAAGCCCATGGAAATCGTTATAATACTTATTGAACTTATTCTTAATTTAATATTACTTAATTAGTTATAAAATACTCTGTGCAGCACTGATACATTAAAAGTATACCGGCTGAAGTGCCCGCTCTTTGCATGAGTTCATTTATAAGAAAATAAAACATTATTGATATAATAGCTGAAATGTAAGGAGAGTAAAGCCAAGTGCGCTACAATGTTTACAAAAACGTAAAATGAATACTCAAATTTTCATTTATTTTAAGTGAATTGTAATTCTAAGCCTCATAAAATTAGCATTTATAATTGATGTTAAAGAATGAACAATAATATAAAATTCCGTTGAAGAATAATTGTATTATTTTTAATATTTAAAGCGAAAAGACTTCAACATGTTTTAACCCGGGAGCAGGCGCGCACTCGATGTGGTCGAGCGGGTTTATTGAGTCACCCCAATCCTCTTTTTCTTAATAATTATTTCATTGTACACGATACAAATTGCGATTCCAGCGAATAATTTAATTAAGAGAAAGTAAACTTACCTACTTTCAAGGACTTTTCCATTTTTCTTCGGTAACAAATAAACAGTTTTGTCAGGATTAACGATATCGTGTTCTGTATGTCCCGCACGACCACTTCCGGGTAAAAAGTGTATTCATTATGATAATATGCATGTTGCTGCTAAAAACAATTGTGTAAAACGTTTTTTCGTTATGCTTTATATGTTTGAGATATGTTTATATGTATCATAAAACTCCTTTACATGGAAAAAAGTGCAACAGAGAAAAATATATTACTTACAACTTCCCTAAATGAGAAACAAACATAAGAGAGGGGTCATAACTAACTGTACCAATAACTTAGGTCAAACAGGTTATCCGCAAAATTAGATTACAGCTATAATGTGCAGTATTTCAAAAATAATCACAGTGATGAATTTTTTATGTTCCTAAATTTTTTCGATTCTGGGTCTGGGATTGGTTTTTTCTCTGAAAGAACAGTATGTTAGGATTAAAAAGAAAACATAATAAAAAAATCTCTCATCACGGGAGGACAGCAAATCAAATAAAAGTTTTTTTATTTGGTTATAGGATCAAAGATAGCTAATTAGGTATTGAAGACGTTTTTATTTTTGATGACTTAATATCACGTGCCTATAAATTATATCAGAGTGAAAGTGCATTTTTTATTATGTCTGAAAATATTTTGTTTTAATTCATTCCAGTAAATTAATTATTTTTTTAAATCTTTTATTTTCGATATGCTCGCGCCCCCCCAGGGGGGCGCGCCCCACAGTTTGAGAAACACTGGTATACTTAATCACATTGCGATGATACTATAAAAGTTTTGATAAACAGGCGCAACAAATTTGAACAGTTCTATACCAGAATAAAATGATTCTATTAGCAATAAATCGCAAGAAGTGCAAAAGTGTAAACGTGCATAAGAAATCTTCAATTCTATTTTCCTTTTTTTCCCTTTCAAAATATATTTAATATAAACCATACTAATTGAATATTAATTGGTACTATTCATTTTTGAAGTTTAAATCTCATTTAAATGTAGCCATAAATAAAAGTTTTAAGCACTAATAATTTAAATTGAATTATTTGCAATTTGTTAAATTTACAACTAATAATCATTGTTATAAGCAGAAGAGTTAAATGGCTGCCCATCCGGTGTAGTGGTTAATGTCGCTGTCTGGGTTCGAATCTCGCAGAAGGTATGGATGTATGTAAATGTATAGTACCTTCGCGGCATGGGGTTACTCTAAATAGCCGACGAGATACAAGTTTTTTCGTGAGGTTGGTAAAAAGGGAAGATAAGTGGGAGGTCCCTGACCACCACTAGGGTGTTCTCCCGCAAAATTTGAGTGAAAACAAGCTAAATCAAACTGTCGCTTGAATGATGCTCAAAGCTATGGATAACGATCGGTGTACAATCGAGCCCTTGGTCATGATGAATATCATGAGCGTCGATTATTATTATTATCTCCCTCTATCTAGCACTACTGATCAGGTGGCATTATCAACAGCAACAAACGCTTTTTAAGGAACTCAGTTGTTAAGGAATGTTGCATATTTAATCAATCAATCTTCCAATGCAGTACTTAAAAATATTTTTAGGCCACTTAATGGCTTTTACATATGTTTTATTATATTTTACACTTAATGTGTTTTATCTTCAATCAAAATGAGTAAAAATTTTCATTGTATTTTTTTTTCGTTATTTGGCTGTAATTAGAGAAGTTTAGAGAAATGAATTATTTTTAAATGTATGATTACATTTCATATTCACATTAGAAAAATCAACAAATATTTTTCTCTTGATTAAAAAGCAGGCGGCTTCCAGGTACAAATATTAAAAATGTCTAGTATGTTCAGAATAATAATTTTACTTTTTTACTTTTTCCCAAAACAAACTGCAAAATATTTTTTTACCATTATTTTGATCAGTGAATGCTAAATGTATTTCTATAATTAAGTTTCAACATTTCTTGTAAGAAAAAGTCGATAGAAGTAATGAAACTTTTAGAAAGTATAAAATAATCCAAGCATTCGTTACTTAAAAACTTACTTGCGTACTTTTATTTGACTTTTAAACAATTTTTAAAATTTTTCAGATCCAAAATAAGATTTTATTCACTTGAGAGCCATCTCACAGCAATGTCCAAGTAAAATTGCAATAATTTCATGACTTTTACCTTAGAATAATTCACATTGATTTCGATTCAGAAGTATGTAAGTACATTAGAATATATAAATACTTATTACTTTTTTCAGGCATTATAAATAGGTACTTTTTGTTCTGAATCTGCACAAAAATAGGTACGAAGTGGTACTCCTTTTTGAATTCTAAGAGTATAAATAATAAAAAATATTATTTTGTTTGTTCATTCTTATTTATGCTGCAATAAAATAATTTTTTACTATTGGTCTTCTTTACAGTGTATGTTAGTTCCTTTCATTTTATATTTATCGCAAACAACTTCAATTTTATTTATTATTTTCCTCTCTAACAAACCTAAGCCTCTTACATTTTACAAAATTTAGATAGTTTCGTTTCAATAAGATAATCATTGAATAACAAAAATGTCCTTCTACAAAATGTACCGTAAAATCCGGTATAAACGCGCGCCGGAGCATAACGGGTATCCATACTTTCAAGCTGCATTTTTTTATATTTCTATGTATATTCGCCGCATAACGCGCACCTTTTTTAGGAAGAAACAAAGTGTAATTTTATTATGTTTTGAAGTCATTTATTCGAGATGTCTCCAGAATATGAAAAAATAATATACTTTTAAAACTACAACACTTTAAGCTCATTAGAAGTGTTATTTATTTTAAATAAGCAGTATTCCTATCTATGTAGAAGTCTTAATTTTTTTCTATGCTCATCTTATTTTATTATTTTTAAAGCTCTCATTGTTATACCCAGCGTATTACGCGCACCTTATATTTCAATCTTATTTTTTGTGTTAGAAGTGTGTGTTATGCGCCGTATTTTACGGTATATACATTTTTGTTAATTTATAGAATCATTTTTGTTATCTATATATTGTTGGTTCAAAAAATATTCAAAACTATAATTTTCTTTAAGAATTAATATATTCAATATTATTATTATTTATTCATATATTAAATTTATTTCATGACAGTCAAATCAATTGTTTCGAATAATTAGGTTTTAATGAAAAGAAGTCGAGTGGTTTATATTCAATCATATAAACCACTACGGCTCATATTCCAATCATCAAAACATAAGTTGCAAAAAGAACTTAATGATGAAAAACTCGAGGGAATTGTATATAAAAATGCTAATATTGATCGTCTTTTAATAAATATAATGGAAGAATTGTTACAATTAAAAAGCATCCTTTTAGAAATGTATTCAGTCATTGAGTTGAACAGTTAATTAAGGAATATAAATGAAAAGAACCCAAAAGAATCATTATTCCTAGTAAATAATTATTCTGGGGAAAAAAGAATAACAGGCAAAGATTACTAAGGGTATTTTTGTTTTCCTAGGTTCTTGTTATGCGGTCACTGCCTGTTACTGCACATTTACCATCCATGTGGACTAAAATACCTGTTGCTTGAAAACGAACCCAGCTAAGATAGCTGCTACGAATTTCGGTATCTTCATTGAGTTGAATAACATTACACAACTGTTTTTCAGCATTTCAAGAATTAGGTAAATATTAATTTACTTTATTTGAAATATTTCTTTACTTAAAAGAATACATTTTAAAGAATAAATATTAAACTTTAGAGGACATGGTTTTTATTTCATATTGTGGGAAAATTTGAATACATGAATGAATTGATTGGAAATGCATTTTGAGTCTTTTCAAGGGAAAAATAAAACTAATTCACAGAGTATTTCCTAATTTTTTCCAATCCATGTATAAGCCTTGAAAATTTATGCAAAATTTGAAATTTGCATATAAGTCAAAATGAAGGGGAAATTTCCTGTAATTTTTAAGTATGTTGTGATTGTGGGCGAAATGTATAAAGTAGGTAGAATATTTTGAATTGAAATAAATTACTGTAAAGTAAGGCACCACTGACAATATATTTATTTCTATTAATCTTATCTGAAGATAACATACATTTTTCCATACATTTATTGTCATTTACAATATCTATACTTGTGTTCTATGATGTTCATGCCTTCTGCTACTATTTTTTTCCCGTTCATTTTGTGTCATTTATAATATCTGTGCTATTCTTATTTTCTGCTACATTTTTTTTCATTCAATTGGTGTCATTTGCAATATCTATGCATTCATACTTTCTGCTACATTTTTCCCCCATTCATTTTTTGTCATTTAATATATATGTGCTATTCTTACTTTCTGCTATATTTCTTTCATTCATTTGGTCTCATTTATAATATCTGGGCTATTCATACTTTCTGCTACGTTTTTCCTCTTTTTTTGGAAAATGAGCAGGAGCTTTGTATACGGCAAGTAGAAAATTCGGTGCATCATGGACATATGCATTTAGACATCTTAAAGAGTGAGCGTACATTTTAAGAATTATTTGAAAACTGGGATTTTGTGTTCTTAACTTAGAAAATATTATGTGATTTTTCTTTCTTTTTAGAACAAAAATTAGATTTATAAAAACCCCCAAAAAGCAAAGATTAAATTTGCTTTTGCAAGGTTAACACTAAATATTATTATTATTATTATTTTGAATTACGCTCTTTTTCTGTAGTCAGCCGACTCCCTTACTCTTTGAATTTAATAAGTAATCCAAGGAAATTCGGCTTATACACGAAGATATGTACGGTACATATTCTTTCCTTTTTTATATTATTGGTTTTTTTTTTAAAAAAACGTGTCAAATTTTTTATTTTATGTTTAAATTCAAGCAAGAATTTTACATTTTCCTATTTGTGTTATTAAAGAACTAGACGAATAAAACCTTATTTCTAAATCTTTCTTATTACGGATAGCAGGGAATACTTTTGACAAAGCCATCTTTAACTGCGCAAATTCCGTGGCTGTATTCTGCACTAACGTTGACCTGAATATTTGATACCAATATTGGGCCCGCCCCAGGAGATGACCTTTCAGTAAAGCACATGATAAATCACTGGGTATCTCAAGTAATCGTATTTGATTGTCAATACCCTCCAAAAACTCGGTAAGTTTTCAGACCCAGAAAAGTACACTTCTCGCAAAACACTAAACCCGTTCGTGCCTCTCACCTCGTTATATAATTTAAATTTCGTTGGGCGTCATTGTAAGGACGCCCCCCCCCTTGGGTGCTCTTCTCCTTGATTACCAGCGTGAGCTAGAGGTGTAGGAATAAACGAAGAATTAGAAGCTGACATAATTTAATATGACTTTATTAAGATCTTAACTTATACCAATAACAGATTAGATGATAATATGATATGTGATAGAATCTACGGTGACTAAACACACAATATATAATACCGAAATAACGTAACACAGACCACCATCAATAACTAACTCGCCTAAGCTCAATTTCAATGCGATCACAGATCCGAATATTTAAATAGTCACTCCTACCTATTTAAATAGTCACTCCTACGACGAAACGTCGATCTATCTGATGCTAGTTGAAGTTACGGATCACTGGAGGGCAATGGTATGCACCTTAACTAAGGACTCTCTGTCACGGGTAACTCCTCTTGGCTGTCATTTAACTTCCCAAAATACTCATCACACTTGAAACATTGACTATCATAACATTCTAAACTTCTGTTATTTAAAACTGCCTAATTTGCATCTTTCCTTCGCGCTTTACATCTTGGGTTGGTTGGAAAAGAGTTGAAATTCATTCTGGTCCCAAAGAACCCAAAAGGATATGTTAATGAAAAAACGCGTGAGACCGTCACACACTGCATGGAATTCCTTTCTATTTGGAAGATTCCTGGCATGTCACGTATCCTCTCGAATGCTACAGGTATTGGAGTGTTTCCTTTAACTGAAGGAACAGGCGCCCGTACTCCTAAAAGAAGAATTTTATGCGCTCCTGTTGTATAACAACCTCTGAACAAAATGCTTTCCGCGTCGTTATTGTACTGATGTTTTTATTCTTTTTCTCTTCTTTACACCACAACTGGCATCTACGGCATTTGCGACCCTGCATTGCTGTTTGATTACGAAACGTGTCTGTACCCCCTACACACTCTACCAGTTTGTTTTTCTAGTGATGTTTGGCGATGTTTTTGAAGATTAAGGTGTATGGATTGCATCAGCAATCCTCAGCTCTCTTTCTGTTACTGAATATCATTGTGTTGGGCAATTGGTTAGAAAGTAGGAGGCGTGGCTTTGAAAAGAGCGGCCAATGGAGATTCTAGAAGGAAAAAGTCCGTTCTTGTCTTTTGTCAGTCTGGCAGGGAATCACTCTGCATGCATAAATTCTCTCACTCGAAATTCTCAGAGACGCAACAGCCCAAGATCTACTGTGACCACCTCAGTTTTCGTGAACTTGGGCACTGCGATGCATAAGCAGTTGTTTCAGTCAGGTGGCCAGTCTGACGCGAAACCCACAATGTTTATTTCCATAAATAGCTCCCAATAATAAAATTAAAAATGAAATCATAAATAAAAAGAAATACATGACATGCAGAAAAGTTTTGCATAAATTATTTGTGGATAATTTAAGTATAGCATTCATATAGTTAAAAATGATTAATTTGATATATATCAAATAATAAATATAAGGTCAAGGGAAAGTATATAGTTAAACATACCTAAACCTGTAAATATAATATCAACTTGGTAAAGTATAAAACAACTATAAAAAATTAATTTCTGGGTAAACGATGATATAAAGAAAAGAAGTTATTCACAAATAAACTCAAAAGAGGAACACATACATAAAACTTTGAATACTTCTTTTTTCCATATTAAACATAGTCCACGCGCATGCACAGCGAGATGTTTGAATGATTTTCGAATGTAGCATTTAATATGTTTTAAGATAAATTAAATTAAAGTCATTTGGTTGTTATTTTTTAGTCATATTAACATGTGTTTGTATTACTTTTAAATGTATTTTGATCATACTAATAGAATTTCTTTAATATTTTGTTTTGCAGAGATTTCTCAATATAATTACGAAGGATGGAAAATTTTAGTTTTTAGTAAATAATCCATTACTGAAAATTCAGTACGAATTAGTAATTAATTATTTTATGAAATACTTATTTATTCCCAAATGGTCATCTGTATTACATAATAAAATATATTACCATTTAAAAAATTCTACTGACTCTTCAAAAAACTGAAGAGAATGTTAAATATATTCATTCAGGGATTGTTCAAAGTTTCTAAAAAATTTTTGAATAACTGTGAATATTGCATTACATTATATTTTATTTGAATGTCATGGAATACGACAACGAAAGATGATCTACTAATGTTTGTTTCAGTACTTTATAATTTGTAAAAATTTTGCTCAAAATATTCCACATTTATATTCCTTGGCTTTATTAAATTGACATAATTTCGAAAGTAATTCAGAATATTCTATACATTCATTTATTTTAATTATATAGCAACTGAAGTTAATACTTTAATTGAAAGAAAATATTGTACGCATGACGTCATATGAGAAATAGATTGTCAAAGAGAAAATATTGATTACTTAAATATGAACTACTTCTGCAAAATGTGAATCCTAAGTGCTTCCTATGGTCCTTCTAAATGCATGTATTTATTTTTATGTCTTCTGAGTTTTATTAAACAATGAAATGAGATAAGAAATCAATAAATGTGTCTGAGGGAAACAATTTAACACCCTAAGAAATAAGAAGCCAAAACCTTAAATATTGTTTGGATATATTAGAGTACTTATTCGTGCTAGTGTCTAATGAACGCATCCTGTTATTTCCATTGTTATACGAATATATTGACGGTCGTAGCGTCAAAAAGGAAGATTTTTATGAATGTAAGGATAGAGACAAGCAAAATAATTAGATAGTTATCTAATTCAAAAGTGTATTAGAGGAAATAGGTTCCTCAAAACTAATTGAGAATCAGTAATAAAACACTCTAGTTCGACATACCTTTGTATGTCTTTTATAGTTATAAATACACGGATATATTTATTCCGAAAATTAGCATTGCACTTTTCAGAAATGGAAATTATTGTTCACCTCTTCTTGACCGCAATAACGCATTGCAATAGTTCTGAACTTGAAATTTAGAAAAGATAAGTGCATTCTCCATGCACGTAATGCATCTGTATATGTGGACTGTAAAAAAACCATACTACGGAGATAATCAGAACTCCTTCTGTAACAGATTCCAGTTGTATTGATTCATTGTTTTCAATAAGGTTCAATAATTCTTTTATAGAAAATATTGTAAGTAACTATTGCTTTTAGAGAAAATTTTCAAATAGAACTATCAGCATATTGAAAGCTACAATAAATATATTAATCACATATCATCATATATTGACTTATCAATCGCAACAGTGATCATAAAAGCGAATATTTTGCTCAAAAAGATCGAAAGTAAGACTTGGAATATAATGATGGTATGCAGTACACCATTATGCACCCAATACCGACATGACATTATAAATATTTCCCAATGGTGAAACCATCTCTGATTATAATGATAATCTGATAATTTTTTCAACAGTGACTACAACAAAAAGGAAATGACTTCCTTCAATTGCTGTACAATATTCATGTAATGGATATAGTTGTCCTATATTTTTTTAATTTCTCAACTGCTGCTTGTATATAGTTCATGTAGTAATTTGGAAGGATGCCGTTTTAATGGGAAGTATAATTATGAACTCCACTTCTGGTATTTGTATTTTTTGTGACATAAAAATCCCTATGTGCACACACAATTACATGGATAGTATTTGCTTTCAATTTTATAATATAAATAAGGAGAAAAACATATATTTAAATAAATTGACTTAATTTTTTGTTAGCTTGACAAACATCAAAATCAGCAACAAATCTGATAAGTGAATAGGTAGTTGTTTAAATCCCTAATATTTGCAAATATATATCAACCTGAAAAATGTAGCAAAAGTAGGTAAGTGGACGTAGCTTTATTTCGAAGAGAGTAATATTATAATGAATAGACTGTGATTTCTGAGCATTTTTTTTCGATATTCAAACATTGGAATGGTAATTAATGCAATCAGGCATTTTGTAAGCGTCTTCTATGTATTATTCATGCCTAATAACGTAGCACGATGTTGCAAATTGGGACTGCTAAAGACTTTCAAATATTTAAAGAGCTATCAGAGGAAATTTTTCCGAAATGTATTTTTTCCACACTATTGACTTAATTTGAGTGGTACGATATTTTTTTTTCTGGTTGAAATTGTTTTACTGTTTCATCGTTGCTCTGGAGACTTGTTCTACAAAAAAAAACACAAATTCTGAGACTAGCCGTGTTAATATTCCTTTTAGTTTACAGTTCAGAACAGTATTACAGTACTTCTCTTGAACAAAATTAAAGATTAAGTAAATTTGTTTGACTAAATAAACTTTTAAACTTAGTGAATGAAAAGAATTTGAGACGTCGAATATACATCGATGCGATAACATTTAGAACAATAATACAACTAAGAAGTTGTAATCCATAATGAAGATAAAATCAGTAGACATCAATTTCATAAATGTGCCGATGTGGATAATATTTAATCTCTGCTTTTCAAAAAGTAGAAAAGTTGTCAGATATTTCTTGAAATGCTTCTCTTTATTTCTGATAACAGCGTTTTTTCTGTCGGTTATTTTTGTACTTATGATTAGTATACTTTTCGTGCCTCAATTTAATGTTACAAAGTTACAGTTTGCTTACGTTTTGATAAATATTTCGTGTTTCATCTTGTGGTGTTCAATGTTTTATCAAAGAAAAAATTTACAAGTACTTTTGTGTACTTTGGAATTTCCTAAAAATATGCAAACAAATAAAATGCGAAGAAAGAGCACACTTGTTACAAAGTTAGCTCTTTTCATTGCATGTATGGCTCCAGTATTGATGTCGACAATCAGAACTTTTGGTGAAAACGGTAAAAACATCGAGAATACCTTGAGAGCTTTGAAATATCGCCCTCAAAGCAATCCTTGTGGTGTCATCGTAATTCTAATAATAGAATACATGTTTTATACTGTGTATATGGAATATCCATTGCTATTCGCAACCTCCATGTGTGCTGTAGTGCATCTTTATGGATTTTATCTCCTTCAGCTTAACAACGATTTAAGAGAAAATAATGCCGTCACTTTCTCGGCAAAATTATCGAAAATTCTCATAGATTACAACAACATTGAAGAGAAAATTCGCCTTTTATCTTATACTTTATCAACATCGTTGTTTGCCATCTTGTTCATTTGCTTCTGTAATCTGTTCACCATCTTGTCATATTGCCTGACAAATATTATCCCTCCATTTTTATTATATGAATTATGCATTAATGGTTTTATCTGTCTATTTATCGTATTCTCCGTGACATTCTGTTGTTCCGCAATTCCTGAATCCATGCTGAAAATAAAGAAGACAGCTGCGAGGATGATGGATGATTGCGTGTTGAGTGATCTTGAAAACAGGAAATGCATGATCTTTCTTGAAAGAATCACAAAGAAAGATGTCATTTACATTTCGGCGGGTGGCGTCTTATATTTCAAGAAGAGTTTTCTTTTGTCGGCGTTGGGGACTTTATTTACGTATGGATTACTTATTTTAAATCAACAAAGAATTTCGTAAAGCTCTATGATATGTGCTTTAGTAAAACTTGAAGTAAATATGAGGATAGCGTTTTCAAGAGTGTCACACTTCACAAGACATTTGACCCATATGCGCAATATCAAAAATTATCAAATTTAAGGAACATTATTTTAAAAAAATGATTGGCTGTTTTGCTTGTTTTTAGTGCACGTATGATATATTATTTTCATTATTTTAATACAAACATTTTTTTGAAAAATTTATTTATTTTAATTTATAAGTTGTATAACATATGAAAATAATTTTAATTTATGTACATTTTAAATCATACGTTTTTATTCGAATCATGTTTTCAAAAAAAACATAACAAAAATATTTTTTTAATATTATTAATATACGTACGCATTTTCAAAGAGCTGTAATTTAAAAAACAAACTTTTCAAATAATTGTTTTTGGTGTTGGATTTTTTAGACTTTTGAGAAATTAGATTTAAGGTCAAATTGTATCAGACTTCTTAGAAATTCAAACAATTTTTTTTACAAAAAATATGAAATATTTTTAATTTTACCAGAAGAAAAATTTAAATAAAGATTAAAGCACCCATCATTTTGTGAAGTGACCCACACTTAAAACTGACACAATGCTTGCAAATACTCTCAATTAAAAGAATTAAAATCAGTAACTTTGTCTTAATAAACTTTATTGTTCTCTCTCTAAACTATATGTAACTGATCATATCAAATCCTTTTTCACTTTTTCTATGCTACCACTTTGAAAATTCTCAGTTTACGCACCATGTACATACATTTATTTCATTTACTAAAAGTCTATTAGAAGTCAAATGTTGCTTCTTATCTACATTTTCGTGTGCCCGAATCTAATTGTCTGCCATGTCCGATACATTTTTAATTGGTGAATAATCTCGTATCTCCACTGGCCAAGGAACAGCATGAATCATGGAGGCAGTCCAGAAATATACGAATTCTGTAGCACTTTGCATTATGGGTCAAGCTGTTGTGTAATACAGTTAAAAACATCCGGATCCAGGATGCCATTAACCTTTTATTGAGATATTAAAGTTTTATCCAGGATAATTATAAGGGACGTGCGATCGTAAAAAACAACACTGAACACCACAGATAATGTCTGTTATAAAGATGTGAGCAAAAATAAAGCATATAAAACCAATGTTTGATTATGACCATTATTCCTCATAAGTATCGAATGGTATTCTGCACCAAGACTGAAGTGGGCCTCATTCCTGAGTACTCTGCGATGTCAGTTTTGAAAGAGTAGCCAATGTAGTCGGCTAAAACACCACTTTGCAAATTTTTCTGTTAAAATACTGAAATTATATACACAGAGACAGCTTCATTTATCTTATTATAAAGAATTTTAAATAATTATTAATTCTTTTTTTTAGTTTTTGTTGCCTTTTAAAATAAATCATATTTTTTTTATAAAAAATAATAATAGTTTTGTTATATTGAGTTACCCATTTCTAAAATACTTTGTCGATTACTGACTTATCATATCTTTTGTTTTTTAAATTCTGCGAACAACATACAGGGAAAATAGATTATAGTTTACATGAAACTATTATATCCTTCTAATTATTCTCTTACTGCTTTTGTTTATTTTATTGTTTCTTATTATGTTAAGAAGAGATTGACATTTTTATTTTAATCAATATTATAAAAAATGCAATTAATTACCGAAATTCTATTTGTCATGTTTTTCTGTGTATGTTGCCTGGAATATCGAGTAACAAATTGTTAAGAAAAACATAATCGTTTTCTATAAGTTAATAATTATTTAATAATGTATTTATTGTAAAATAAATCATTATTTTACATAGTCTGCTATTGCATTTATAAAATACCAACATTGAGACAGAAATTTATAAACTTGGGAACTAAACTGAGAAAATACACTGGGAGAGATTTTTAGTATTTTCTCCGGCAATAAAACTCAACAACTTGTTAAACTTATGTTCTAAATTGTAATATCTCACATCCTGACAATAACCTTTTTAGTAAACACTTGAGTTATTTTATGTGTGGTAAATAATATTCTGTCATAAATTCATAAGATAAAAAACCCGGTTATCTTTGGAAATTAAAAAAAAGAACATTTTAAAAATTCTTTGTTTTATTTCTTATTCTAAGAATAGTTAAGTTACTTTTTGAAACATACATCTTCACATGCAAAGCATTTCAGGTATTATTATCCTTTATACAAACTATCAAATCCGCATTGTATTAATAAACTTGACATAGGTCAAGGGGATTAGTGACATCACTCATTTCTAAATATTAGGTTATCAAGTATGAAAAGGAGCAAAAAAATACACATAATTTAATTCGATTTTTTTCTAATAAAAACTAAGATTTTAAAATGATTTGTTAATTTTTTTTCAAACTGAATAATGCGTTAAAAAGAGGAAAAAATGTACCTTTCCCATGAAAAACAATTTATGCCAAAATACGGCGTATAAATGATGTTATGTACAGTTGAAATAAATAACATAAAATTTACTCAATTTCATACTTGACAACCTAGTACTAAACCTTTTACATTGCATTCTGTGAAAATATTTTTTTCTTAAAAAAAGGCGATAGTCGAAAAGTATTTTCAATTAAATATTTACCTTTCCCTTTCAGTATCGGTAAAAAAATATTATTAAATCGGGTCACACACATAAGAAACTACCGTTTCTTTATCAGAAATTTGTTTTACTCTCATTAAATACAAAAATTACGTTAATTTATTACGTATTCTCCACCGTTATCTATAACCTTTTCCCATCTTCCTGGCAGTTTATAAATTCCTCCCTTTTAAAATGTGGCTGGTTTGGACTGGAAGAAGTTTCCGACAGCCTACGTGATTTGCTCTTCAGAATTGAAAGTTTTTTACATTCAAAAACTATAGTAGGGAACAGAAAAGGTGGTAGTCTGTCGGGGCAAGATCCAGGGAATTAGGAGTATGTGGTAAAGCAGACCATCCAAGCTCCAGAATTTTTTCTTGAGTCACCTTCGCTGTATGTGATCGTGCATTGTCGTGCAGAAGGATGACATTTTTGAGATTGATCAGTGCTAGACGATTTTCAAGGATTTTTTCTTGAACTCTTTGCAACTGCTGAACATATTTATCCACAGTAATCGTTAAATTTGGCTTCAACAACTCGTGGTAAATTATTCTTCGACAATCCCGCCATACACACATTAAGATTTTTTTGCCATGGATGTTTGCTTTCGGATCTGGTAGGGGTGCTCTATCCTTATCAAGCCACTGTCTTTTGCGGACTATGTTCTCTTAGATGACCCATTTTACATAGCCTGTTACAATCCTGTTTAAAAAGGGCTGCATTTTTACCCGTGAGAGCAGACTTGTGGCGATTGACATGCGATCTTTTGCATTCCGTTCACTGAGATTGTGAGGTACCTATACTCCTAGCTTGCTGACTTTCTCTAATTTCTCTAGGTGGCGGATAACGGTTGATTGAGATGTATTCAACCTTTCTGCTATCTATCTTGTGAATTGACGTGAGCTTTGCTGCAACACTGCCTTTAAAATGTTGTCGTGGAAGTCGGAAGGACGTCTCGCCCTCGGTTCGTCTTTTTAAGCCATATCTCCAGAACGGAATTTTTCGAACCAATTTCTAACTGTCCAATCAGTTATCAATCCTTCCCCATTCTGCATATTTTTTCGGTTATTGCATTAGTACTATTGCCTGCAATAAATTCCCAAAGCATCACATGACGACAGTGGCGCACAGATGGGGGGGATGTCATAGGGGTACAGATCCCCCCCAAAGCCGTTGATTTTTTTCCCGATTGATTATAATTCTAAGTGAATAGAATATAAAATTTAATAAAATATTTGTTATTAATGATTAATTTTATTAAGTAATCTTAATTATTTTTTCAATAAATAGTTTTTTACTGTTTTTTGTGGTTTCTGAAAAAGTTTTTTTTATATTCTTGACAATATTAAATATCCATTTAAGTAGAGATGAGTAATTTTTACAGTAGAATACAACGTTTCGGAATGATATAAAATCAAATTGAAGAACTTTATCGAATGATACTGACTACGATGGTCTCCCTTCTTTTAGAATTTGCAATGCCCATGACTTATGAAAGAAAAATAGCATCAACATCTCTGATGTAATTGAAATATAAAAACATTTAAAAGTGAACTTTTTATTTTCTGAAAATTTGGAATCATTTCGATTAAAACAATGACCAATAGAAAACGAAGAAAGGTTTCTTATACAAACAATCCTCTGTGGATTGCATTATCTCGTAATTGGAATAAAGTACATAATTTTTATAAAAATATCTTTTCGAAATATTTCCGAATTAATTTACTGTTATTATTTGATTACAATTTCCGAGTATTATGGTTTTAATCGTTTTACCTAAGTGAAAAGGATCTTTAAATTAAGGAACATTTTTATTTCAAAATCATTGTTTTTATAATGGAAAGTTTTGTTTCAATAGCTTTCATTTTTTCAGTGGTGTTAACAAAGCTATATCTTAAGAAGTTTACTAAGATGGCTTGGTAAATAATCTAAAATATAAAAAAAATACTCTGTATTACAATGAATCTCAGCTTGCAATATTATAACTCAGAAAAATAATTCCTCACACACTCACAATCACAAATCACAAAAACAATCCGTTCACTCTTTTCTAACAGATATTTTTTTAAACCATTTCACAAAAACTATCTTGTGTGCGATTACTTTTTTACTAATTATAAAATCGCTCAATTTCTTAATGGTCATGGTAATTTTAAAGTGTACCTCAATAGATTTGGCCTGTTACCTTCAAAACTTTGTGACTGTCATGTGTGACTGCAAAGTGTTGAGCATATTATCCTTTTTTGCTAAAAATTTATAAAAGAGAGAAAATGCCTGAAAAGAAAGCAGCATACTTTTAAAATCAACTAGCCTGCTAATTTTTCTCAACTTGTTTCAAGTAAAGCTTCGACCACTTTATTTTGCATCTTCATTTTTTTTGTTTTTGCAATTTTTTTGTAAATTTTTCCTTTCCCTGTTTTTGTAACTTCCTTGTACAGGTTTTGTTACATAATTGTTTTATTTTGGAATGTATTTTTGTCTTGTTTGTTTGTAACCTGTAACTTGTTTGTTTTTGTTACGCAGATGGAGAATGTAAACAGGAAAGGATATCCCACATTGATCATATAATGTACACTCCCGTAAGAGCTCCTAAAACTATATATTTTTTTCCTGAAATTCATAATTCAACATCCAGAAAGTGACTGTGTCTTTTGACTCATGTGCCCGATAAACGTAGAAAACGGCTAAAAGTGTTGATAATACACACATAATAAAAAAATATTAGGCTCGACAAAATAAAATGGCTTTTGATCAGAAATTTTCGTGATATTTGTGCGTGAGATTGTAAAAAGATCAAAACAAATATTTTGTTTTTCTTCTTTGATACTCCATCGAATACCATAACACAATTACACATACATTAACGAAAAGGAGAAAAATCCTGACCTGAAGTGACGATGGTAATATGCACTCACAGCTAAGGCTATGAACATATACGCTGTAAATAGATGAAATGTTGCAGATACACAGTAAGCAAATCTTTTCATGAAACGTTGATAAAGTTTGTTATTTTGTTTATAATGGAGACGAAGATAGATCCCCATGGGGACATTAAATAAAGGAATTTCTTCAAAGATGTCTCTGTGAGACGAGACATTTACATTTAATTTCGATTTTTTGTGAAAAAGCATTTCGTTCTATTACTTTCAAAATTCTGCTTAAAATAATCATTCAAAATCCATAAACAATTTCAAACAGTTGACTGCATCTATGAAAACAAACCTAAAAAAAAAGAGAATTATTTAAATTTTTGAAAAAAAAACTTACTTTTGTTACTTCTGTAGTTATTCAATAATTTTATTGATTGCAATAAAAGATGTATATTTAAAAAATGTTTGATTCTTCTCTAACATAGGTTGTTCAGCTGATCAACAAAGCAATAAAAGATTTATTTTTCAAAATTGCTAGTTTATTTTATAATTTATTCGAATTATTATAATCTAGAAATTCTTGTTTCGTTAATCTATTCGATAATATTAAAAATGGAAAAAAAAGCATAAATGAATTTCGAACAGTTGAACCATTTTTTACTAAATAAGCTATACTTTTTGAAATTTAAGAAATTAAAATAATTTATGGAAGTATTTTAGTTATAAGAAAAATAATAAAATGTTTGAGTTTCTATGCAGGATAATAAAACCTGTGTCACTTTTTAGTAAAATAAAACCATAAAATGATTCAAATCTCTCGTCTTTCTGGTATACTTAAACTAGATAAGATATCAACACAATATGTACAAAAAAACTATGAAACACTTTCAAAATTTTAATTTCAAATTATATGGGATGCACTACTATTTTTTACTTTGAAAAATTAAATGCAATTGGTATTTTAATAGAAAAATGACTTTTAAAGCTCTTAGATTAATTTGAACTGTGTTCCTCCCCCAAATCTACATAACCTTTTTTTATTCTTTCTTAAGTCAATGTGTATGATTATTTCTTTGTAAATTTTCATCCTTGCAAAATCTCAATTCATCATTTAAATATTACAGTTTAATATAGTTAAGTGTGGTTTTAGTGTTTCTGATTGTAAAAATTTCTAAGAAAATAAAACAAATTATTTCAATTTATTATATATACGCTTAACATTTATGAGTTAATCAGTATTTACGCATTTTTATATCAATAATTGACCATAATTTTTTTCTTCTTTAAATGGAAGTACGAAAGGTTTGGCAAGAAAATTAACGATCAAGAGTATTTCCTTTAGAACTAGAATTAAACAAAGATTAATTGACCATAATTCGTTTTCTTCTTGAATTGGAAGAACGAAAGGTTCGACGATCAATAACAAGGAAAATAACGATCAGCAGTATTTCCTTTCGAACTAAAATTTAACAAGGATTAATTGACCATAATTTTTTTTCTTCTTGAATTGGAAGGACGAAAGTTATGTCGATCAATAACAAAAAACCCAACGAACAGTAGTATTTCTTTTAGATCTAGATTTTAACAAAGATTTGCATCGCTATCATAGCATTAATGTTTGAGAAATGTTACAAAATAGAAAAGAAATACAGTAGGACCTCTATATAACAAAGTCGTTAAATCCCGAAAAAAGTTCATTATAAAGAAAAATTCGTTACAGAGAGGTTCATCTTTCAATTTTCTGTATAAACCACAAAAAACAAATTTTAAATTCATAAACTTTATATATTTAAAAAGGTAATCATCCACACCTTTTGTAAATTAACATATACTTATTTTATATTTTATATATCAAAAAAGGAAGGAAAAAAGAAAAAGTGCAAGAAAAGTTTCTTGACGCCCCTTTATCTACTACCTGAAGAATTAAATTTTTCTTTGATTCTCAAGCACTTACGTTTTGACATTTTTGAGCTACGAGAAACGTAGTTCCAGTACGACTGATAAACAATGCAAATGAACGGAGACTAGTTTTAGAACACGAGACTCCATTGAGTATGAAAGATGATATCAAAGATGTTTCTAGTGAATTGGACAGTGAGGGTTAAATGTTGCATTTCTTCGATGAAACGTCCAGAACTATATTACTCTCGGCAAGCAAGGATTTAATAAAACCAGTTCAAGATTTATGACCACCATAAAGTGTGTTAAAGAGGGAATAACTTGAAATTTTTTCAGATATACTTAAAAAAAAAGGGAGAACAAAAATTGAAACACAAACGAAAAAGTTCGTTATATAGAAAATGCACTTCGCTATAGAGAGGTTATTTTACGAAGAAAATCGTGAAATGTTCAAGGTTCCAGGAAAAAGTTCGCTATATAGAAAAATTCGCAATATAGAGGTTCGACTGTATTAGCATAATTAAAACGGTGCAAAGATGTATTAATGAATAATACGTAATTGTGGGAAGATTCGAACCGGGCACCTTCCGTTCCGAACGCCAGTACCTTATCGATCACGCCAAAACGATCGTCTTCACGTGATGTCTACGACTGGTTTTTATCTAGATACCGCTACAGAAATGCAAAAGAAAAAGTTCTTTATATAGAAAATGCAAAAATAAAGAGAGGTTGTTTTTACGAAGAAAATCGTGAAATGTTCAAGATTCCAGGAAAAAGTTCGCTATATAGAAAAATTCGCAATATAGAGGTTCGCAATATAGATGTTAATTAATACGGTGCAAAGATGTACTAATGAATAATACGTAAATGTGGGAAGATTCGAATCGGGCACCTTCCGTTCCGAACGCCAGTACTTTATCGATCACGCCAAAACGATCGTCTTCACGTGATGTCTACGACTGGTTTTTATCTAGATACCGCTACAGAAATGCAAAAGAAAAAGTTCTTTATATAGAAAATGCAAAAATAAAGAGAGGTTGTTTTTACGAAGAAAATCGTGAAATGTTCAAGATTCCAGGAAAAAGTTCGCTATATAGAAAAATTCGCAATATAGAGGTTCGCAATATAGATGTTAATTAATACGGTGCAAAGATGTACTAATGAATAATACGTAAATGTGGGAAGATTCGAATCGGGCACCTTCCGTTCCGAACGCCAGTACTTTATCGATCACGCCAAAACGATCGTCTTCACGTGATGTCTACGACTGGTTTTTATCTAGATACCGCTACAGAAATGCAAAAGAAAAAGTTCTTTATATAGAAAATGCAAAAATAAAGAGAAAGAAAATCGTGAAATGTTCAAGATTCCAGGAAAAAGTTCGCTATATAGAAAAATTCGCAAATAGAGGTTCGCAAAGATAGATGTTAATTAATACGGTGCAAAGATGTACTAATGAATAATACGTAAATGTGGGAAGATTCGAATCGGGCACCTTCCGTTCCGAACGCCAGTACTTTATCACGATCACGCCAAAACGATCGTCTTCACGTGATGTCTACGACTGGTTTTTATCTAGATACCGCTACAGAAATGCAAAAAAAAAAGTTCTTTATATAGAAAATGCAAGAGAGGTTGTTTTTACGAAGAAAATCGTGAAATGTTCAAGATTCCAGGAAAAAGTTCGCTATATAGAAAAATTCGCAATATAGAGGTTCGCAATATAGATGTTAATTAATACGGTGCAAAGATGTACTAATGAATAATACGTAAATGTGGGAAGATTCGAATCGGGCACCTTCCGTTCCGAACGCCAGTACTTTATCGATCACGCCAAAACGATCGTCTTCACGTGATGTCTACGACTGGTTTTTATCTAGATACCGCTACAGAAATGCAAAAGAAAAAGTTCTTTATATAGAAAATGCAAAAATAAAGAGAGGTTGTTTTTACGAAGAAAATCGTGAAATGTTCAAGATTCCAGGAAAAAGTTCGCTATATAGAAAAATTCGCAATATAGAGGTTCGCAATATAGATGTTAATTAATACGGTGCAAAGATGTACTAATGAATAATACGTAAATGTGGGAAGATTCGAATCGGGCACCTTCCGTTCCGAACGCCAGTACTTTATCGATCACGCCAAATCGATCGTCTTCACGTGATGTCTACGACTGGTTTTTATCTAGATACCGCTACAGAAATGCAAAAGAAAAAAGTCGTCTTCACGTGATGTCTACGACTGGTTTTTATCTGTAGATACCGCTACAACGAAATGCAAAACGAAAAACGTGATGTCTACGACTGTGCAAAAGAAAAAGTCTTTATATAGAAAATGCAAAAATAAAGAGAGGTTGTTTTTACGAAGAAAATCGTGAAATGTTCAAGATTCCAGGAAAAAGTTCGCTATATAGAAAAATTCGCAATATAGAGGTTCGCAATATAGATGTTAATTAATACGGTTCGAATAATACGTAAATATAGATGCCAGTTAATTAATACGGTGCAAAGAAATGCAAAAGAAAAAGTTCTTTATATAGAAAATGCAAAAATAAAGTACTCGTGAATGAATAATTCGCAATATAGAGGTTCGTAAATGTGGGAAGAAATTCGAATCGGGCACCTTCCGTTCCGAACGCCAGTACTTTATCGATCACGCCAAAACGATCGTCTTCACGTGATGTCTACGACTGG
This sequence comes from Trichonephila clavipes, assembly GCA_019973935.1. NCBI lineage: Eukaryota > Metazoa > Arthropoda > Arachnida > Araneae > Nephilidae > Trichonephila > Trichonephila clavipes. The sequence continues at coordinate 14,070 of BMAU01001278.1, read as the reverse complement.
TTTTTATCTAGATACCGCTACAGAAATGCAAAAGAAAAAAGTTCTTTATATAGAAAATGCAAAAATAAAGAGAGGTTGTTTTTACGAAGAAAATCGTGAAATGTTCAAGATTCCAGGAAAAAGTTCGCTATATAGAAAAATTCGCAATATAGAGGTTCGCAATATAGATGTTAATTAATACGGTGCAAAGATGTACTAATGAATAATACGTAAATGTGGGAAGATTCGAATCGGGCACCTTCCGTTCCGAACGCCAGTACTTTATCGATCACGCCAAAACGATCGTCTTCACGTGATGTCTACGACTGGTTTTTATCTAGATACCGCTACAGAAATGCAAAAGAAAAAGTTCTTTATATAGAAAATGCAAAAATAAAGAGAGGTTGTTTTTACGAAGAAAATCGTGAAATGTTCAAGATTCCAGGAAAAATTTTGCTGTATAGAAAAATTCGCAATATAGAGGTTCGACTGTATTAGCATAATTAAAACGGTGCAAAGATGTATTAATGAATAATGTATAAATTAAGTCGTGCGGCACTGGTGGCTTAGAGGTGGCTATTATTTGGCTTTGGTAATCACGGAAATATTTAGCATCCGTGATGTGAGCTTGAATTAAAAACTAATTCAAACGTTCAAGTTTTGTAGCGAGGTCTCCACTAGAGGGGGCCACCATGAAATGGATCTCACATTTTGAGACTTGCCGCGTCTGCAAAGGATAAGTTGCTGAAATGCAATTGCGGATGATCATAAATCAAAGAGAGTCCACATTTATATTTTTATAAAAACAGCTTAGTAAACAAACGATCGTGTGCGTGTATTTTTCTGTGACGTAAGAAATCTGAAATGTAAACTCTAATCCATCTGGTCACATGTTCAAAGAAAAAAGGAATTAAATAAGGTATTCACTTTTTTCATGCCTAACCCTTATTATAGTGATTGTAGAAAAATACCTAAAACTGGCATTTTTAGTCTTTAAACAGGAATTAATCTAAATGGAAAATTATTACAGAACCGTACTTTTCATTATATTGACATTATTTAAAATATTACATGTCCGAAAAGTATGACCACTATGCCACACAAAAACGAATTAAAAATAAGCAAAAAAAGATTTGTTCAATAGAGAAAATAATAAAGTTTTTTACGATGTTTCTTGAGCCATTTATATCTGTAAATTAATAGTTGCATGCAAAACATCGAGTCTAAACGAGATTTCTGACCCCATTTCACAAAGTATTGCAGTATCAACTTTCTGAATGACAAATGTATTTCGACTTTTCAATTCATCAGTGCTACAAGTTGGAGAATAGTAAACACTGTTTTTCACATATCCCTAAAAGAAAGAAGTTTAAATGTACTATGTGTAGAAAGCTAGGTGGCCAGAGTATTGTACTTCCTCTTTTCCTCCTTCTCCCTTCACTTCCAAACTCCGGTGTGGGGGTGCCTCATTTATGCTGTGCATGTGTTGCAGTTGAAATTTTATAAACGCTTCTATAATTAGCACTCCTGCCATAAGAAAAAGAAGTAGACTGCAGCTTATTTTTCGGACGAAGGTCTGTACTAACACTCCAAATTCGTCCCTTTATATCGTGCGCGATGGACAATGCAGTATGTTCATAGTTCTCAAACAAACGAATCATGATGAAGGGAGAAAAATGCAGCTTCACGAGGTCCAAGACCATGAGACACCCTAGGTTGAAGTCTGGCTTTACCTTATGCTTGCAATGCATTTAGTTGAGCGTATTGGAATGGCCTTCACTCCTTGGAGGACCGCACCAGTGAGTGAGTGAATATTAACCTCGTACTATTCGGCTACACGAGGGCTTTTGGTTGGTGGCGAACCTCGTAATTTTGAACCATGGTTAAGTGACGAGGACAACACCTGAGCTGGCACCCCCTCTCCTAACTACCACACTACACCAACGGGAAGACGTTTGAGCTCGAGACAGATTTAACGTGCATCGCTACCCTACAGGGTGGGTCTTTAGTGGTACTGGGCTCGCCCACCATCCGATACCTTGACCACTAGGCTACCCTGGTAACGTAACCATACCAGGAGAATACTCGTACACTCCAGAGGTACATCGTCCATTCTTCCTAGGAACTCTCCCGCTACTATGAAGCAGCAATGCAGAACTTTGGGAAAGATGTTAAGATCTTTTCCCAGTGGGCACCGTCATACGTCAATGTTTGCGGGAATGCGATTGCAGATAGTTTGGCTCGTGAAGGCAGCCATAAAGTTTCTACACATGGTGGCTGCTTTACTTTTTCTGAAATGGCTACCTGGATCAAACAAAATATCAGTTCCTCTTGGAGGAAGGCCCCCGTACATGAAAGGTATGAAGGAAACCGTCCCGGCGTTGCGTTGCTTGGGACAAGCAGTACGCGAGATAAAACTATTCTTGCTAGGCTTCGCAGTAGACATGCTCGAGCTCAACGACATGTGGTGGTCCTTAAAGCTTACCCTCCTTGTCCAAATTGCTATGTGACCTACTCACATCTTGGCATGTATGGATCGCCATAAGAGCCAGCTGCTCTCAAGTCCTGCTACAGTTCTTCATTGTTTTAAAACGCACGGGTTAATGGAATTGATCTATATATTTCTGTCAATCAAGTAGAATAAGAAACAACAACTTGCACTTATTTTTGTGGTGAAGCCATTTTGAAACGATAATTTTGCAAAACGGGGACATTGCGCTTTTAATTAAAATTAAATTTTAATATTTTCTTTCTTGGACGTAAAAAAACCGTAAGGGAAAATCTTTGTTTATATTTAATTCGTTGTTGAAAACTTAGTCATCCTTTTTGGACACCCTACACACTTTTATTTGAAATATATATAACCATAAGAACCTGAAGTTAAGTTTGATATAGAAGAACCCATAAAATGTTGCAGAAATTTTATTATTGCAACATTTATATTTTCTAATGAGGATATCAATACACAGGGCATAAGCTCAACAACAGAGCAGGACTTTTTTGAAGTAATAAGCTATCAGCGCTTTTGATGGTAATTCCTGAAATCTACAAACAATAATAGTTTGATCCATTGGTTGAAGAGCCGTAATAATGCAGATTTGTTTTTAAAAAAAGGGTAGAAATCTCTGCATTTCACTGCAAAGTATAGATTTGCATAAGAAAACAATAAATATTTCAGTTGCAATTCCTGTTTTTAACTTACCCGTTTTATCTACTGCAGAATTCATTAATCAAATATTGGGAAAATGACTTTGTTTGTTTTGAGATTATTTGAAAGTACCATAATTAATGCTACCCGTATATTTAATTTACTTCTAATAACATTGTATCATAGAAGTTTTCGTACACATATGTATCAAACTGACATTTAAATATTTCAAAGTGTTATTTATAGAAGATAATAAAAGTCAAAAATATATTGTTTATGTTTCTCTGACGAAATGGATAGTATTCTAAAAAATCCATTTAATCCATAATGGTCTTCAGCTTTCTTTTATCTTGTATTGTTTTTGATTTGATAATAATAGAGGTTACGTTCAAAGGTTTTGGTTGTGATTAAAAACGGGAAATGATTCATGAAATGAGAACGGAATAAAGGGAAAAAACCATTTTTGAATTTACAAATATAATTAGCTTTCTCTGCTTTACAAAAATTTGAAATATATAATTCCCATTAGATAATGCATAAATACAACGAAACACTTTTTCGTATTTGAATGAATAAAGCTAATTCAGAAATTAAACTAATTCTAAAAAAATATTTGATTCGGCTTCTATTTATTTTTTACCAACCCCCATTCACAAATTATGCCAGTGTTTCTCAAACTGTGAAGCACGCCCCTCTAGGGGGGCGTGATAACCACTCAAGGGGAACGCGAGTATATCGAAAAAAGTCGGAACCAGAAGATTATTTAAAAAAATTATTAATTCACTGAAAGGAAGTAAATCAAAATACATTCTGACATAATAAAAAATAAAATACACATTTACACTGATATAGTACACTTATAAATGTATCAGTACTGCACAATGTGTTTCAAAATTAATTTAACAGCACCTAGTTAAGAACAAGTTTAATAATTACCAATGACCCCATGGGCTTGTCACAAAATTAAATACAAAGTATTAATACTTAGCTTGATAATTTGTACGGTTTATAATTAAAGTCGTATTGTATACGACGTCAAAATATGTTATTATTGAATTCAATGCATTTTCATTGCATGGTGGGGGGCGCGATAAAAATCTTGATTGAAAATTGGGTCACAAGTATAGAAAGTTTGAGAAGCACTGAATTATGCTAATGTTCATACTAAATTTCCCAAAATGTAAAACTGTAACTTACATGTATTGTGTAGCTCTATTTTTTTTCAATATATTGTAAGCAGGATCAAAAACAAATTTCAAGTTTTCATCTCCTCATTTTAATTTGTGCGTCAATTTATTGTACCGTCAAAAACAATGTTCCTAATCACCTTTTCATTTAAATTGCTCGACATTTCTATTACGTCTTTACTTCTGTACTTCTTGATAAACACATACAATTGTTCCATAAGTAAATATTGTTTCCTTCTATATAAAACACAAACCAACTTTTTCAAAACTCTGCATCTGTCGTTTGTTAATAGCCGTGGTAAATGCCAATCTTACGGAGAATTGAATACATTTTAATACGAATGGCATATCCATGTCCCCTAGAGGAGGGCTGGTGAACCTTTGTGGATTAACGTGTCATTTTTTCTTAAGAAATGTTTGATGACGCACAGACGTGCCGTCAAATAATTTTGACTTGTGATATTGTGAAAATAATAAAACTAAATACTAACAACTCAAAACTCTTTATTTACTACGAAAAATTACCTTTTTCACTGCATAGTTAAAAATGCTTTAGTTATGCGTGTAATTCAAATTAATGTAACATTAGTGTAGCTTCTGTTGCTGTAGATGGTGTGTGGATGAAAGATGACTTATATTAGGACTGTAAGATGTTAATTTAAGTAGAATGCCTCCTGATTTGGAGTCATCTGCCAAAGGGTTTCTAAGCAGATCATTATTTTTGTTGTGGATCACTTTTTTGACAAGAGGTTTTATGATTTGTTTCAAAATGCCGCTTTACAGGTGATGATCTTCACACCACAGTTCCAGAACATAAAACACGCCCCGCCTTTGTCGCCTTTACTAATAATGCCATATTTCTAGATTCACCAAGTTTGAAATTCTCAGTTACATTTACTACCTTACACTTTTTTGTTCTGAACTAGCCTTGTTGAATAACAGTTAAAAATCATAAATATAATACACATAAACTTTAAAATACAGTCGTGTCAACGAAATTGATTATGCTATGCGTGGACAAATTTTGCATCATAAACAACTATAGTCCACGACGTAACTAAGGCAAGACAATAGCAAACAAGTGTGCTCCCCGTCACGTTTGCTCGTAATACTTCATAGTGAACTTCGCTATTTTGAAATAAAATGCAAACCATTTTGATTGCTCGCGTGCCCAAAACATTCTGTTGCGTGCCATTGAGGGCACGAGTAGCACGGGTTCACCATCCTTGCCCTAGAGTGTTCTGTGCGTGTGTGATCCTTAGTATAGATACAATTTCGGAATTAAATTTGACATTTGTGACGACCCATTTTTACTAACTATACCTCATGTATAAATAAATTTATTACATCATTATGAAAAACATTTTTTTAGATACAGCATATTTTGTGCAATTAATGTAATTACTGTTTCATCTTAAAATAGTGTAAATAATTAAAGTCTGTGTATTTAATGCGTTAATATTACTTTCTGCTGTATTTATTTTATGATAAAAAATAATAATCGTGAGTAACGACGTCCCTTGCATTATAATGGCATTTCAATGGAAACTTCAAGAAATATTGGCGATACAGTCAAATTGGCATCATAAATAACTTTATTATAGTATCATGAAAAGCTATTTTACGTAGACATGGGGAAAATGTCGGAATTTCCCATTATAAAAGTCTTGTTAACTGGGAAGAACATAAAAATCTATTAAGATAAAGTCAGAAATACTTAATTCTCTGTATTTTTCATGTGTTCATTTTTTAAAACGTGTAATCTGATGTTTTATAAAGAAATAAAATCTTAAACTTAAAATTTTTATTATTTTTTTAGTCTCTCTTTTATTTAAGGAATTGTGAGAAAAATGTATGGCTACATATTTCAAAATCTTCATTCTGAATCAGTTTATGATATATATTTTTGATGAAAGAGATGAATTAAATAATTTATTAGATTTTATTAAAAGATGTATAAATTATAACAAACATCTTGTACTATACGGTTGTATTGCCGTCAAAAAAATGGGTCTCTGAATAACTGTTATATATATCATTGAAGCTTAACAAAATTGGTATTGATATCAATGGCTCGAAGAGAGTTAAGTTATAATATTAGTAGCTAAATTAAATTAAGGGGACCCAGTATGATCCAATTGACAAAAATCGGTTATAGAATCAAATTAAGATTTTCTATTCTTAATTATTCTTTATGTATTTTTCTGTTATCTCACAAAATTTGAGAGCTCCATGTCTAAAAACTCCAAAAAAAGTTATAATAAATTTTATCTAAATTATAATTTCTATAGTTCATATTCCATTAGCAAATAATTACTTTGAAATTATTTATTTTAGAACAAAAAAATCTCTATTTTTAATCATTTAAAATGCTAAGACTCCTGCCATTAAATCTAATGATTTTTTTTAATTATAATTATTTAGGTACAGAAATTGAGGCTTACTTGAGCATGCGTACTAACCAAAAAGAGCGAATATCATTATGGAGATATGGGTGTCGGTCACTGGTAATTATTAAAATTTTCTTAATTTATTATGCTTAAAAAAAAGTAATTATCAAATACATTGTGCAGTACTGATATATTTATGTGTATTATATCAGTGTACATGTGTATTTTATTTTTATTATGTCAGAATATATTTTGCTTCATTTCTTTTCAATAAATCAATAATTTTTTAACTTATATTTTGTTTTTGACATTTCGAAATGCTCTCCACTTAGGGTTATCATACACGCCCCTGGGGTGCCTCACGGTTTGAGGAACGCGGTCGTGAGTGCTTTATACTAGAATTCTGTGTTTACATTAATAATTACAAGTTGTTTTGGTTACTGTTGTATACAAAAATGATATTTCAAAAACATTTTCATTAACCTTAAAGCTTGTCAAAAAATACATAATATGTTTCTGTCACTTCTGTTTAGTGCATATGTGTAAATCTTCTGCGTGTAATTAAGTAAACCACAGTGTTTCTCAAACTGTGGGGCGCCCCTCCCTAGGGGGGGGCGTGATAACCCTACTAGGGGGGCGCGAGCATATTTAAAAGTTGAAACAAAAGATTGTTTAAAGAAACTATTAACTTACTGAAAGTGTAAACAAACAAATATATATTCTGACATAATATTTTATTATCATTTACACTACAATACACTTATAAATGTATCAGTACTGCACAATCTATTTTATAAATAATTTAACAATACTAAGTTAAGGACAAGTTTAATAATTACCAGTGACTCCATGGATTTGTCATGTATAAAATTAAATGCCAACATTAACACTTATCTTGATAATTTGTACGGTTTATAATAAATTCCTTAAATGTCGATCAAAAGTTATGTGATTCGTTCCCAATGCCACCGTTTAACGCGTAGGTAAGCGTATGGTATATATTGAGGGGGTGGTGATAGAAAAGGAATAATCAATCCTCTGAAATAAGCAAATTCTTCGCAAACATTGTCAAGGTCATTTTATTGCTTTCCAAAGCTTTCGGAATAATTTTATGGATAGCAGTTTACAGAAAAGATAGTACTTCGGAAAGACGTATATATACGTTTGGGGCAATTAACACACTGGCTAAGCGAAATGTTTATATACGTCGGGGAGACTTAAGAGGTAAAAGTCGTATTGTAGGTGATTGAATGCTGAGTCGAAAGCATTGAAAGTTTGAGAAGCATCGAAGTAAACATTTGTGGAAATCACTTTAAGGTATGTCCTCCCATGGCAGCATTTTTACCAATAAATTGGTCTTTTACTACTTTCGAAATAATTGAAATTTTTTTTCACTGTGTGATTCTTCTGAGTAAGCTTTATTAATGCAAAAGCACTACAAAATTCAGAATAACAATCTTAAAAACTATCTTAATTATCTTAAGTCAGACAAATATTTAAATATGTATGAAAATACAAGTAATTAGTTCACTAAATAATTATAAAAGGAAAATAAAGGTAACACTTTGTCAGTCGTGAACCCAGTTTATACTCAAAACGAACATTTCTAAGAACAGCACAAAATTCCACATTTTATTCAAGCAAATTCCCTCAACTCCATTTTTTTGGCTCGTTGCCAAAGACAAAAATACAAAAGTAGCTCGTTCAAAATACTATCTGGTGATCGCAAAAACGAGTAATTTAATAACATTACTGTGTAACCCTGACACCTTCCCCCGAGAGTCATATTAGATCCAAAGATCAAATATGGCTAAAACAATCAAAGGGTCACACGTTACTCCCAAAATGAAACACTGTTTAGTCACTATCTTAATATTATACATTTACATAAGAATACTCAACATTACATTTTACGCAAATATTCTTCTTAACTTAATCATCTAACAATAAAGCTAAGAAAATGTTTAAAACCTAAATTAATCTTAAATCCTTCTTACAGTTCTTATTTAATTACAGTTTACATTTACAGTCTGGATAGAGCATCTGCATTAACTAGTTTAGATCCTCTCATGTGGCTTGCTTCAATGTCATGGCGTTGAATGGCCAACGCCCACCTCTGCAATCTCGGACATTGGGGTGCAGCCCTAGTGAGGAATACTAGAGGATTATGATCGGTTAGTAAGAAAATCTTTGCTCCACACAGTAAAGTTTCAAATCTTTTAGAGTCCAAATAGTAGCATACGCTTCCCTTTCAATTGTCGACCACTTTTGTTGGCTTGGGTTCAGTTTTTGGCTCCCAAAAGCTATGGGATGAATGTTGTCTTCTCCATCCAATTGACCTAGACATCATCCGACCGCCGTCTGAGAAGCATCCGTATGCAAGTAGTACGGTTTCTCTATGTCTGGGTTGATTTGATTTGATTTAATATTAACGTCGCACTGTTCAGCTGCACGAGGGCTTTTGGCGACGGACCACGTAATTTTGAACCATGGTCAAGTGACGTGGACGACACCTGAGCTGGCACCCCCTCTCCTAACTACCACACCACACCAACGGGAGGACATTTCAGCTCTCGACAGATTTAACGTGCATCGCTGCCCTACACGGCGGGTCTTTAGTGGTACTGGGCTCGAACACGTGACAAGGCAAGCCACGGTCCGATACCTATACCACTCTGGCTACCGCGGCCACCTCTATGTCTGGGACCTACAACTCTGTAATTCCACATAGTGCTGTCTTCAACTCCTTGAAAGCATTTTTCAGCCTCCTTGCTCCATGGAATCTCATTAGGGACTTTCTTTTTAGTGAGCTCCGTCAATGGTAGAGCAATTTTTGCAAAGTTCGGAATATACTGTCTATAAAAATTGCACAATCCGAAAACACTTCTGAGTTGTTTCTTGGTCGTTGGTGCCTGTAAGTTCTGAATCGCTTTTGTTCTTTCTTTGTCAGGGGAATGCGTACCTGAACCTATGACATGTCCTAAGTATTTAACTTTTTGTCTTGCAAACTCACACTTTCCTAAATTCACTGAGAAATTAAAATGCTCCAATCTTTTTTGAAAACTTCTTCTAGATGATTTAAATGTTCTTCCCACGTATCAGAGAATATTGCTAAATCGTCGATATACGCACATACAGATATAGTTTGAACCACTTTAGACATGGCTCTCTGGTAGGTTGCAGCAACGTTTCTTAACCCAAATGGTAACACATTCCATTGGTACAGTTCTCGATGAGTTCGGAAGGCTGTTAGATGTTTGCTGCTGTCTTCCATTGGTATAGACCAATATTTTTTCAACATATCTAGTACAGTAAGGAATTTTTTCTTCCCTACTAAGAAATTCAACTCCATCATATTCTGCATTGGATATGCGTCCGGTACGGTAAGGGCATTCAAGCTTCTGAAATCTATGCATAACCGAATTGTTCCATCCTTCTTATGAACACATACCACGGGGTGTGCTATTTCACTTACAACAGGTTCAATCAGCCCTAACTCTAATAATTTGTCTATCTACACGTCTACTTTTCTCTTTAAGTTTTCTGGTATCTTATAAGTTTTGGGTTTCATCGTCTCCTCCTCATTCTTCAGTTTTATCACATGTTCACCAACTTTAGCTATTTTTATTTTTCCAGAAAGCAACGTCCTGTGTCGATGTAAAAGATCCTTTAGTTGAGTTTGTTGCTTCTTAGATAGGTAATCCAACGTCACTCTGTTCAATGCTTCGTCATTCTTCTCAGCTGCAGGAACTGTTGGCGTTTCATATATCTCCCCGAATTCATCATCAATATCATAAACAACTCCAACCGTTTGAACTCTCGCTCTGTATTCTCTGATCTTGTTAACATGCAGCAATCTCAAATTACCTCCAGCCATCTGCAAATAATATGAATTTGGTTTTACTCTTTTAACAACTTTAACGGACCTGTCCATCTAGCATATAGCTTATTCGTCGAATCAGGTATCAAAACAAACACTTGATCTCCTGGTGCAAATTCTCGATGTTTCTTTTGCCTGTTGTAATATTTAGTGTAGCTACCTTGTTGCACGTCACTTGTTAACTTTGCTTTGTGGGTTGCTACTTCTAACTTTTCTTTTAGCTTTTTCAAATAACTCTCCACTGATCCCTTCATATTCAGAGGTAACAACGTGTTCCCAGTCCAAATTGACTTCAGTATAGACAACGGTCATTTCGGATCTCTTCCATACATTAGTAGAAAAGGTGCAAAAACACTACACAATTCAGAATAACAATCTTAAAAACTATCTTAACTATCTTAAGTCAGACAAATATTTAAATATGTATGAAAATACAAGCAATTAGTTCACTAAATAATTATAAAAGGAAAAAAAAAAGGTAACACTTTGTCAGTCGTGAACCCAGTTTATACTCAAAACGAACATTTCATAAGAACAGCACAAAATTCTACATTTTATTCAAGCGAATTCCATCTTCATTTTTTGGCTCGTTGCCAAAGACAAAAATACAAAAGTAGCTCGTTCAAAATATTATCTCGTAATCGCAAAAACGAGTAATTTAATAACATTACTGTGTAACCCTGACACACTTTTTATAGTATTGGCAGAAGTATTTATTTTAATAATTAACAGAGGCAGAAGATTAAAGAACCATAAAATTGCTAGTAAGAGCCGTGATTTATTGACTCGGAAAATGGTGTTTTAAGATAGAAAAAAATCAGTTTAATGACTTTCTTTTTTTATGCCTTACTTGTGTAAGCATTGTTAATCAATGATTTTTCCCAAATTTCATTACATTTTTGCAAGTAGAAATTTAACAATCTGAATTTTTCCAGATTGTTTATCAATTTTTTCGAAATTAGTACAATTTAAGTAGTCTGTGAAAAAAAGTTTCAAATACTTTTTTTCAAGTGTATTAATAAAAAAATATAAGTAAAACAAATACATCAGAAATAACATATAATCGAACATTTAAACGAGAGGTGTGTTATATTAAGCACAGTAATACCCCGAACTTACGCGATATTTGGGATTTAGTGATAACTGCGTAGGTCGAATTCGTGTAAGTCGGGGGATAATTTAGCATATAAATAAATTTAAATTATTTTTAGTTGAGGCCAGAAACGAAACAAAATAATAATTATATAAAAAAAAATGTTTAATAAAATCTTAGGCAACACACAAAAAAAAATCGAATACAGAAGTTATTTTGATGTAGAAAGTTTCATAATATCTAACAAAGTAGTCTGAGGGGTCAATTTTTTTTCTTTTTATATGCCTCAAAATTTTCTCGTTGAATAGGCGTTGCTTTTGGGGGCCTCTGGACTGTAAAAACAGTCCTCAATACCATAACAGGACAAGTCTTCGATGTTCTACTTGACGAGAGTGGTGTTTTACATTCTGCTTAGTGACATGATGGCGATTGATTGGTCGATGGAATCCGGAAGGCGTGGCTACGGTGCTTCATCTGGATGGAAAATTTTCTAAGTTTTTTTACTTGGCTGAGAGCTTAGTGGCTGCTCTCTCATTGAATGCTGGGTAAAGTGAATATTGACTTCAGTTGGCTGCCCTGGGAACAAAATTTTCTCGTAGTATGGCAATAATGTTTTTTTTTATTTCTTGTTTTGTTGAAAAAAATACTCTTTTCGATGGAGTCTATATTTTCTAAAATTTGTAGCTCTCTTTCGATTAAACTGAAATTCCCAACCGCTATTCTATCATTTTATTGAACTGGGTATAAAGACTCAAGTTCTGCAATGCAATGCTCTTGCTTATGCATTTCTGAGTCCGTCAATTGTCAGCCCCTGATTATGGGAATCCAGCAGTTCTCGAACGTCATCATTATCCACTTATAAATTTATTTGCCTGGCAAGATTCTCAACTTCTTCAATCGCATTACCAATGACATCAGGCTCTGTCACTGATTCACCATGAGGTTCAATGATGGAGGGGAGAAAAGGAAAAAAATAGAAAGACGAATCGACTTTTGCGGAAATTCATCGTGAGTAGAAGCCTCGTAATTTTCTGCCCATTGAACCTTTTACAACTCTGTGAATGAAATCTAGATCAATTGCATGGACTCAAATTTTAATTCAAATTTTCGGAAGACACATTAAAACTATTTGATTAAGAAAAAATACGCATATTTCATTTTGAACTTTCATTAATGATGCATTAATTCACAAGAAAACTGTATTTTTGTACCCTCTTTACGATAAATACATTTAGTTGTAAGTTATAAGCTGCCATTTCAGGAGAGGTCGAAATTCTCTAATTTCTCTCATTTAAAAACTCTCTACAATAAAAATCCCTAAATTTAATTTACCTTAAAATTAGAAAAGCATGGTTAATTATTGAATGTTTAACTATTGGTGAATTTCTCAACTGTATTGAATAAGTCACAACTATTATGAAAATCATATATAAAATCTTTATATATTTTCTTATGTTCAATCAGCGAACGTCAAATCATTTTTCTAAAATTCAAATAAATAATAACATTGGTGAAATTGTCGAATCGGCCACCTTTCCACCAAATTTTGAAAAATCGCCAATTTGGCGCGTTTTTGCGTGTTGTGTTTTGGAGTAGCTACCCTACCACAACACGCAACGCCGGAGCACGAAATTCAAGATGGCGGGAGGAAAATCATTTAAAAGAAGCATTTTAAAGTTTTGAAACTGAGAATCACGGCAAAAATGGAAATAATTTCATTTACCTTTAAAAAATGCTTCTTTTTCCGACATTTATGATGACGATGAGTTCCCTACTGAAATTATATCAGTGTGCGCCTGCATATTTCTGAGAGCACCTTCCAAAACATTTTATTTTTTCATCACTAACAAAACGGTGCACATATCCAAATTACTCAATTCAAACCAAAACAAACACATGATGGGTATCCTCTTTAATACTCGACTGAATTCTGCAGTATCATTCAGAAACCATCATTCACTTCCTTACCCATTCTTTCTATCAATTCCATACTTTTTCCATATTTCGGACATACATACGATGATCCAATCAAACCTTCTTCCATGCGCCATTCTAAAACAGCTTTCTTTCCAAGTACAGGCAACAAGACAAAAAAACTTTTCACAATATTAATCGTTATTTTTCATGCATTCATTCGGATTCTCTCTAATACCATCGCTGGACATCGTGGCAATCCGTGAAAACTTATGCGGAGAAAAAGAGTAATATTACCTGGGAAAAATGATTCTACAATGAGAAAACGAATCGAAAGAAAAAACATCTGGTCTAAAGGAATTTGCGAGCAAGCGAAGCTAAGGCCGTTAAGAAAGGTTCACTAAAGCAGTTAAAAAAATGAGCTGCTCAAGCGCATTTGTGATTATCGTTAATTTCTAAAGTAATAAAAGCTTTCTGCT